>VZRM01000608.1:0-68357 GCA_013397955.1 Grantiella picta
GGGGGGGGCGGGGATAAAGAGAGTAAGGAAGTCATTTTAGGAGGTAAATTTGTGGCTTTGGTCTTGTATTATATATAGCTTCTGCCACTGATGTTATTTTTTCAGTTGTCAAAAATAATTATGTTTGATATCTAGGCATGGAACAATGAAAACTGCCCTTTTTTCTGAATGTTTAAGCTCATATATACACTTTTCAAAAAATCTTGTTCCTAATATCCCATTTGCATCTTTCTCTCATCTCAAAAAAACTCCATAGATCAGAGTACAAAATGAGATTGAATTACAGAAGGGATGTATTTCTGAATCTAAGAAGGAGATTACCAAAATAAGACCCTGGGTAATACATTCAGAATTTTAAAAGTTACATGTCGCAGACTTTAAAAAATGTGTTTACTAAAACCCAAAAGAGAGTTATGGGTAGTTCAAAGCTATGAAGAAACATGAGCTGTATATCAAGTTGTTCACATTGACATCCAGAAAGACCCAGCATATGCTAGAAGTTTCAAAGCCAAGGAATTGATTTTATCTGTCTGCATGAATCTTCAAGCTCTGTTAGGGTCTGGGTCAAAAACACCACAGTGTAAGAGATAATGCTGAATTCCTTTTGCACAGGTCCAGAAAATAAAAGCATATTGAAAAAAATAATTAATTTAAGTTGCATGTCGACATGCATGTTAGTGATTTGACAAGGAGAGAGTTAAAAAGTAGGATGGTTATAAGTATTTGAAATTCTGCATTCTAACAATGCTTATTGTTCACTGCTGTTGTTCTTGAGTTTGCCCGAGAAAGAAAGACTTGGGAATTTGTATTTTTAGGCATTTATGTTGTATAACTGAGATGCAACTGGAATCATAACATCACCAGAAGGAAGTTTCAAGTTCCCTTTCTTCAGAGATGTAAATACCCACCACATAAGTGAGGAAGAGAGATGAAAAGAGACTTAATTTTTCAGTCAGTTGTTCATGGAAAGCATAATGAAAGTATAAAATACTGAAATCTAACCAACCTGAAAAAACCTTCCTCAAAGGTTGCATTGCTCAGTTTCATTGCTGCTAAGAGGCTGTGAGCAGCTCAGTGTCTACCAAATGCACATGAATAAGTGCAGGTCAAAAGGCTCAGGGCTTCAACCCTCAAAAATCAAGGAAAATAAACATCCTTCCTTGAAAGAAATAGGTAAATACAGTCCCTAGCTCACCTCCAGCAGCACAGACTCAGACAACAAGGCTGTGACTTGCTGAAGGCACGGCACCATTAATGGCAGAAAAGAGAGCAGGCCCAGGATCTGCAGAATCCTGCCACCAGCCTTAATCCACTCTGTTTGCTCTGCTTATCTTCCTCGACAGTGTGCAGACTCTGGAGCTGGCAGGAAGTCAGCTAAGTCCACCTACTCCAGTTCTAAAAACTGTTTAGCTTGTCAAGATGTTTTAGCTAGTATTTCTGAAATCCCTGTTCTGGCAACTTGCAGGGTTTAGAGAAGTGATGGCATTGAGCAAGAGCTCAGAAAAGCCTTTGAAATGTTTACAATGGCTAACAAAATTTTTGTGTTAACTGTTTGAGGAGGAACAGAAACAAACCAAGGCTCTGGCTCTGTGTATGAATTCAAATCCAGGCCATCAATGTGAAGTGTCATATCTACGTTTTTGTGTCAGTAAAAGGGAAACAAAAGCTGATATTTTAAAATTCTTTTAATACAGAAAACCTATCCTGTATTAACCCAGTATTCTATTTCTTTAAAGCAAGTAGGCTTTGGCATCAGGGAAGCAACCAGTTATGGATGGGGAGATGTGCCTATATAATGGATTTGCAAATGCAAATCTCTTAAGAAGAGACAGATTTGAAAACAGGAGTCTTCCCTGTTTTAAAACATGGCAAAAGCTTAGGAGCAATAACAACCATTTAATGGCTAGCCAAATTAAGGCAGTAAACACCAGGGGTAAGATTCACCTCATTTAATGAATTTGTTTAAAAATTTAAAAATACCAAAAACAATAAAACCACAATCAAACCCAGAAGTACTTTTAAAAAATACAGAAAGCATAAGTGCCTTTGAGAGGCAGATCAGGGGATATTCATATTCTTCTGAGTCACAAGGTCAACCTTTGTTGCATGATTTTTTTCTGTCTATTCTTGATCAACTGTGTAGAAAAAAAAAGAAAGTGCATGTGTAATGAATCATTTCATAGCAAAATATGCTGGAAAACCATAGATCTTTAAACCTTGAGATTTCTAAGGTCACCACAGAAAGGATGAAATAGAAATTAATTAGGTTTCAACCTCAGCACAACAGGTAAAGAAAGTACTCATTGTACAGCGGAGAACAGATGCAGCCAACATTTTTCTTTTAAAATACCTTTTTAACCACCTATTTAAATGCATTCATTTTCAACACTGGGCTTTTCCTTTTGTCTTTTGGTTGTTTGTTTTCTTTTTTAATCTAATGTATTTACTAATTACTTTGTAGGAGAAGATTAGCCAGGAATGCCAGACATTTAAATGATATGAGGCCAGCACTCAGCACAGCTAAATAAAGGACAGACGTGGTTATGTACACTCATACAGGGTAGAGATAAAATATTAACAAATTTTCAGGAAAGTTGAAGACAGCATATGCCTAATGCTGCTTGAGCAACGGGGTAGCAATGAGAATAATATACAACAAAACTTGGGAAGGGTCAGAAGTAAAAAAGAAAGTCAAATGACTTGAAGAGCAGTGGTTTGAAGTTCAGGTCTTTTGGTCCCAAGTCGATGGTACAAGCACTGCAAGCTTGGCTCTAAAAGGAATGAAGATTATTTCCTGCAAAGGATTACCTAGCAGCCTTGTAATTCCACAGGCATAGCCAGAACCAGGATGAATCTTGTAATATCGCTGAAGCTTCAGCTACCATTCAGTGGGGTTTTGGGAGCAGTTTAAGGAAATAATAATTCAGAGAGTTGTGTCCATGTGTGTGTACCATATGAAGTTTATAGAACCCAGGAGCATGGCCATCAGAATTTCCAAGGGAGCTTTTTCAGTATGGATATTTCTCTACAAAAAAACCAAAAACCCATACATACAGCCGACCAATCAACCAACTAACTAACCAACCAAAAGAAAGTAAAGCAGACAAAAGGATTTTTTAGAAAAATCAAGCCTATGTAGCAGAAATGGCACTGTTGCAGTTAAAAAACTTTAAAAATGTATATTTCACAGTTAGTATTTTGAGAAAACTGAAATTTCAAAAGAATATATTTTGATTTCTCATTTGGAATGCCCTCTATTACTCTATATTAAAATATTTTGAAAACAAAATGCTTTAAGTCAAGTGATGCATATTCTGCTTCAAAATGGAAATAACTCAAAAGTCCTTATCAAGTTAGAATCCTCCTTTCTAAACTGGTACTTTCCCTGCCCATCAGTGCTGCAACTTCTTGAGTTCTCTGTGGTCCCTGTATCTTCCATGTTTCTTTCCCTGGTACAGCAGCCCCAGAACAGCAATAGTGTATAAAAAACATTTTCTTCCACACATTAGCTGCATGCTGAAAAAGGTTAGACACAGTCTTAAATTCCTGCTTCCTGGTTAGTGGAAGTATCTGCAAGTGTCCCTGTTCTACACGTCCCCCTTCTCCTTTCTTCTCACCCTCCTCTGCCAATCCTTTTTTTCCCAGAAATCTCTCTCAAACAAGACTCCGGGAGAGAAAAAGCTCACAGTAACACTGACTGCATCTAAACCAAAGTCAAAATGTGATCCCGGTCAGACAAGCCTGTCCTTCAATTATACCCTCCAAAATTGTCAGTGGGAGCTGCAAATACAAAAAAGAAATTTTGCTCCAGTGTTTTACAATTCATAGGCAGCAATTCTTGAGCGAAGAGCATTCACACAGCACTAAGACTAAAATAGCTGTATTAAAGGGATCTTGGTTGTAACCATTCTGCTCATAATTCAGGATTAGACTGTGCCATAGCCTTTTTTCTACAGGGTTATATAACTTTCAATTTAAACATGTATTTAGCCAGGCAGGGAAAAAAATCATTTCAAACATGCATTTAATTATTGAACAGTTTTGGGAATGCTTACTCTGTCTTTTTTTTTTTCTAGCAGAGGTCACAGAAAGCATTTCAATAGCTTATGGATTTATCCAAATTTCTGCAAAACCTACTCTTTAAATTAAGTTTCAATATTTGGAGCCAAACTTGAAAGTATTCTTCCCTCTGAACATACTGTGCTTATGTGAAAAGCCTCAAGCCATTTTTAGCCTTTAATCCCCACTTGATATCACAGCCATCAGGCATCTTTCTCCACCAAACAGGGTATTTCAGAGTTTTACAGTTTCCCTCTCTGTGCAGTCTGTTTACCCAGTTCTCATGTTATTTTCCCAGGGCCGTATATTTAAGCAGCAAAAGTGGACTTTTCTGTTCCTGTTTTTTTGGGGATTCACTGTCACTGTGCCCTGAACTTGCAGCAGGATATCCTGGGTATTGGGGCAGGGGGTAGAGAGCTATTTGGGAAGCAACTCCAGCACATCATATCCATCAGGCTGGCATCCTAACACCACCTAAAATGTGGATGTGCTGGGACACAGTCCTGACTTCATCTTTTTGAGTACACCTGTGACCCAGGTAAACAGGTAGAAAAGGAAGTGTAGAAAGCTACACACAGGCTCTTTCCTCACCGGAAGATTTGTCTGGTCCCCTTCAGAGTCTTGTTAGAGGACGTCACCTGCCTCACACTTCAACCTTTCAGGATTCCAGGGTCTGAAACAGAGGACAAAATATTAGCTGTACAGAAGGGAGGAAATGCTGGATTGTAACTAGTGCTAGGAGGCATGGGATTTGTGCTTACAGGCTAAATTATAGAACTTGCCAAAATTAAGATAAGGCTAAACAATCCTACAAGGGCTGTCTTCAGACCGTCCTCCTGCCTTTGTGGGGGAAAAACAGTAGAAGCTGCAGCTGAAATGGGAGCTGACTTGTGGAGAAAGACATACTGTTCCCATAGTAGGTATCTACATATGTATCTATAGCTTTTCTAGCTTTTCTCCTCATCCAGGAAACCTTGAACAGACATAAATGACAGTAGAAACTTCAAAGGACACACAAACCATTTTTCCTAAGATTTAGTGCGAGATGAGCTCAGTTGGTCAGAGCATGGTGCTGATAATGCCAGGGTTGTGGATTCAATCCCTGCATGGGCCATTCACTTAAGAGTTGAACTGGATGATCCCTATGAATCCCTTCGTACTCAGAATACCCTGTGATTCTACGAAGTATCATTCCAGATATTTTGGAAGCCCTCTTTGTCCCTGGGTGGCCTCAGAGGTCAAGGTATGTGACAGCTTTTCTGTATTCAGTCACAGCCCCTCAGAGTATGAGAGCTGCTGCTGAGGCTATGTAGAGAACCTTGCTCAGGTCATTGCAGAAAGATCCATATCTGTGCTCCTCCATTCTTTCACTCTGTGAAAAATAGGTTACTTGGCAGCCAAACCATCCAGGGGAAGAGGGGCAGAAAGGCATCACTCTTTCTTGCTAAGTGAGCTATTTTTCTGAGAGCAGAGCTAAAGAAACAATGGCAAAACTGAGGACCTGATAGAAAGCTTTTTCATCAAGATTTATCAGCCCCAAGTTTATGACGTCTTTGCAGCAGAGAACTTCATTTTAACTCACTGTTTTATTTAATTTCTCCCCATGTGCACTCATTTCTCTTAACATTCTGAATACACGGGTGTCACGAGCATCATGTAAATTATAGTGTTTTCTGAAAAAATTCAGCAGGCCACGGCAACATTATTTTGTGCTTGCCTGGGGAAGAATAAATGACAGACACACAAATATCTGAATTGTGCACTGGTTCTCACAAATCTGAAAGGCAATGCACACTCAATGCACACTCAAATTCTACAATCATGGATATTATAACTCCTGTAGCTAGTCTTGCTGAAGTTACTGGAAGTATCCACAGGGGTAAATGAGGCAGAGAGGCTTTTGCAGTGTCTGAGCTTTCCTGTGGCTCCCTGACAGCGATTTAGAGTGAGCATTTCACACCATGTACTTTGGAGAAGTACAAAGGCTCAAATGACGAGAATGCATTTGCAATGTCTGTGTTATCATGACGTTTGAGATTTATGTAGCTACATTCTCCTGGCCCTTCATTGCTTGATTAAACACCTTGCTCTATTTACTCAAGAAAACAGGAGTCACAAGCTACCTCTTACCTTAGTGAGTGCTTAATCATTCATTGCTCCCTTCATCAGGCAAGCTCCAAATTAAAGCTACGTACACCATCTGGAAGAAGATTCCTGACTAGTGATGGGATCTTGCCTGTGATGGGCAGGGAAGCAGAAAACAACTGACAGCTGGAGGTTTTCACAGTCTATTATATGAACTATTGGGATAAAATTCCCCACTCAGATTTTGGGCCAAATCTGGCATCTAAAACATAGCAGTTTATCACGTCAGAAAATGTAACCTTGCTTGCCAGGAAACCAATTACTGACATTCTCAGGTCGTGTGACTGAAGTCATTGCCCCTTCTACCTAACATATCCTCTTCTGTTTCCTGCAGCAAAATTATTTTGAAAGGAGTAGTGAATAGGAGAAACACTTTGCAGGTTAACTCCAAAGAACAAAAGAACAATTCTCCATACTGTATTTCGTACATTTTTTCAGAATTCATTGAACTCTATATGTGTTTCCTCTTTAAAAGCATGCTGGGGTTTTAGTAAGTATTTTTAAAAGCCAGCTGTGGTTTAATCAACCATCTGATCTGCATTACAATAGCTCTTCTGAACAACCCCAATAAAAAAATAAATATGTATGCAGTAAAGTAAAACAAAAGTGTGTACAAAAATGATAGAAAAAACCAGCAGACTTTGGTTTCGAGCACCCTAGAGAGTGATCATCAGGAAGAAAGGAATCACTTTAAGGTAATGAAAACCTTTCAATATCTGCAGTTCACTAAGCACAGAATCTTACAGTAAATGCTAATTTAAGGATAAACTTCACTCTGTTGGGATCACAACATTTTATTCAGGTAGAAATGAGTAGTGCTCAGGATTATATCCTGACTCTACTGTAAAGTCAGGGAAAGAACTCCCACAGAAGCTCAGATTTCATGCATATCCTCTTGCTACACTTTGAAAATAGTGTCTTGTAAACAGTATAAAAAGCCAAATGAAATAATGTAAACAGATAACTTGAGATGTACATCAGAAAATGCAATAGAACAGAAGAACAAGCAAATTACCATCCCTTTATGCATAAGAAATGCTGACAATTACTTACTCAAAAAAGATTTGAAGGTACTCCTCCTCCACCCAAATATGATGGTTAAAATCTGAGTGAGCTATCAACTTTGGTTTTAGAGAAAGCAGATAGAAATCTCTCCGTCAGAAATTACCTGGGTTCTATAGCTACATCTTCAGTTTCTGACTGGCTGCAGCAATCATAGGGGAATGAAAACAGATTATTTTCCCCCAAGGTTTCTGCTTTGAGCACCCCTGATCAAAGATAGATCAGCATCATTTCTCATTTGCCAGCTCCTTTTCCAAATCCTTCACTTTACTTAATGTATAGAGCACCAACATTCTTGGGAAAGCCATGAAAAACACTTCATTCAACACCAAGCTTTCATCATAGAAGGACATATAAAGAACTTCTTATCCTATCTGTAACAGTAACACTTTTTCCATTACAATACAGATATTTTTAAAAACAAATGTATCTATAGCAGTAGATGCTCACTGTCTTTATCCTGATCATCATGTTCTTTTGAAAAGCTACTTATTTCAGGAAACCTTTCAGTGCTAAAGCAGCATGCACACATCCTTCTTTTCTGACAGTTTTGAGTCAGGATAGTCAGAGATAATGACACTAAATTCTTTCAAAATCATACTTCCAAAAAATTGAAGTCAGGCCCTTTTAAGGTATCAGATCAAGTACCAAAAATCAGACTAGCAGGGTTCTTAAGCATACTCACCATTTAGGACAAGCCAATTCACCACTCTGATTTCATCTAAAATCCATCAAACTACTTAACTCATAAAACTAATCAAATTAATTCAACTAAACTGAAAAGCAAGAAGGCATCTAGCTGACTTTCAGATCCTGTTTACCAAGTCATTTACAGGCTGCCGAAAAGTGCTACTTTTTTCCTACCCATACATGAGTGCTGAATAATACTATTTATTCTGGACATAGGCACAACCAGGTGTAAGTCTGGGGAGTTCACCACATTCGCCATTCCACAAGGAAGAGCAGAACAAGCTGCAGAAAACAATAATTTTCCTCTCTATGTTTCACATGTAGCACGTGTAGGGTGAAACCAGTTAGGAAAAAAGCCTCCTCAGAGGAAGGAGTTCTGTTGACTCATTTTTATGGGCTTAAAGCAGTAAACCACTTCTATATTTAGTGTTCTCTTTATCTCACATCTTACACTACCCTCTGTGCATTCTTCAAGAGAAAAAACATGCTCACTGAAGTGGCCCTAAAATTGCCTCCAGTGCACATCTAAATATAATAGGGAGGCACGAACACATCTGGTAGAGAACAAGTATTACAGGAAAAGAGCTGTTATCACACTCTGCACAATCACATCTTCCCCTGCTCACACTGTAGACACCTGGATGGATGAATCACATGATTTCAGAGTCTGCTTTTTCTAAAATGGATTCCTGTCTTCTCTCTTGGCATTCCTTCAGCTTCCTCATTGTCTGTTGTTTAACTTTAAAGGTCTTTTTTTTTTCTGTGTTGCTCCTAAGTAGATGTAGTACTGGGTGGTAAACTACCTAGCAGCTTCAAAATTAAAATACTCTGTTTATTCATAAGGTAGGTGGAGGATACACAGCAACAGCATAAATTCCCCATGACCAGATCCATATAGCTCAGGTGTCCAAATGACAATAGTCCAGAGCTGTCTCTGAGGAAAAGCAGGTAGCAGGATTTGCAGGAACTGTTACGCAGCACCAGCAATGAAGATACCAAGAAACAGTGAAATGTTCCTGGCATTGCCTGAGAGAAGTGGATCACCACAGATTCCATGGCACAGATTTGGGAGGTTTCCCCTGACAGGGTTAGATATCAACAGCATCTCAGCATGTCATGCAGTCAGCAAATTTTGCAGTCTGTTAGGAAATTGTCAGTAGCACCTCTAGGAGGAAACAGAAGTGCCTGTCTTCTCTCCCATGTTTTCCCACCATGCCCCAGAAAAACAATCACCAAAACCCCAACATCTCTCCTAAGTCAAATGTGCAATTTTATTTTCAGCATGTTTTGAGAACCAAAGGATGAAAACCGTCCTCTTGTCCACACATCTGGAATGATGCTGTCTAGTTATCATTAATTTTATTGTCATTCTTCCTCACTCTACTGCTTTAATTCCTTTTGTATTTGGAAACTGGAAACATACTAAGTTATCAAATGAGATAATAATGGAATATTGAAGATGTAGGGGATTAATCCATATTGACATATTTAATAACTGTGTTTTGTAGGATTAAGGTCCATGATTTTATTCTTCCATTTAACTTGCAATTAAAATGGAATGTCTGTGCAAGGACACTCAAAGCACTATAACTGCACACCTCTGCACCCCATCCATTAACAGAATACACCCAGCAGTGAAACAGTCTCTTTGTCTAGGCTGCTTCACTTTGAAATTGGCAGATATTTTCTTTTCTATATGACCCATGCAAAGAAGTAAATGAAACTTCCACATAAATTGTTTATTATTAAAAGTGGGTAATTTCATAGAGAAGTGTTGCTAGTAAAATGCGTGTTGTGAAATATAGTTGTTCATTCAGTCTAATGGAAGGTTATGTGGAATGCTCTCAGACATGGTTTTGAGCCTCAATGATCCCTTTTCACCTTTTGTTTCACTTTTTCTGTGGTAGAGGAAGATTTCTGTGGAAGGTGCATCGGAGTCTGGCACTGTTAGTGTTACACAGGTGTTACTGTTATATAGGTTACTGTTGTACAGGTGACAGAGCAGAAAAAGCCAACTTTTTTAATTTAGTGGCACCACTTAATAGCAACCAAGTCAAAGGTAACTGGATTTCAACATGAGGGAACTCTAAAAATGAAGCTGCTTTTTTGGCAGAAAACACATGGAGTATTCTCACTGTTGCCTGACCTGAGGGCATGCGTGACAGGACATGACAAAATTGTCTCCAGAGAAATAAACACAGAGAAATTCCAGCAGAAAGACACTTGGTCATTGGCTTTGAAATCACAAGGATGCCTAGGAAAAATACCTATTGAAAAGAAAAAGTAACTTTCAATAACAATGAAGAAAGTCACTTTGTAACTCATAGAAAAAATAGAAAAGTAGGAGAAGTAGATTCATAAGCCCATGCTTCTTTCCCCACCTGCTAAATTGACACCAAACTTAAAAGGAGCTGCACACAGAAAAAATTGCTTTTGAAAAGTTCAACTTCGGTGATAATTCTTGTATTACTTTTTAGTGGGACGAGAAGCCAAAAAAGATCAGAGAGAGAGAAGGAGAGAAAAAAATAAAAGGCGCACCAGGGGTTTCATTTAACGTGGATTTGATATCCAGATATCACAGAATCACAGAATTGTTTAGGTTGGAAAAGACCCTTCAGATCATGTAGTCCAACCATTAACCCAGCACTGCCAAGGCCACCACTAAACCATGTCTCTAAGTGCCACATCTACATGTTTTTTAAATCCCTCCAGGGATGGGTGACTCCACCACTTCCTTGGGCAGCCTTTCCCAATCAGTAGAATTTTTAAATGACCAGACAGAATTTGGATTAATGTCACTGCAGTGTTCATTAACACTTATTTTTGTGGAAGCAGCACATTATATCCAAGAGGTCAAAATCTAGGGGCAAAGTGCTGCTCTGCTGCTGTTTCCAGTCAACAAGGCACATGTGCTTCTGCAGCTCCTACATCCTTTGCACTGAAGCCCTGAGCAGGATGAGACCCTCCTGACCTTCCTGGGGCAGGTGCACAGCTACATGGATAGCAGGCCACCATACCTTGCCCACTGAAATCACACCTGGGGTGGAATTCCACAGCAGATGGCAAAATCGATCAAAAGGCATCTGATTAAATAAAAAATAAAAATTAAACATAGCTCAGAGAAAATTTCCAGCATGGTAGGCAAGATATGCTACTGCAGCATAGTTTGACATTAACTTTCTATTTTTCAAGCACAATACTATTTGGACTATTCCATTTTTTGTATCAACTTCGTCAAAATCGTAGAGAAAACTTATACTAATGGAAGTTTCAGATTTGTGAAAATGGCCTTTCCTTATTACCCATTTTGTGAGGGACCTGTGCTAAGCCTGAGTAGCAGTCAGTACAGAACACCTAATGTGAGTGTAATGAATACCTCCGCAACACATTATAGGTGCTTCTGCAGACTGAAAAGAGCATTTCTTTTTTCCTTATACTATGACTTTCTCCATCTTTTTTCAGCACTACCCAGATACTTAGTTTCTCTCCTTCTCAGAGTGATGTGCTCTGAATACACAATATAACAGACAGCTGCTTTGCACAACACAAAATGCCTGCACTGGGAATGACATTCAGTGCTAAAGGAAGGTGAGGAACTGTTAGTAGGGCCCAAAAACCTCTGATAAAATTTCAGCAGCCTGTCTAATTAGCTTTTTTCTTGTACAGAGTGGCCACTCTGCAAGACTTTATCCTTAATTAAGACCAGGTCAGCCGGACACCAGGGCAGGCTGGGATTTTTGGAGCAGCAGGTGACCCTGGAGCTGCTGGGCAGGAGCTGGCCAGCCAGGTCCCATCCCACCGTCCCCCAGGAAGGGCTGTTAGTGCTCCCAGGGCTCTGACAGGCTGACTGCTCTCAGTCCCTGTACATGGACGGATAATTGAGTGGGGTTAGGAGACAGAGGATCTTTTGATATTTTAGTGGAGCTGTAAGTTCATGTGCAGCCATCGTAACTCAAGGTAGAGTGAAAGGCCAATCCATTCATTTGCATACAAATCTAGTTTAAATTGACATTTTCATTTTAACACACTAGGGAAAAAATTAACAGGCAAGACATTTTGGATTAAAATATTTTTATTAGTTAACTTCCTTTTAAAACCAGCTTCCTCCCTTGCAATTTTTCTTGGATGTATATGAAATTTTCATTATTAGCACTATATGGAGATAATTGAACATATCTTTCAACTTATGTCAGAATGGAAGCAAGAGGTAACTGGCAAATAATTCATGGTAGAAATAATTTTATGCATTAGAACGGATTTGCTGCTTCATTTTCTTCTCTTCTCAGTTTGCCTAGAGATAGTGAACACTTAACACATAATTTAGCCTCCCCTTCATAAAACAAGACAGCCTTTAGCCTTGAAACCATGGGGGTTTGCTTTCTCATCTCTTTCCATCCGTGTGATGTTACCAAGGGTTTTATTTTAAGTCTGCAAGGTTAGCCCACCAGGTTAAATTGCATCGTAAGGTACTGCATACTACAATGCCATTAACCTCTGCTTCACTTCGTTTTTTTCAGTCTCAGTATTTCACAAAAAAATGGAAGTCTAATCCAAGTCAATCAAAGCCGGCAGAAAAACTAATGAGCTTGACCTGAAAGATAGTGATAGACATTCACTAAAATGTTTGGTCCTCCCTTTAGGCAACCACTGCCTAATTTTCCAGACTGTACTGTTCAATGGGTTTGGACACTGTCCTCTGTGAGACATTCCCTGTCTGCCTGACTCACCTGTCCTTCCATTTCTGTCACCTTCAACCAACATCAAAACTTTTATTTTTCCCAGTGGAAGCTCCCTCCTTGTCTCCTTTCAAGAAAACACACTCCAAACACATATTCCTATGTAGGGCAATTTGCATTTCATTGCTATTCCCAAGCTTGTCAACATTTCTGAAGCGGCACTGCCTTCCCTGCAGAGGGAAAGGTCTGAGTCAGCTCTATGCCAAAGTGTTCTCTCTTGAGGCTTTAGCAATGGAAAAATCAAACCCACCATCACGAGGCTTCCCTTTCAGCAGACTGTGGAAGTGCCATTCCAAAGGTGGCAGCTTGTAAACACTGACAAGGTGGGATACGTTGAGGTGGGATACACTGGGAGGAAAGGAGAAGCAAATTTCTCCACAGCACCTTGCTTGTAAACTCACGTCTCACAGGTTATGACATTTTTGCACATTCCAACATGAAGATGCAGTTATTTATTCTACTTTTCAAGCCGTCCTTATCCTGCAACACCCCCCCCACACACACACTCTTGCATTCCCTGCCTCCCAGTACCAACCAAAATTACCCAAGGCAGCCTGCAACGCCGGGAAAACAAGAGCCAGGGCAGACTTTTGTATTATTAAATCTATTCTGAATTTTTTATTTCCTAGAAAGTGATAAGTCAGAGAGTAATTGATTAAAAAAAGCAACAACAATTCAAGAAATCAAAATATTTTTCAGAGGAATAGCTTAATTCACCAGGAGAAACTTAAATTAACTTTTGTCTTTGGCCAACAATGCCATCTAGCAAGCCTTCAGAGCCAACTCTGTACTCAGTCTTTTCTTAACTGATGAAGGAGTTAAAAATTACTTCTATTAACTTTCTACAGAAGTTTCACTTTCAGAAGGCCTCATTTCTGGTTTTCCCATGAAATCAATTTCTGACACAGCCACACACACATAAACAGGACAAGTACTCCAGCTTTTCCAATCATGTCTCTACTAATTTTCATTAGCTCAATTCAGACTATCTCCCCAGTTCATCAATTTAGTTTGGAACAAATTAAGACATTATTTCCATCTCAATAGCTACAGGATAATTAATTAGATTCACTGTTAGGCCCAGATTCAGCAAACCACTGCAGTTATTGTGAAATGAAAATCTGCATAAAGGATTAAAACTCAGTAAAATCTATAGGATTTAAGCACATGTTTAAGAAAAAGCATGGGAGGAAGTTTATCTGTACTGAATAGAGGCTTTATTAAAGGATCTTATTACAAAATAATTTATCAAAAATGTTTTAAGTTACTCTAAGGGCAAATATATTCCGTAAATGTCTCCCAATAACTGAGGATCATATGCAGCTCACCAATTGGGAACATTCAGTTAATCACTGCCATCCTATTTATAGGATATAAATGATGACAGTGGACATGTTGGGTCTTTAGAGAGGTAAGAACATTGCCTGCCTACAGAAAAAGGCCTCGGTCCTTGATTCCACTGAGGACATTATGGGAAGAGAAAGTTATATGGGAAGAGAAAGTTATGAGTGTTCTTCTCAAGCACACTGACTGGATTTGTTCTGAAGCGTTCAGGAAGTGAGAGACTCCTACTTGTGCTCCAGCTACCCTCATTTTGAGGTATCTTGAATGACTGCCACAACACAAAGCTGTGTCTGGAGTATCCTTCTAATGTGGCCTGAATTAAAGATAAGTAGTCATGACACAAGGATAATGGAACAAGGAGAGGAAAAAACAAAATAAAACAAAACACAAACTCCAAAAATCCATGTCAAAAGATCTTTAGGCTCTGAAGTGGAGACAGAGGATATGCTATTGGCTTGATGCTTTACTTTTGATACTATCTTTATAGAGAAGTTTCCAAAATGCTAAACAAAACTATGAGTGCAAAATCCAGAGAGAATTACATGCAGACAATTCAGCTTTCTCATATTTCTTCTCTGCAGTGAAACCAAGATTCAGAATTTTTTGTTAATGTTCTTCCCCAGTAAGTTAAATCAGACATACCAAGCTACAAAGGCTTCTTTACTTACTTGCTTTCATTTTTTTAAGAAAAGCAGAAAGAAAAGAAATAGAGACAATGAAATATAAAAATATAAATTTGCAGTGAGAAAATGATACCATTTTCAAGTTAACTTAAAACATGAAATATAGCCTGACACTGATGTGTTGGAAGAATAATTTTAAAAGATAGGCCATCTCCATTTTCCACATACTTTACTTAATCACATCTCTGTAGATATAGATTGATTCAGGCATTAATAAATACCTACTTTACTAGAGTTCATTTCTTTGATTTAAGATGTCATGAAAATTGAATTTTCCAGTCATGTCTTTTCTATTCATCTCAAAATGCGTGATGAGAAGCAACTGGCACTCTTCTAGTCGCATGCAAATTCAATTAAAATCCAACATTTCAAAAGAGTTTTTATCGGTATATATTTCTCATAGATATAACTCAAAATAGTTCTATGATGAAATAATAAAAAATGTAGAGCTAACTTCACAAATTTTTCATGTTAAGATACCTTAGATTTATTAGCATTCTCAAACAGATTAGAGTCTGTGAGATTTGCATAATATTTGTGTCCTGGACATGTTCCTTAGCAGAATTAGTATATTATCACTCAAATCTTATTCCAGACTTCTCAGCACAGATGAGCAATTTAATAAATGTACATCCCAAAAAGCAGATAGCACTTCTTAAAGCATTTTTAAGCCATTTAAGCTTAACACATATACCTAGTATACTTCACTCGTCCTTGTATTAGCTGAGTGAACCTCCTCTGAAAAAAATCCTTGCAAAATTCAAATCCCCACATTAGCAGATATTAGAATGATGTACAGTGAAATTTATCTTCTACTATAGCAATGTAATTCCCTTAATTCCAGGAAAGATTTGGAAGTAACTAGGAAGAATTTTTTGTTGTTTAAAATGCAACTAATGCTCCTCAGCTTGGAGGGGAGGAGAAAGAGTGACTTTAATTAAATAGTGGCAATCTGTCCTTTCTGTGCTTCAGAAGCTCCAATGATGGCATCTCATTTCTTGACACTTCTACTATGTTTCTCTTTTCCAGAGTCCTTTTCAGGGACATGTAGAGCTGCTAAAGGAGGCAGCATGCAAAGCCACCATTACCTGAGCTGTACAGCTCTGACATAGCAGCAGGAATTCAGCAAATCTCTAAAACCACTTCTGCCTTGGAAACCTCTCTCAAGAGTTAGGAACTTTAAAGGAAATAATCAAGGGCATCAGTGCCTGCTAAGTGCTCCAGTTAATGTTAGGTTGGTGCGATGCATAAAAATACATGTGGGCACCTCACAAGCCATAATTAGTTTTGCAACATAGCAGAAAAGTGAAAAAGTAGTGACTGTCTTTTTATAGCGGGAGAACTGAGGGACCTGGTATAATTGAGACATATGCTTTAATTAGAGTGGCACAGGCACTGCGTGGTGCAGGCCTATCACAGCTTCTCTGCTCCAGAAATACAAAATTCAAGTTTCCAAAGGAATGAGTGCAAAGCTTATGAATGCCTAAATCAAGGACAGCATATCTTCTTCCAGCCCAGAGGCAGAAGCAGAAGATATGACCTATAAATTGTCTTGTTTTCTTCCATCCCTTGCTGCCTTTTTGCATGAGTTTATAAACCCATTTTCTGCACTCAAATGTATTTATGAGAAGGGATAGGAGAACTCTGATCCCAAATGTCATCCCCATTTGTCAGGATATCTCTGACAACTAGGTAACTTACAGGTTTCACTGAGAACATTTGATTCAGGCTTAGCTGTTTAACGCAGCCCCAGAGGCATCAAAGGTGAGGCCATTTAGGGACCTTTAGTCATCATCTTCTTTAAGGTTACACATCTCCTTGTTTAATATGCTGAGTTGAACTCACTAAGCAACAGCATGGAGCTGCTGACACGGTACTAGGGAGCAATTTATCCCGCAGGCTAATTTCCAACAAAATTGAATAATTTTAAAATCTATGAGGGCTGTGTGATTATAGATTAAAAATCTACTAATGTTACTATTATAATTCAACATTTTCAAATATATTTTTATTTTTGGTTTCGTTTTACAGGGGGGAAGCCAGAAATGTTTTCTGTGGAAAGCAAGACAATACGCCTTTCAGTAGAAGCCACTGAAAATTATTCAAATATTATTATTTTTATAATATATCAAGTATTTCCACCAGAAACACAGCAAGAAGGAAGCATAATATTAGAGAGGAGCATGTCTCCATGCTCCTAACAGCAATCTTATCTACCTTGAGGTTTCATGGATTATGGGATTCATCCTGTTTGCAGTTTTCAGGCAAACCTTGTGATTTACACCTCTGGTTTGAGCTCTTCACCTGGACTGAATACATATAACTCTCTCAGGTTAACACTGGGATGTTTTTAAGGGAGAAGCTTCATTCTCTCGCTCCACTGAAAAAAGAACTACATGAACACAGCAAGGGCTCAGAGACAAATCTAGGTGGGATTATCAGAGGCTCCCTGTAAGGCACATTTTACAACCTCAAGGCACTCAACCCTTGCCCTGAGCCTGGGGCTGAAGCCTGGGGCAATGGAAAAGCAAAGCTGATCTCAATCTTATTCTGCCTTTTTTAGAACACAGGAATAGGCAGGTTTAAATGAAAAATAAATGCAGTATTTTCTTCCTCTGAACCTGGACAGTTTTTGAGGACAATGGGAGAAGGGTATTTTTATAACAGGATATTTATTCAGTTCTTTTATGCTTCCTGCTGAACAGTACCAAAAGAAAAATAATATCTTGCATATACATATAAATAAATTATAATTGCAATTTTAATTATCTTCTGATTTTTTTGAGTTATTAATACAACTGACCAGACTTTTGGTCTGCCTGTATTAGAGCGGTCATGGTTGCACTTTAACATGCCCTGCATGGTATTACAACCACACTGAATGAAGTTAGACAAAAATTTGGAATGTACAACATGCATGACTGGATAACTTACAATATTATCAAATCTTTGTCTGAGCAAGAATTTTAAAGTATCTCTGGCAGTATAATACTTGTAGTGCCACACTTTGTCGAGCATACCCAGTAATGCATAAGCACCCAATTCAAACAGGAGCTAATCCTTGCAGATCTGACCCTCTATGCTTGTTAATTCTGTTCCTCCAAGCAATTTCTTGCTAATACAGCACACCTTTAGTGACAGTCCGTGGCTTAAGCCGTGTAGCTCAGTGATTTTAAACTTGTGAAGATGTGCACTAATCCTCTCTGTGCATGGATACATTACCTTTGGTTCTGTTGAAAAGCTGCATTTGTAGAAAATACCTGTGTTTGCTGGATGTGAGGGTCATGCCTGTGACAATGCTGATCTCCACTCAGAGCGTGTTGCCTGTTCCCCTGCACTTACCCAGGGAGATGAACTGATACAAATTCTGGGGTGCAGTCATGGTTTGTGGGATTCTCTGAAGATCATTAAACCCTTATTAAACCTTTCTAATTGAACCTTGAGGCCCCAAAAGCAAAATATACATTGTTTGGAACAATTTTCAATGTTGCCATTTGATTACAGAAAATAGGAGTGAGACAGGGAAGAATAGCTAGGGCATGGGGAAAGGCTTTCTCTGTTATAAAAACTCTTTCCAAACTTTAGAAAGCATTTACAAGTAGCCGGTATGATGGAGTAGTCATCAATTCCCTAGAATTTAAAATGAATGTATGAGAAGACAGGGCTTCTCTTTCAGACTCATTTGCATGCCAAAAAGTGTCTCTTCCCCACTGCTACCTGCAAGCTTCCCTTCAGTCACTCTCTCAGGCTGCCCTGGTTAGATTACTACAAGTATTGGCTTATGAACAGACAATTTCACCATCATCTGTGACCTATTGCCACAACACCTACAGCTTCTAGAGCTGGAAAAGACTAAAGGAATCCCAGGTTCTGTTTCCAGTATAACACTGTTGTTCCCATACAATGCCCAGAGCAATTTTTCAAAAAAGCATTAACAAAGTGTTGTCATCACAGCATTTGCTAAAAACCATGCCACAGTGCAGGTGACAATTATTTTTCAATTGTAAGGCAAAGCTTGTGGTTAAGTATATTATATCATAATTCCTAACACTGCATTCAACACATGTGATCCATTCTTTTCCTAAGCAGTTCATTTATGCAGTTCATTTATGCTGTTCATTATACGCAGCTGTATTTTAACTTTTCTTTCTGGTGACCAGTGACAGAACCTGAGGGAATGAAAGGAAGCTGTATCAGGGGAGATTTAGGTTAGATATTAGGAAAAATCCTTCACCCAGAGAGTGGTTGGGCACTGGAACAGGCTCCCCAGAGAAATGGTCACAAGCCTGACAGAGTTCCAGAAATGTTTGGACAATGCTCTCAGGCACAGGGTAAGACTCTTGGGGCTGTTCTGTGAAGCCAGGAGTCAGACTCAATAATCCTTGTGGGTCACTTCCAAATGAAGATATTCTATGATTCTCTGATTTCCTGGCACCTGTGCCTAAAACAATTTGATAGTATTTCATTTACGTGTAAACTTCTTGATGCAAACTGATAGGAGTTTTTAAAATATTCATTTCAGGGTGATCAAGTCTGGAATGGAAACTTCTGTATTTGGTAGTGACAGTAAAGCAGTTACAGTACTCACAGAATGAATTCCTAGTCACCACATGGAGCACTGGAGTTGGATACAGAGTGACTTTGTCACAGCTGACTATATTGAAGAATACCAAAATACACAGCTAAAACAACAGATGCCTGAGGGGCTTCCCTGTGGCCAGGGAAAACCTGCGTGATTCAGTGATGCTGTCCTTTTCTAAAGGGTGGTGACCAACTCAGGAAAAACAACCTATCAAAATTTGCCAGAGTGACAAATTCCAAAAAGATGGCTTCAGTCAATAATTTCTTTAAATGGTTTATGCTCTCTCCGAGCATCCTCTCAGAGCTGCAGCACAAGAGAGAATTTCACAGCTATGGATCTAAGCACCTCAGAGCTGGGAAAGTACATTTACATGCTGGAGGTTCCTCTTCCTTACCACAGGAAGGATAAGTGAAAACTTTGCTTGCTGGTTTTTTGGGTTATAGATATCGAGCTCAGCTGATCACTGGGAAAATTTCAGAGATCAGTTATTTCCCTGTAATGCTGAGGGCAGGTGTTAGCTGAGAGAAATTCCTCCTGGATGTGCTGACAATCTCTTTAACCTCTAGGACTTCTTAGAGCATCACCTCCTCAACAGCACTGTGATCCTCCCACCAAGTGAGTCAGTGACACAGTTTGTTGCAGCAGGTCTGCTTCCGAGTAGGAGCCATCAAGAGACACTGAGCAGGCTGAGTCATAGCAGCTACCTCGATATTGCCCCAGCCTTTAGCAGCTTTTCAGCTACCCTGAAACGCTGATCTTTAGAAGGGAAAGATGATAGCTGATGAAGTCAAGGCAGGGTTAAAAGCTGGTTATTCCTGACAAATGGCCCGTATTATCAGCCTTTTCTTTCTTTGACAGCATCCCTCTTAAATAACAGCACAAGGAAAGGACCTGCTTTTGAATGAATGTATGTGTTTGGCTTTTTCCTTGAATGAGCCGTGAGCTAAAGCAAAGATGCCTCTCTTGAGCAAGGGGTTGGATCAAGTGACCTCTAGAAGTCCCTTCTGACACAACATTTTTTTACAGCTCTGTGCCAGCAATGCCTTCTGTCCTGCTTATGTCCCCTGCTAACTCATGAAGTGACATAAAGGAGCTGCACAGGCTCTGAGCATTGGCCTGTGCAGAGCTGCCTTAGAGACAAACCTGTGCTAGAGACTCTTTCCTGGTATTTTCCCTCTCCTTCTATGTCATCCACAACCCTTCATCTTTTGGTGACCAACATAGGAGGAAACAGCTTGGGAAAGATGAGAAGCTGTTGCACAAAGCTGAGCAAGCAAGATACACATACCCCACAACAGCTGCGTTTTCTTCCCTATAAAACCTGGAATGTAGCCTTGAAATTGCTGGATCAGGTAATATTTTCTCAGTCAAGAATGTAATGTTGGGTTACAGGAGATAGGTCTATGAAACTATGAATTCACTGCTCAGTCAAAAATATGCAAATCAAATCACAGAAATCATTTAATACAATCCTTTATCTTCTATTTTTTCAATGGAATAGGTGGATTTCCCTCTTTAAAAAGAAAATAAAGATGCTTTGTAACTGCAGTCAAGGTTTGCACATTTTCTATTAACCCTGATGCCTTTAACACAGGAAAGGGTTGCAAGTTATTCTATTAATAATAGGTGGATAAGCTTACTTAAGGTAGTTGGTCTGTGTGAGGCACAGGTTATTGTTATTATTAGTATTATCAACAATTAATAGTAATCCTTACTCTGCTTCTGGTGGAGACTCTCCCATTGCCATAGACACTTCACACCTCTCACACGTAAGTTCATGCAAACTGGAGAGTTGCACAAAATTTGCCCTGCCCAAACCATGCTTTTTCTCTGTGAACCTCTCTGTAGGTTTCCTTCTGCAGACCAGAAGGACAGGCACAGACATTCATGGCTGCTTGTCAGTGATACAGGCAAATCACTACAAAACATAAAATGGAACAAAGGTTTTCTAGTCCCTCACAGTGTTCCTCATCATTTAAATGTGTGTCATCTCCGAGGACTGAGTGCTGGAAACTATAACCTCATTTACCCTGGAGAATTTTGGTGGTCTAGCAACAAACACAGTGACTCGAACCTTGTATGTCCATGGATGGCTGTTTTTATCAGATATGATTCAGAATGAGAATTCAGCTTTTACTGCATAACTGTTGATCCCCAAAGGTATATTTTAAAGTCCTGCTATGAGTAGAAAAATTATTACTGCTTCACATTATCTTTCTTTTCTTGGAACAGGATAACGTGGATCTTGGTGACCTTATGTTTTCACTCTGCTACCTTCCAACAGCTGGTAGACTAACTATTACCATAATAAAAGCAAGAAATTTAAAGGCAATGGATATCACAGGAGCATCAGGTATGAATGAATTTAATGATTTCTGTCCCATTTCCCTCCCAAGACACAGAATTTAATACTGTCAAATCTCAGAATGATTTTTGAGAAGAGGGTTGTTGCACTATGAGCTCTAGAGTCACTCAAGTACAAGAGTTTATGAGAAATAAGTAATAGGTTTTAGTTTGCTCAGTTCCAAGCCACAGTTCAAAACAAGTTGATCTCAAAAAGACTGCAAGGTTATTATTTCCAATACCACTGTGATTTGGACTAGAATAAGATGGCCAAAATGCATTCCCAACACTGGGAATTTGTTTGTGCAGTAGACTGTTACAGCTATGACACAGAGTGTGACCCTCTCTGACAGTCCCCAAGAGCCACTGAGCCAATTCTGCTGTTGTTGGCATATGGAGAAAGCAGTGATCATACCAGAAGCCTTTCAGCAACCCTTTCAAAATTCAACAGTAAGAAATACAAACTACCTTAATTAAGATTTCATAGATGACTTTTAAATACTAGCAAGGAGTTATAAATCTCTCAGAAAGGAGCTACAAAAAAATAGCTTTTTTTTTTTGCAACATTCAGGAGTTTAAAAATAATCATAATTCTCTTGAGAAACATAAGCCACTAATTGTTACACTTTGAATTGCATTTAACTATACATCAGTAAATCCCATTGTGAAAAACATTGTCATCTTCTGTCTGTCCCACAAATCTAACAAGTAATTAGGCTGCTATAAATAGGCTGATACACAGGCTGTTGTATAAAATAGTCATGTATAACACACTTCAGTGGATATGTCAATACCCTTTGAGAAGTTGGTACACAAAAAGGAGCTTCTTGAACCTAAATCCTTCATTATTAGCAGTCAACCAGGTAAAGCTTTCATGCTAACAGGGAAGCTCAAATTCCACTCAGGTCCAGGAGATTAATTCTGCCAGCAGGTATGGGCATACAAGGAGTCTGCTCCCTTCACTTTCCATTTACATTTGCCTAAAAGCATCAAAAGAAAATCAACACTGTTCTTATGATCCACACAGATCCCTACGTGAAGGTTTCTTTAATGTGTGAAGGAAGGCGGCTAAAGAAAAGAAAAACTTCTACCAAGAGGAACACCCTAAATCCCGTTTACAATGAAGCCATAGTCTTTGACGTCCCTCCAGAAAACATTGACCAAATTAACTTGTCGATAGCTGTTATGGATTATGACCGGTGAGATACCTGTAGCTGTCAAATGGCATCGAATATTGGCTGATAAAATCTTGCACACTAGATTTGCATACCGAAAGAGAGCTGTTATTATTTTTTCCCCTATAAGCAGAGAATTAATGTCATGTTGAACTCTAATTTTTTGTTTTTTCAGGCAGAATTTCTTTACTAAATTTTAAAATATAGAATTATATCCAAAACTGACATAAGTAAGCTGCATGTGTGTTTAGCAGAGCTGAAGTAACTGAGCATTTAATCAGAAAGGCCACACACTGGTGTTCTGTTTGTATATTTGTGCTAGGCATTTACACACGTGTTCCATTTATAAAGTTGTGTCTTAGAGCCTGGTTGCCTTTGCAACTAATTACAGAACACAGGCAAAGAACCTTTTGTGTGCTATGAGGGGGGAAATATTAAATTGTTATGGTCAGCGGGAAACGCAGAGAGCCAATTTACATATTTCCTAGTGCGTTATATTCTTCAGGCAAGAATTAATCCTAAAATTCCATGATTGGTGTTTCTGATAAAAAATGTAAATGGTGTGGTTCTGAAGGTAAAATTTTAAGAAAAAAATATTATGGACCATTTTCACAGTGTAGGTCACAATGAGGTCATTGGAGTTTGTCAAGTAGGCAACGATGCAGAAAGTCTAGGTCGTGACCACTGGAACGAAATGCTCTCGTACCCTCGGAAACCCATCGCTCACTGGCATCCTCTTGTAGAGGTAAGACTTTGATTTCTTGCTTTCCCCTTTGCAATAATCGTGAATATTCTCCCATGTGGCATAAAATTTTATGAGCAAACCCAAGATCCACATGCATGAAGTAAATCCTAGAAAAGGGCTTGGAAACACTGATGTTAAAATTCAGGCATAACACGCAAGTTAAGTCTGCTCCTTTCAGTTTTAGGGAGACAGAAAGTAATTGATGTCTCAAATATATATACATGAAAACACCAAACATTATACACGCAAGTGTTTGGTTTTGTTTTTTGAATAAGATCTTGGGTAATTTTCACTGATAATTGATATAAAAAAATGGACCTTGTTTACAGAACAATCAAGATATGCGTTTTTTATATACAATGACCTAATTTGATTTCTTTTCTTGTAACAATATATCATCCATGGTACTAGAACATCTCAAAGGATGCCTAACTGCACTGAAAAAAATATGTTTAAGTGTCTCTGGAGAACTGAGGCGCTAATAAGAAGCGACACAATCAGAAAAGCTTTTCAAGGTTCCTATGTTTTTTTTTGTTTTGTTTTGTTTTGTTTTTTTTTCTTTAGGGCCCTATTCAGCAGGAATGTTATGCAGGTCTTCTGCGCTTGGATGGCTGCCGAAGAGGCTTCCTCACCCTTTTAACCTATTCAGCAGAAATTTGGCATTCCTGTTGAACTCTTTCTTAACCATATCCTCAGGGGCTATTCCACAGAGTCCAGTGGGGTAAAGATGTCCTTTTAATCCCTCTGTCTAATCCTCTCCCCAATACAGGGAACACTAATCCTGATTCATGAGACACAGAAATTCATCAAAGATCGAACTGAATTGCTTCCTAAAGTGAACATGACTTACTCCTATTGCTGCTCTCACTGGCTAAAGTCAGGCAGTAATCCCAGTCAAAAGGAAGTATCTTTTTTATCAACAGCCACAGTGTTATCCCCAGTGTTGAAAGACAGGACAGACCACAGTACCCAAATGAAGCCAGGAATGATGCTGTCAGCACTAATACTTGGAGACAGGCAGTTCACAGCCCCTCTGAGTTTACTTTCTGCACCTGAGTGCAGCTGTATTACAACAGTGCCACTGAAGATTTCCCTACTTGGTTGTGAGCACTGGCCACAGGCAGTTCCAGGAAGATGCTACATGCTGGGAAGAATCCCACAGGCTTACCCTGTGTCCATAAGGAATAGTGTTCCTATTTGAGCAGGGAGTGCCCACAGACTGTGTTGCAGTGAGAAGGCTCGATGTCTTTCCACAACACTGGTGCTGCCAGCACCAAAGTGAGAGAGGATGGGACAAAGTGGGGCAGCTCTGCCCATGTCCTTGTGCCCTCAGTGGCAGGGTAGACACTGGCTGAAGTGCCACCTTGAAATGCTAGCCTGGCCATTGGGGAACTTTCAGCACAGCCAAGCGTTGGCAGGAAAGGCTTGAAGCAGCACACGGGAGCAGCGTAAGGGTTACTGTTGCCCAAAGTACAAAGAGTGTCTCTTAGCAGAAGTTGTCTACATCCTTATATCCAACCTGTCTTCCCTCTTTGATAAATTTCATTGCAGCCAGAGCCCACAATTAGGTTTGGACAGCTCTTCCCTTTTCACAGGCATCCTGTTCTTTTCATACATGCCTGGCTAACTTCTTTAGATTTCATTACTGTGGATTGCTTTTCATGTCACTGGAAACTAAACAGAGACATATTTTTTTCCTTCCCAGGAATCAAGTGGGGGAGGGTGTCCAGCGCATCCAGGCTGTGCAGAGAAATATATACACAGCATATCATTTTGGTTCCTGAATCAGGATTAGACTCAGCGAGAGCTTCCGGAACCTCTGTGGCCACAGCCATAGGACCCTGAATATTTGCTGAATAGGACCCTCAGTCTTCTACTGTGTGAAGAGCTATTGGTTTCAAATAGTGTGATGTTATCCACTTGTAGCATTAATTCTCCAGCTGACACTACTGCTACTGATAGATTATTTGTATGGTCATAAGCATTACCCAAATTCAAGTCATCATTTCTGTTCAGTAGAATAACCCAGGTTTTACAAGCAAAATGATAGCAATGTAAACCAACAAATATGGGAAGCAGCAACAAATATCGTCCTTGTATTTGCAAAAAAGGTGCAGTATTGTGAATGGTTGGCTTTCTAAGTATTTTTTTCTTAAAGAATGATTGCCATCAGATATTTACTTTTTGATGACAAGTTGCATCCTCAGTCTCAGCTGGTGCCTCCTTTCACCTTACATGAAAACAAATTAATATGGTTCCTTGCAGAAATCCTTCAAATCTGAAAAACTGTAAAAAAGTTCTGCCGGGTGAGAACAAGATGCATATGGTATTTGTAATTGACAGCATGCTCTTTGAGAAGGGAGATAACCATCTGTATAACATGGAGGTTGTTAGTCCTCAACCTTTGTAAGTAATTTTCCAGTCAATGTTTCTGAGTTGTGTCCATGACCCTGCAAACTGTTGGAAGCATGTCCCAGGTGGCAATGCTGGATCATACAAACACACATACCCCACGTTGTTTGAAAATGCTGTTCCAAATATATAGTGCCTGTGAAGACTTCCTTTATTATTTGTGGTAGAATTGGCAGGACAGTTTTATGTGATGGTATATTGTAAAATCTGACCATTAAAAGAAAATTAATCAAAGCACCGAATTCTGTCACATAATGAGATCTGTGCCCCAAAGCAAGAGACCTTGGGATAAATTTTTTGCCACTTATTTAGTCATGGATGGAGTTCTCTCATCCTCTAGTGTTTTCTCCAGAGAACTTGACTCCTGTTTTTACATGGGAATTTTTGTTTAAGAAATTCAAATGGAAGTTATGGGTATTTTGTGCAATACAGATGTCTGCTATGTACTTATAGAGAGGGAGCCCTGCTCTTTAAATAGAGTTCAGATGAGTTTATGTGCACACACATTGCTTCACATCTTCTATGTGTTGAATGCTTACCAAGCATTTTGGATCTGCAACTTTGCTGACACAAATACGCATGCACAGATTGAAGAAATTTCTAAAATTTTGACCCCAAGTCTGAAAAATTAGTTGCATAACCTATCAATGAGGATCTTCCACAAAATCAGAATTGCTAGTGGGTAAAGAATAGCTTGGAACTTGCAGGAGATCTTGGATCTGCAGCTATAAATCAGAAGTCCTGCAAGCACAATGGTTTTCAGAAATCTGTTGCCGTGCCATGGAGAATACAACTACCACAGGCAAGGGTATACCAGGCAAACTAAATAGCATTTCCAAACCCACCCAAGCACAATTTCAGGAGCATAACCACTGGGCATTTCCAAAAGAATGAAAATAATGTTGCCATGGCAAACCTGTTTCATTGCACCTTCAGCTGAAGCTTTCCATCAGGACACCAGTGATACAACACGATGTGCATGTCTGTTCATGCATGAGCCTCACCTGGGGCAAAATCCTGCACTCTTTGCCCAGGCTCATCTCCCAGGATTCAACAAGGGGCGATGGGCATGAGCAAAGAAGGAGGAGCTCTTTCTTTGGAGAGGAGTTCTCTTATTTCCTGGACAAAGCATTCTACATGCATCCCTGCCTGGAATGCAGAGCAGGCATGTTTTCCCACTGCGGGGTTGGCAGCTTCTGGGAAGGGGAAAACACCTACACAGCAGGCTCAATTGGTGTTCATGGAAAAGCTCAGGAACCTTTCTAGGATTTGCCCCCAGCAGCTCAAAGGGACATCCGCTGAAAAGTGGTATCAGTATAATTGCCAGTGGGTTGCAGTTCTTTTTTTTTTTTTATTACCATACTCAGTTTTTTTAATGCTCAATGGTCTGGCATCAAAAGAATTATTTTGAACACAGTTATACTAAAAAAGGGAAAAAAGTCTCTGTGACAGTGAGCATTTAAAGTGGAATCCAGCAGATTTCAAAGGCTTAGGGATGAGGAAAAAACCCTAAATTTATTGACTTCTCCTCATTTTTGCTCATGACTTTCAAACTGTTACTCAGGCTGTGGCATTACTATGTGCTTTTTACAAATACCTGCCTTATCATAGTAGTGCATCTTCGGAATGATAGATATTTTCTATATTTGGATACTTCACTCTTCACCTTTATACACCATTTAACCAATGATATTCCCTAAACCTGAAATATTTTGATGTTCTTGTTCTGGTTGGCCAGTAGACTGCTGCTGTCTTTGGACTGTATTACAATAATACAACAGCCTGTTGGAAGGAACAGAGGATAGATAATTCTGCTACAAACTCAGCTGGAAACCCAGGGAAAACTATGGTCCCAGTACTGCTCAATCTTTGTTTTCTGAACTATGATTCACAGAAGTAAATAAGCACTAGACTCACAAGAGTGATTTCAAAGCTGAAACCCTCATTTGTTTTCTCATTTGCTGTGAATGCATAATTACTGTTTGACAAGTATCGTAACTCCAAAATAGAAGCGAAAATCCCTTAGAAATTCATCTCAGCAAGCTTTTAATCCTATTTTGCTCTTTAACAATGTGCTATTAAATTGTTACTCTTAGTTTTTCATAACAGGCCAATGTGTCAGATGTTGTTCTGTGAAAAAGCCATGAATGGCAATGGGAAAACCTTCCAAGTTCTTGACACTGAGGCCAAGTACCATGGACAGTGGCCTGATATCTGAAATCACTGAAATCACAAGACATTAAAAGCATTTCTTTTGTCTTTTGTTTTGCTTTTCCTTGTAAATAGCCCTGGCAGTGGATAAACAAACATTGATCTCAGTCTGGGGAAGCAGGGACTACCAGAACAGAAAACCAATATGTAGCATAAAAGACCCAGTGCCCAAACTGTTTTTACCAGTGTTGCAAGGCTCAGTTTTCCATGCCAGCAGATCCATAAAGCACAAAAACAGTACATGTGAGACACTTGTTACATAGAGGTCCAATTTAACTACTAGTGGGGGAACTCCTGGATCGATACAAAATGAAACAACATTTTCATGGCAATGCAAAACAATGAAAAAGAAGAAGCTATTTTTGTCCACCCTTCTTGGCTTGAGGGGGTGGTTGTTGGGGGGCTTTTGGGTTGTTTTTTATTCTTTGGTTCAGCTTGGTTTCGTTCATGTGTTTTAAACACCAAACATGATATGTAGCTATATTAACATGATATGTAGCTACATTAACATGATATGTAGCTACATAAACATGAGCATCCAAAGTCAGAGACACAACAGATATATTTATTTACATGCTTATCACCTAGCAACATTCAAGCACTGAGGGGACATGTCTGCAACTGAAATAAAAAAACACCTGAAAACTTATGGTTTAAAAGTAACAAACATTAAACAGGGACCAGAAAATTCAGTTGAAAAATCTTTTTGACCCAGCTAGAAATCTGTCTGAAATGACTTTGCTGTTAGTGCATTTTGTTTGAACAGAAGGAAGAGAAAAAAGTAGATCAGGTGACTCCATCTGAAGTGTCATCGATTAAATGCTTTTTTCGCTTTAGAACAGTGCATTGTCAAATGACTACATCTCAATATCAACAGAGAAAACAACGGCTTTCTTATCTAGTAGGGGAAAAGAAGCATGTAGAGAAAGTAATCCACGATAGTGTAGAATTTCATAGAAGCCCCCTGTGCTGCAAAAACTGGCAGCAGGACAGAGTTTGTGTGAGCATCACCTTGAATCTTGCTGCAATTAGTGCAACCATGCAGTGCTTGCAGTGGCAGCCTTGCAGCACGTGAGCCAAGCTGTGCCAGGTGCCTGCTGCATTCCAGTGGCACCGCAGCATCCAAGGCTGAGTTGTTCCAAGAGTTGTGTTTGCAGCTTATTTCTGATACAGTGGGTTGGGCGAGGAACCACAGCTGGAATTTCTCCAGGGCCCTGCGGTTCTCTGAGAGGACATCCATCTCCTTGAAGGTCCACAAGGGGCACTAATCCCCATGGCAGTGGTGACACTGCCCAGCAAAGGTGTCATCTGCTGAGCAAAGGCAGCACATGTGGCACAGAGGAGAAGGGGATGTGAGGACTTGTAAACATCTGGGCTCTTCATTTGTTTGTTTGTTTTGTCTGGGTTTTTTTACTTCCTCCTCCTTTTGCTCAAACGTAGACATTGTAAAACGGAGATGTTTTACTCGGTTGCATGCTGGCCAGCAGTCATCTTTAATACCCATCGCAAAGGTGTGTGAAGAGAGGTGTGTTGTTTTGGTATACTTTTGGTTTTGATAACACATGAACATTGTACTATACTTTATTATTTCTTGTTCAATAAATAGTCCTGGTATCTCTATGTTTCATGTCTAATTTTGGAGAGTAGAGCCGTACCTGTATCAAGGCTCTCTCAATTAGGTGGGCATTTTGTTCGTTTAGTAGAAATAATGCATGATTCCTTTCGCAGTGATGGTTTGAGGGACAAAGGAATTCTTAATTTTGTAATATGTATTACAAACTTCTAAACACAAGTAAAAATGTACTGTGATTTATTTATATAAATCTAGTCTGAACAAATAAGTTTTGATCTTAATAAAAACTCTGTAAGAAATTGTGCAATTGTAATTTATTACTATTTTGTATTTAATAAATATTAAAGTTCAATTCATTATTCAGAAAGCCAGCACACACTTTGGAAAAGTTTTTGCTCAGTTTTTCTCCTTAGATACTGTGTTGTGATAAAAATAGACGAGGCCAGAGAGACAATGATGTTAGTGAGTTAGTTTACCACACTCAAACATGATTAGCAAGTTTGGATACTGAACCCTCTGCTTGTTTCATCCCATGTTCACAATCATCATTACAGAAAGATTATTTGACATATTAAATATGAATCTTATCTATGCTTCCTATGAAGAAGAAAATCAAGAATCTACAGAAGTGCTTCTATCGAATGACATTGTGTTAAATTACCAAAATTATTATTTAGCGTGGCATGCTGGCAAAATTAGCAATCCTCCTGTCAACACCAGACATGTAGCTCTGAGAAATTCCTGGGGCCCCCTGGCAGAGTCCAGAAACAAATGGAATACAGAGCAGATGTATCTGGTATGACAACACAAACTGCACCCAAAAAGACAACACCTTTGCCCTTTTCTCCTGTCTTTTTTTTTTCACATCAACTGAACTTACATATCCATCAGCAAGCCTTACATGTGCATGACTTCTAATTAAGTAGGAATCTCTCTGTGTCAGTAGGGATAAACTCAGTCTCTCCTCATTTGGAACCTCTGGCCTGCTTGCACATACCACATTAATCAAGAGCTGCTGACATGTAACAAGGCACAAAACAATAGTTCATGCCACTAGGAAATTAATTTAGTTCTGTTCTCTTCTTGGGACTATTTGATATCAGACACATGGAAAAGAAATGAGAACAGGCCTGGAGTTTTGAAGTTGATACTATCCTTAATAATGGGAACACCTTTAGGCCCTGGCTAGACTCCTGTTTTTCCTGCAGGTGTGCTGTGGTAGTGGGAGATGAAAGATTAACAAAGGACACATCTATAAGCATTCTGTCCCTGTCAGTGAATGTAGTGCTAATTATCTCTCTCTGCCCCATAAGCCCCCATAAAATACTTCAAAAATTAACTTCAAAATTGTTTTTAATGTCTTTCAAAAATACCGGTTTGCATGTCTCTATTTCTTGGTTAATAAGCAAGCAAAATCCTCTGTCAAAACAGGCCTACACATCTCTCCTTTCAAGATACTTTTCCAGCAGCATCACCCTGCAAGTCTTCATATTTAGCCTACAGACTTGACAAAAAGGGACAGTGATGGCGGCAGCCTGTTAATGACTGCAAGTGAGAAGCCAAAGTTTGAGAATCCTCACTGGAAAAGCCTGATCAATAGCAAGGCATCACATAGCCTTAAACCTGAGAAGCCTTGCAATCCTGCCCAGCTAATCAGCAGTGGGATGGAAATTGAGGGAGGAACCTTGTCATTAAGAAGCTTTACTGTCTGCTGCCCGTGACTCTCCGCAGGGGGAATGCCTAGTGAGGACACAGCAGAGTGCAAGCAGCGCCTGAAGTGACAGGAGTGGGAGTGCATGATGTCCCTGCAGAGCTGAGGACATGGGCTGGTAAAGAGAAATCAGTACCTCAGAGAGCAGCACAGACACAGAACGGGGCTGCAACTCTGCTTCCAAAGCCGGGATCCTGTTGGGAAACTTTGTGGCTCCAGAAGTGACCTTTCCATGGAGGGAAATCACATGGCATATCGTTCTGAGAACTGATTCCATACACCTCTGACAATATTGTCACTGGATTTTGTCACAGTGGGCCCTAACAGAGGTGTCTAATGTAAGCAACAGTGCTTTTATCTCCATGATAGGCATTCTAATATTGCCATTTAAATAGCATCAAATAATTCCCTGGGTGTACTTATGAAGTTATCATTTCCATATTAATTAACCACATGCTTCACTCTAGCTCACCACACCATCCAAAAGGTCATGGCCTTAAACCACTTAATAACTGGCAAAATAATTTCTGTGAATTTATGTTCTCATATCAACACATAGGAAAATCTGCAAATGTTCCAAAACATTGGAAGTGCCTGAACAGACTGATTCAAAGAGCTTGACTAAAGCTGTTTAATTAAAGAATCATTTAGAAGTGTCAGAATTGTCAATAAGCTAACTAGTATTAGATTCTCACCCAAAGATAAAATTGTTAATAAAAATATTATTGTTGGAGAAACTATATCTTAATATTAACAAAAAAAAATCCATCCTGAACTTCTATTTTGTAATTTTCAGTTTAGCAAGTGAAATTCTGTTTCAAGAATGCTACTGTAATTACAGAATTTATTTCCTGGTAACACAAAAGAATTTTTTAAAAAATAGATTAATAGAGGTCAGCTATATTAGGCCTCCCAAACATTAAATATTATTGTACAAACCATGTTGTAAAAATGCAACAGTTTTGGCCCTCTTCAATAACTTTTGTCTTTCTTAAAAATATATATATATAATTCTCAACATAAAATAATATTAAAAAACCAGGATAACAATTGAAGAATAATCACATAACTCAGCTTAAAAAAAAATCCAAACTCATCAATCAGTTTTTGTATTTTAGTGAAACTCATTTCCAAATATTTACTGTTCCAGCAGAAATACCTCTTTCACCTGCCAGAAAACAACCTTTGAAACTGTTATTTCCTCATTTCAAAACCTCAGCTCTCCAAACATGTTGGCATTTTACCTTCAGTTCAAAGGGGTTTAATACAGACCACATCTCAGGAAAAGAACATTAAGTCCTCAGAACATCTTTGCTAAGTCTGGCCCTGGTCCCCTCTCTTCAGGTACCCTTGAGGAGTCTCACCAGCTTCCAGGTTAGGCAGGTCATGAAAGCACATAAAATAATTGTGAAGTTCAAATAACATTTTTAAAGATATTCTGCTTCATTTTGAAATTTATTATTAAACCTTGCAAAGAAATAAAGCTTGTTTTGAATTTTATGGAAATTATGGAAAACTGGGGAGCTAAAGGAACTGCAAATAAAACTCCCAAAAGTCTTATGCTTAATGCAATTAGAAATATAGGTATAATTTTGGCCAATAAACAAAAAATAAGTTTTGCTATTGGTAGCTAAGGTTTTTTGTCATATTTCCCCAAATTAATTAATTTCTTGCATCTGTACCCAATTCTTTGAAAATATCCCAGGACTTCTTCCCTTTCTGCACTGCTTAAACTACTTGAAAAGTTCAAGTGGATTGAAACAGAAGGAATTCCTGACATGACATTGGAGCTGTATTGTCTCTTGGTGGGGAAGGACAGGAAGCTGTTTCCTTCTACTTTTAATATAAATCCTCTTTAAATTAAAATTCACTGTTCCAAACACTGCCAAATAATAGGTTGAGATCACTAAAAAAAAAAAAAATTCCTGCCATCAGGAGCATCTTTATGGTTGGGTTTGGGGCTCTGCTGTGCCACTTTTCCTACCACCAATCTGCCTGAGAACTGGAGTGCCACAGTCTCCCACGCCCTTTTCTGCCCTCACCCTGCCAATGCAGAACAGCATATTTCAGCTCAACCTTCAAAAGTTCTGCAGCTTTTCAGGCAAGATCTGAGACTCTTTGCCTTGGGAATTCCATTGTAAGGAGAAATAACTTCCACGTTGTCTATGCCTGATGGATTTTCATTTTATTTGTCGACTGGTTGTTTTTTGGTTTTTGGGTTTTTTGTTTTTGGTTTGCTTTGCTTTGGTTTTTTTGTTGCTTTTTTTTTTTACTTCTGTTATCTACCTTTTTGCCTCCTCCTTTCCTCAAAATCTTTCCCTCATGCTCTTTTTCTCAGTGAATTTTACTGGACAGATGGATTCAATTGTTGTCATTCTCCACACAGAAGTTTTCCCAGGGAGCCCAAGTCCAACAGACAGGGCTGGTAGTGAGCTCTTTCAATCTTTACTCACATTTCATCTGCCACTCACCTCACAGCAACAACATTTTCATTAGAGAGGTGTGTATTTTGTGTTCAGGTAACAGACCAGAAGTGTGGGGACATAAGGGCTGCTGCAGAATGAGGACATGATGGAATAAGTTGCCAGTTTTCAATTTAATGAGTTAATAGTAATGGTCAGGCCTGAAACACTTTTGATGAATGCTGCAAAATCCAAGGTGACAGCAAATCACAAAATCAATAGCTACTCATGTCTGTTCCTAAAGACATCAAACATTTGATGTCTTCAGGTGTTTGAATAAGTACCTTAATAAAATGTTTGAGGCCATAACAAGCCTGAGATGTCAGAACATTCTGACACCTGTCCAAAGTAATGTTCAGCCACACAGAGAGCAAATAGACAAGTGAGAGAGCTGTGTTTATAAAAGGAGTTACCAGAGGATTCAGGGGAACCGACACAACTATCCAACTGTCCAAATGACAACAATTAATTGAGAAAAACCTTCTGGAAGTTTGATCTAAACCAAAGGCACAGCAAACTCTAAATTGCAGTCCTTAAGAGTAAGAACCTCTAAAGAAAGGAGATTTGGATTTACTGCTCTGTATTAATTTCCTTTCCCCTTTGGCACCTGCTGTGAACTGTTTCAAGAAGGGTAATTACTTATGACAAAGCAAAAGAAAAAAAAAAGGAAAAAAAAGAAAGCTGTAAATCATTATTTGTTATGGTTGCCTGAGCAAACCCCACATTTCAGAGTTATGTCTCTTATGTTAGGAGACTCTCCTAACATCCTGTTACAGGAATGGCTTTCACAATTTGGTAATAAGCCTCCATTTTATCAGTGTATTCTGTTTGCATGGCAAGGTGCTGGTAGACAAGGGGCTGCAGGGGTGGCTTCTTGGAGCAGCTCCCACCACAGCCAAACCAGGAAAGAATTCATTCCTTCTTTTCCAAGCACCCAGTATTGGCACACAATGATTTTTAGGTCTGAAAATAAAATCTGAACTTTTTGGCACAGAAGGTTCAACACAAAATATTTAAAAATAATTCCACCCAAAGCGGTTGTGCTCCATGACAGTGAACCCAGATAGAGGTTATTATAATAATATATACAACACTCTCTTATAACAATTCATGTGTGTTACCACATTACCTCAATTTAATTCACCTTTCTGCCTTAAGTGTTCCAGCAGTGGCTTTGTGTTTGTTTTGAATTCCCTAGTAAGTACCAAGGGTGTGCTGCAGACTGTGCCTAAAATAGCATCTGGTTTGTAATTACTGTCTGGAACCTAAATTACTAAAACCTGTTGCTCCATGAAAAGATATAATTATTGAGAAGATCTTTTATGCATGGTTTGTCTGCATGCTCAACCATCAATTAAATCATTACCATCTAATCCTGCTCATAAATAGAATTGCGCAGATTCCCAGTTTCCGGAACCTACAAAAATTTGTTCCCAAGTGAAAAATTACCACACTTACTGAATAACTGAAGAAAAACATAATTCTTCTTTGGAGGTCAAAGCTGCAAGCAGGGACTTTTCTCTCTTTTCTTCATGGAAAGCAGTACAATTACCAAGTTGCTAATTGAGGGGGTAAAATCAAGTCTTGTTTATCCACTTCAGGTAAGTGGGATAAAGGCCAAATCATCCCAAACCTATGTGCAGTGGTGATTTTTATGGGTACCAGCCAAGTCCCACCTGCATCTGCCTTCAAAGATTCATTCTGGCAGCCCAACCTTTGTGCTCTAAAAGTTTGCCCAGGTTTCCCAAATTCGACTTTCACTAATGTAATTTTTTTTTTTCCCTGCAACCAGACGCACATCAGACACCCATAAGACTTCTGATTCAATTCTTCATTCTGATCTGCTTACCACAGGACAGTAGAGGGGGAGAGGAAACACACATCTTTGTGCTGCAAAGGGCTGTGTCAGGCAAAATCAAAGGACTGGTATGTATTTCAAGAGCTTAAAAATATACTTGGTATCCTCTTGATCTCCTTCCACCTACTGACACAATTCCTTTGCCAAGTGTGACAGCTCTGAAGCAGCGTTTTGCCAGGGATGCTCTGCAGGGAGTCAGCGGAGAACTCAATGTTCCATTTTGGGGATCTTGTGGAAAGAACCACCAGAGGAAGTGCAGAAGGCACTTATCTTCCCCTGATGGGCTCTTAAAGCCTCCTTAAGATTATCAGTGCCTTAAAGCTGATGGACAAGCTGTGTGAGACCACAATTTTCCTATATTCTCCCTTATGCTGCAATGTCTTAAATACAGATTACCTCTGACATAAAGACTTCTTTTTCTCCAATGTAAAGATTTCTTCATCCCTCTACTGATGTCTGTGCTTATGTTAGATTAATTCTGCGTGGCCCACCATGCTGGGCATGGATACAAAGGAATGCCTCAATTCCAACATGTACCAGCAGGGCTCAGGGCTTTGCAGTATTTCCTTTGCTCTATCTTTAACTATAAACCACAACCTTCATTTCCTAGGTAATCCTATAAACAAATTCCTCTTCATGTTATATTTTTTAATTACATCAGTCACAAACACACTTTCCAACATCCTGCTGTCCTCAGTGGAGGACATCACTCCTGATTATGCAGAGGCTACTGAAGAAACCCAAGGAAACCAAGGAAAATTACCTTTTTCCATCATGAATCCTCATGTCATTCACTGCATCTCTGGAAAAAGCCCTGTAGTACATCTCGGAAAGATAAACGTTTGGGTTTTACATACTGGATGAATGAATTCCAGCATCTCTTTAGGCAAAAGAATGCAATCTGAGATGAGTATTTTGCCTTCAGACCCTGACATTTCCTTCTGCACTACCTACTCTGGGCATTCCTCTTCTGTGCCTCAGTTTGTGTTCCGGATACAAAAGCATTTCCCTTAAGCCAATAAAATGAAAAACACAGGACATATCCTGGGAAATGCTATGAAAAGTACGGTGTTGATCTATTTCTCATCTCTAAAATAATCTTACTTCATTCATGCTTTTACAAGTAATTTCCTCCTTCCTCTGCCTTCCTGTAACTCCTTTGGCTACATGTACTTAGAATATTTTCCCTGGGTACTTGTATTTTTCATTAGAAGTGTATTTCTCCTACAGACACATAGAATTTATTCAAAATGTGTGCCACTAATCAGATCTTCTCTAGCAAAATGTATTTCAGAGGATCAACCATTTATTTTATCTTCTCAGCAAGAAGTATCGTTGCCCTTGTTCCTGCCCAATGCATAAGAAAATGTCGCCTAGAATAACATCTTTATAGGATGAATTTTGCATGGCTCAGACATACAAATGTGAATATTCATACAAATTCATATGTCTGGGTTTGAAGCTCTAAACCTTAAACATAGCCAGGGAAATGCAGATCAAGGAGAGATCATTTCCAAGTGTCACAGCTGTGAGTCTGTTTCTGGTGCTTCCTACCACTGAAAGCAGACATTAATCTGTGAGTTTAGCTCCAGATCCCAGCCTGTCCATAAAAGTTCTGAGGTATTTATACTGAGATCAGACCCTGTGTTGCCTCACACAGCTTCAGCTGGAATCCCATCAGATGGTTTTGTTTCTGATGAAGTGGACAGTGTGCCAGTAATGGTAAAGAAAGGCAAGAGCGTTGAGTGAGAGTTTATTTTATAATTAATATAAAACGTCATTATTTTTGTCTTATTACTTTGAATTACTCCCAAAGCAAATTCAGAGAAAATGAATATCTATTTTTAACAACCCATCACTACATTTTCCCAGTTGTAAGTAAGCCACTACAAAATTTTAAAAAACATTTCAAAAGGGCAGATTTACATAACACAATAAACATCATTTAAGAAGTTAAAATCTCCACAATTTTTTACAAGTATGATTATCTAAAATGCTGACAATGTCAAAGAACACTAATAAAATAAATCCTAAAAATATTTGCAAACTTATAAAGCTAAATACTATGCTTTATTAGAGAATTTTTACCATTTTACATTATTTCCTGCATTAGTTGTTATTATTTGAGCAAGATTTGCCAGTGTACAGTCAGGAATCTACAGGACTGTTTCCACTCTTTTGTATTTCAAGTGGACATCTAGTCGGCTGAAGTCCAAGGCTTTTTCTGTATTTTGTTCATTATATTTTTAATATAAAATATAACTGGATATCCAGGTCTTCTTCAGACACTGATTCTCGATATATAGTTTTGATAAATTACTTAAAACCTTGGCAACTCACAGATCTAATTGTTTTGCAAATCTCACATAAATATATTAATAGCACTGAAAGATTCAAAGCTGCAGCTTTGGATTTGGGCACCCCAATTCCATCCAAATGCCTTCTTTATACTTTTAAATGCATTCTGGTTATTAATGACATAAAATATCACTTATTTTTTTCATCAGTGCTACATGTTCAGAATTTTTCCTTAAAACCAAGGTAGAACCAAGAGACTGGATGAGCATCTCAGCTTTCACTTAGTTTCTGAGAAGGTATCTGGAGAAATCTGAGTGTTCAAATGAGAGAGTAAATGAATTCATCCATACTAGACATTTTTAGACTTCAAGTGATTTTCATGTGACCTCCACATGATCTATGATTTTTGAATTTGGGTCTTCCAATAAAAGTTGTATTTCCTGTTGGTATCTTTATAAGTTTCTGTGGTTTTAGGTGCCTGGTGGGTACAGAGCTCACATGGTGGAGTCCATGGTTCTCTCAGGCAGTGCTGAAACCTTGTCACAGTCAGAATTCTGAAATGGCAGAATTAGAGCCCTTCTTTCATATTTAATTTTTGAACACCTTCTGGCCATCTGCTAAGAAATCAAAAAGTGCTGCTGACTCCATCTAATCTCTGATGGAAGCTTTCCATTAGGTTTGCAAGAAGGACTTTAGTCTAGACTAACCTGGAGTTTCTGTCTTTCAAACAATTTTTACTGCTTCCTAATTGCAGTGAACAATTCCTGTTACAGCTTTTTATTGGGAAATTGCAGTGAACAATTCCTGTTACAGCTTTATACTGGGATTTAGAGCACTGAGTTTGCATGGCACTGTCCTTCCTTTTGCACATAATCTAACATATGAAGGCATTGGTACAGTCCCTCAGTGACTCATTAAAATATTTTAATCAAGTTTTAGTGCACTTTTCATGCAAAGAATGACTGCACGATGTTATCTCATTAAAAGCAAACCAAAAACAAAACCAAAATCAAACAACAAAGCCCCCAAAGAGCAGGTATTTTAAATAAGCTCCAAATTCTTGAAATAGTCTATTGTACTCTCATTTAACTCAGGCACAACCAGCTTTCTGACCAGTTCTTGCACTTGATAACACTACTGGGAATTTTACCATTGATTACAATGAGGAAAAACAATACCTGGTTTAATATATGCATCAGCTTAAAAAATAAAAAGTCAACAAGTTGCTTAACATGGTGTTGCTTAACCTGTTTGTTTATTTTTATGCATAAAATGCAAGGACCAGAACACATAGGAAATTAACAAAAGCATGAAGTGCTTCTTTTTGTCCAGTACTAAAAAACTAAATCCTTGTTTAAGGATGTTATTAACTTGTGCCAACCATCCTTTTTTGGAAGGATATGTTACAGTCACGGATATCAGAAAAGAAGTAGAATCACTGGATGGTTGCAAAGGAAAGTGTTAATGGTCTCTGTCAGATCCACTATGAACCACAGGCAGCTCCTGCCACCTCACAATTTTAACCACTCAATATGTAGGTTAGAATCAGAAGATCATAGAATTATAGAATAACAGAACAAGTTGGGTTGGAAGGGACCATAATGATCTACCAGTTCCAACCCCCCTGCCATGGTTCCACTATCCCAGTTTGCTCAGAGCCCCATCCAACCTGGCCTTGAACGATTTCTGGGATGAGGCAGCCACAGCTGCTCTGGGCAACCTGTGCCTCTCCACCCTCACAGTAAAGAATTTCTTCCTAATATCCAATCCAACCTTGTCCTCTGCCAGTTTAAAGCCATTACTGCTTGTTCTGTCACTATAAGCCCTTGTAAAAAGTCCCTCTCCACCTTTCTCGTAGCCCCTTTGGGCACTGGGAGGCTGCTGGAAGGTCTCCCTGGAGCCTTCTCTTCTCCAGGCTAAACAGTTCCAGGGTCTGTTGCCTCAGCCCACCAGAGCCTGGAATTACAGTGTTGAGCACTGTATTAATAACTTTCCAAATGCCTTATTATTCACCAACCAGCAAAGGGGACTTACCAAGTGATCTGATGGAAACAGCTCTGTCATTATTAAGTCATTCCACGATTAACTCCCTTGTGTTTTCAGACAACTTGTGCTGCAGTCCTGTGAAAACTGTGCTGCAGTCCTGTGAAATCTGTACTGCAGAATCTTCTGCCTATTTACCCATTGATAACATGTTATTAAATGGAAACATTTTGCACCTATCCTGCCAAGCCAGCACAGGGACACCACTGACGGAGCAGTAATTAATACTGCAGCTGATTCTTCTCACTAGTCCCATTGCATCATCATGATACCTCTTATCCTGACCGCTCTCCATCAGAAGCCCCCAGGTGAGGAGGCTGAAAATTTTCTCTACAAGAATTCCTTTTAAAACAAAATTAACAGGTTTTACTGATTCAGCGGGCTTCTATTTTTGGTATCCAGCTGGGAATACACTTAGGGAAAGAGATGAACATGACTTACAGCAAGAGCTTAGAGCAAGTCCCTTTGTGACATCAGAATGTAGACACTCAAGGTTACTCATTTCTTCTGAGAATCTTGTTCCAGCTAAGTGTAACAAATTCAGGGGCGATTGGAAACAGCTCCATTCCTTAGACATTTTACATCTATTTATCTGCCTATGCTATATATAAACAGCATTTATTTGATGTATTTCCCCGTTATTCAAGAGATCACGAGCACAAATATCGAAGTGTTGAGCTTCTGCAGCACATGCCATAATAAATACACCCCCAGCTTTTAGCCTTGTTTATTTTTACAAGGCTTTGCTATTACGGGATTTTATTTCATTCCAGTGTACTTTATCCTCACATCAAGTTCAGAGTGGTCTTCCACTTATCTTTCCTACATTACTGACAATCTTCTTAAGTTTGAACAACATTATCAGAGAAGTAATCAATGTTCTACTGAAACTACAGGGATTCAACAAATACTTCTAAACCACATAACTCAGAAGCTCCTGCCCACAATTTGGGATAAACGTCTGTATTTGAGGAAAGAATATATCATGTTTCTCATGCCTATGATTCTTCATCATATGGAAAAAGTTTTACTTCAAATAATGGATCAGAAAGCAAAGCAGCAAGAGAGCTGTAAAGAAAAAAGTAGACAACAGCAAGAGAGATGGAGAGGAGAGGAAAAATGTGATGGAAAAAAATGAGACAGGACTAGAATTAAAGGCAATGATGTAGAAAAAAATCCTCACAGCTTTAATGGGTTGTCAAAGAAGATCTGCAAAGGCTCCAAAACAAATGAAATCAAAAAAGCAGAGCCATATAAATACATATAAAAATGAAAATGGAACAAAGTGTCTCATCTGTTATTTCAGGATGCCAAAATTAAACTACTCTACCTAATAAACTAAAATTTATGTTTATGAAATGCTGCTTTAGTTTATGACATCTGCAGCCTGTATTGGTTCTAAAGATTAACCTGCACCAAAATCATGTCTGTTTCTCCTGGAAAATTCCCTTAGCTTCCATGGTCTCTGATGTTAAAAAAAAACACATTAATGTTATGTTTTCCATTATTCTTGAATTCACTCAAGTTGATTTTTTACTCAATAATCAATCAAGTTGATTATTTATCTATACTACATGAAATAAATGTGTGCATGTGAGTGGTTTCTTCCTGTGCTGGGGAACAGGAAGAATATGTTTTATTAACATTCTCAGTTTAACCAATATATCTACAATAGCAAAGAAGATCATTTCAGAAATGAAAAGTGCAAATCATGCACTGAGCAGTCTGCTGAGGTCCTTAAACCTTGACCTACATCAGGATGTTTTGGCACCTTCAAAGGAATGTGGGATCAATTGGATCTTCTGATACTCCATTTCATCCCCAGGCATATGAGGAGAAATATGCTTGTTTCCTTATCCAAAAGGAGAATGAATAATATCAGTTTTATGTGCCTCTATGATACAGCATAACCAGCCCCAGGTAGGTTTAAACTGGCAGATTATCTTTGTAACTAATGAAAAAAACAATTTTTCATTAACTCTATAGACAAATGTAGCTTTAAAAGACATGATCAAGTAAATTTTAACTGGGAATTATTGTCTGTACTGAATGACTGATGTCATGCTAAAAATCATTCCCTATTAGCCTCATACGTATATTGTACTCACACACACACATGCTCTACATTTAGAAAAAGTGTACTAGAGAAGCTGTTTTTCCACAGTAATCATCACCCGTGAGAAGTGATAAAAATACAGCCATAAAAAGCAGTCTGTTTCTCTGTTACTCTGAGTTCTGTCTTTCCTTTTTTTAATTAATGTGTTTTTTTGGAAAGCAGATTTCTTTTCCTTATGAGCTAATCTATTCCTACTGCTCCTTCCCTGTCTTTGGTTGCAATCCCTGTGTTCCCTGGTATTTCTGCACCCATGAATTGCATGGGACAGTGGCAGTAATACTAAAGGTCCTTCAGGGGTTCTGTTTCCAAGCTAACATCCGCATGCTACCACATAACTATATTTTTTCCATAAATTTCCTCTTAAATAGAATATTACAAGCCTCTTTAAGGTTATTGGTCAATTAACGGAATTCATACAAATTATCATTTTAGTACCTGGACAAAAGGAATGGAAAACTAATAAAGTGATGAAGATCAGAAACTCTAACCCTTTGTTCTCCATTTTCTGCATTTTCCTATTCTCATCTTTCACAACTCTACCACAATTACTGCCCCAAAGTTTAGTGCTGTTTGTTTGCATTCCACATGAGTATTTTCTTAGAAAAAAAGGAGGTTGTATTCATACTTAATATAATTTTGATTTATTCAGTATCTCTAACTCAAGTGCCATCAGTTTATATTTACATTATTGGTCAATGAACATTCCTCCTTGTTCCCTGCATAATGTTTTAATTGAGATCTAAATTCTTAACTTGAAACATCCTACCTCATAGAAACAATACTCAAGAAAGAGAGACTTCCATCAAGGTCTCAACTCCTATTTGTTTCAAATTAAGCCTTGAGGGCTCAGCACAGTAAAAGAGCCATGTCTGAAATGCTTATTGAAGTCAACGTTTGTGTTTCTGGGACTGGACTTTCACCAAAGGAGTTAAAATATTGCTAGGAGAAGATTATGCATTCTGGAATGCTTTTCATTTTCACTACTTCTTTGCAATTGAATTTTTTTCTTTCATTTTGGAATCATCCTCTATAATACAGAGCATTTCTATAGACGTAGAACCCATTAGGATCACTAAAAATACCTAAAATGGATAATAATTGTGAAAGCAGATTCTCTATTATTGTCTCGTACTATTGATATTTTGTACTGAGAATGCACCAGATAGCAGCCAGATTCTTCCTGACAGGTTTTCTGCCTGCATAGATGAGTCTTTAGGAGGTGTGCAGTCACTATTATGGTTTTTACAATTACCCATCTGACAAATAGTGTGCAACTCCCGTGTTCTCTTTCGGCTTCTTTAGGGGGCCCAAAAGCTCCAACAGCGGATCATGCTTTATTTTTCTTCTTGATAAAAACAAAAGCTGAAGCCTTACCTCTGAATGCTCCTGATCTAAAGGAAGACTTCAGAGCTGGAGATGTCAAATATAAGAAATGTCTTCTGTAATAAGTGAGGCATATGAACAAATCACGATTGGATTAAAAAGGTCTGAGAGCCTCAAGCAGGGACTGTTATTATATATTTGTAATATCCCTAGAACATTATAGCTCATCTCTTTGGTGATATTAAAGGTAAAAATTAAGTAAATACCACCAAGGCTGTTGTTATTAAGGTCCAGAAAAAGCAATGCAATTATGAACGGGATGCAGTCACTCTACAGCATGTTCTTGCTTTGAAGAAAACAAATCAGAAAAGACTACAACAATCATGTTTTAAGCCAATACTTTTCTCTCCTGCCAACTGGTAACAACTAGTTTGTGTTCAAGTTTCATGGCAATGTACACATTTATGACTGTGCTTTTTGTGCAACTAAAAAACACAAGCAAGTTGTTTACCTTTTTGAATAGAAGCAGCTAAATGCCTGAATCAGCTGGCATTTGGGTATGCACAATGCTTGTCTAAATCAGCTTTCCACTATTTCCTCTAACAGAGGAGACTAAAAGTTCTTATCAGTACAATCTAGACCTTAGACTGGCAGTTTGCTTTTGTACATATGCCGCTGATAAATTAATTATTATTGTTGCACAGCTGGGGCAAGGGTGTTGTTTGTATATTTTCCGTAAAAACCAATCACAAAGTCCTTATAGATGTGATCATTACTGGGTGATTATTCTGGACCAGCAATTTATACTCTCCAGACTGTCTGGGAACTGCTTTCTCTATATTTGGTCAAGGTCACAGAGCAGTTTTGCTGCTCCTTGATTTATTGAAGCTTAATTGAAACAATAGGAAACGCTCTCAAAGATATTTTTCCCTGATGCATCTAAACAGTGCCACAACAACAGCAGCAGTTTAGTCATCACCATGCTGGGCTCTTATTTCTCAAGGAGAGGGTGAAGAACCAGAATGGGACACTGAGAGGACAGACTTCAATTCCATAAGGCTCTCCAACCAGGTCTTGGTCAAATACAAAGAAATACAATTCTGTAATCCTAGCAAAAATACTGTGTTGACAAAAACAAGCAGGTAAAACTGAAACTGCTGAGTAAGTCTCTAGAATGACTGCAACTACAGGAGCTGTGCAGGTGACTGAAATGGCCACAGAGCCCTGGTATCATCAGCGTAAATAAACAATAATAGGAAAGAGCTGGCGATGGCAAAATATTTCTGGAAAGAAATTTGGTTTGTATTCACCATGAGGCAAAAGCTTTGAGCTGTAATTCATCTCTTTTCAAAAGTGCAGATGTTGCAGTGTTTTGGAAAAACAAATCATTAATACCACCTGTAGATGCAGGAACTGAGTTTCAGAAGTGAAATGAGTTGTTTGCGTTCATTTTGCAGGTTCATTGAAAGGCAAATACAGACTCTAGGTGTTCACCTCCTGAATATGCCAGCCTGAACATCAGAGAGAGCAGGTTATTATTCACTCTCAAGGAACTTGGTTCTCTTTTCAGTTTCAGTGTTTTAGTCCTAATTCTGAACCAGTTTACAGTCAGTGAAACAGCCAAATACCAACCACATGATATGGATTAAAAGTGTAAGAAAATGAGACATCATTTTTTTGTTATCAGATAAGAGTTTTGCAATGCAAGAATAAAATGTAATAACCACTTGATTATAAAAATCTAGTTAAGATCAGAAAATACAACTATAATATCCACACTAAGGGAAATACTGCAAAGGGAAAAGCTGCTGACTATTAAAATTCTCCAGTATTACATTTTTCTTTATACCTGAAAATATGTGAAGTATGATGCATAAACACTTTTCTAAATAAAAAAGTAAAGAGCAGTTGCCATGGAGACATCATGTGTTTCCCTGGGGCTTGAGGAAACACAATTAGCCTACAGGATGGTTTTCAGGCTCTTCAATTTGAACCTGTTGGAGTTTCAGCAATGAAGTGGTCTGATGAAATAATTCTTCATGCCGTCTGTTTTTCAGCCAATACATACTACTGTGTGTCCAAAAGTAATGATCATGCAGGAATAGTTTTCATTCTGATATTTCAAATTGAATTCATAGGAGGGAAATCTTCACCCCGTAACACTAGATTTAAAAAATACTACTAGTTAGCACAGAAATCTCTTCTTTTTTTCTCTTCAAACATTGCTGATTTTGTAATGATAAAAATTAACTTTTCTTGCACCATAAATGGATTTGAGTAAAGACATTTGCTTTTATTTAAACTTGCAGTGAAGAAAACAGTAGTTTTTCTTGGCTATTATCCCAAGTCAGCTCTCATTGGAAAAGAGTAATCAACGATTTGTGGAAAGAAGTGTGTTTCATCAGATAAACACTCTGCTTTTGATTCGACACTACACTCTGCTTGATTATACAGACTGCAGCTGAATTCTGAATTTCTTAAGCTTTCTATCCCTTCTATCTGTGCATCTTGCCTTCATTAAGGGATGCAGGGAAATGATTCTAATAACTTTTTAACCCCCATCTCTGTGTTGATGCGGCTCGAATGGCATTTTATTATTAGCAAGGTCTTTGGAAAGAATATGTGCTTCCAAACAGAAACCCCAAGAGATTAATCACTCAGACTAAAAGCTATAATGTGTTTTTAACACTCCAGATGAAATGAGCTATGCCTGATTGTTAGATCTCCCAAAAATCTTTGTATTTCTGATAATTTACACCTTTCTTTAATCGTCTGAACCTACTCCTCAAAGGAAGGCAATTAGCATCAATACATCTTTGCATATAATTTCATACAAATAAAAGGAACACGTATTTCTTGATAGGTTTTCAATGTAAAGGCAGACCCATCTCTATTTTTTTTTTTAAACAGGCTAGTAGGTCATATTGGAGCCTAATGCTCTGATTTGAATACACAAAGAACCGGTCTCCAGGAACAATTCTAATTAGGACAAATACAGATAAACTTTCTATTTGCGCACCGTAAAAATGTCATGTAACAAAATGCTTTGCGATCCTATGCAGAAGAAGAGCCCTGATTTTACTACAATTAATTCTGAAGTGCAAATATAATCTCAGAAGATGATTAGCAATGGCGCTACACAATTGTTTGTTTAATAGTAAGAATTATTAAAAAGCAGCAAAGAATTCACCACACACATTGGAGTGTGTGTTACTTAATGATCAAACAGTCTGTCTTCACTGCTGTGACAAACCCACTTCTAGTAGGTTACTAGAAGGTTCTACTTCCACAAACCCCAAAAAAAACTGTGAGCTAGCATTCAGGGTTGACAATCACAGTTATGCCAAAGCCTGCAATTTAAACATTATTCTACTTATTAGCAGAAGCTGCAGAAAGTTTCAATAAGGTATCAAATAAGTAATAAACAGCTCAGGAAGGCAGAAGAGTAGAAGTTTATGAAGAACTCAGTAAAGAATAAAAATATGTTATGTTATGATCACTACTTGCTTCTTGCCTATCCATATCAGAGATCTGCATAAAGTCAGAGATCAAATATTTTCCTCTTTGACAGGAAAGTCTTGATCCAAAGGAATTTTTTTAGTGAAAGCCAAGTGCCTGGACACCAAAGCTATAAACCAGTACATTCAACATCAATAAGGGCATAATATTTCTTGAAATATTATTCATGGAAGATATTAAACAGATATGCTGGAACAGAACTGTGACTTTAATATTGTGAGCAGCAATTTAGATATTCTCTTTAACAGATGTGTCATCTTGTCTAAACTGACATATGTTCCAAGAAATATTATATCCAACATTTTAAAATACATATTTTCATCTCTTAGCAGTTAGACAGGAGAGCTGTCTTCCTCCTCAGTCTATTGAACTCATAAGATGCTTTTGCTTTGTATTTTTTTTTTTTGTTTTACTTTATTGGTTAGTTCAATTTTTAAAATGTATAATTAAATTTCTTTTACACGTCTACAATTTGCTACCATTTGAACACATATTTCATAGACCAGACCACTGTCTGATAATTTTAGAATGTGAATTAAAAGGTAATTTCAAATCCTTTTTAAGATGTATCTCATAAGTTTTCAGACTTAGTCATCAATGAAATCAGCAGTGATGAAGAGTGTCAGATAATTTAAAAGTGCATTTAAGGTATTCATATCTTATTTTCATGTGTCTTAGTCTATTAAAGCATTGATCCTAAATTTACAGCTGTGAAATTTTGCAAAGACAATTCATGAGTCCAAACAGAAAATAGCGTGCAAAGAAAATAGTGTGCAAATATAGAAAGCAAGAATTAAAAAGAGCTAATTTCACAAAATGACATTCTGATTGAAGTGAAATAAAACCCCAAACCAGCAAATTCTAGCAGTTACTAATTTTTGAGCACAGCCCAGTTCTTACAATATGGTAATAATAATAAATAAAGAGCAGCCCTTTTTCACCTATGTGACATTACCTATGTCCTATGTACCTATATGTATATATATATGTATATATACATATACATGTATATATGTACCTATGTACCTATATGTATATATGTACCTATGTACCTATCACCTATGACATTACCTGTCAAACGTACTCCTTGTTAATAAAACAAGTGCATAGTACTTCTTATTTTTAAGTATTTAATGATTCCCATAACCTACTCTTTTGGTAGGATCATACCAAATTTTGTAGATGGAACCTAAATTTCAAGGATTTTTGAATCATGGGATGTAGGAAAACCTTATGTATAAGCATATGCACGTGCAACCAATAATTTTATCAAAGAACAATTTTTTCAGATTTGGGAGACAAGAATTCAGGTTTTTCCTCTTCTACAGGTGGGGTAATAACCACTAAACTGTCCTTACTACACAAAATATCACACAGCAGAAAAAGTCTACATGTAATTAATTCTGCCATCCATCAGGCCTCTTGCCATCCTGCAATGCTACAGACACACAGGTTATTCCTTTGCCACAAAATTTTATCCCAGAATCTCAGCCTAAAACAGAAGCACTAATAATGGAGTGAACAAAGAGCAAAACAAAACTGGGGATGAACTAACATTTTTCAGATTAATTTATTTTCACATTTTCAGACAGGTGAAAACTGAGAATAGGTTTTAGAGAATAATAAGCCATAGATTTGAGTGACAGTCTTTAGATTTAGAAAAAAACTGTGTTCTCTCATGAAAGATACCTGGTTTTTTAACTGCCACCAAAGAAAGTTTAAAAGCAGAAGAACCTCCTGAACTAGGGCACCAGCTATGCCACTACCCTCATTTGGCTAACAAGGATTCCAGAGATGCACAAACAAAGAATCTCCATGCCAAGGTGTCCTCTGAAGAATACAGACAGCACCACGGAGTGAGCTGGCTACCTTCAAAAGCACCCATGAGTGCTGGCCAGACTCTGCTGCTTTGCCATGCACAAATGACTGACTGCTGGAAGAACTAAAGGGCTGCTCAGCGAATAAATTCATAGAAAACTTAAAAAACAATAGCAACTCTACACTCAAAAGAAAAAATAAACTCCACAACTTTTCCCCCCCTTTCGGCTTCTTTGTTTCTTTGGTCTGGGTTTTTTTAAACATCACAACAAGGCAGCTTCTTCCAGAGAAACTACATTACAATAACACAAGGTGGGAATTTATTGTTTGAGCCTTGTGGATTACATTGTGAAACTCTGAAATTATATATTAACCACATGGTAGCATACTGAATGTGCAAGAGAATAGTCAAGAAAAAAAATGCAACAGGATAGGAGTCCTGTGGTTTTCACTTTTTTTCCTGAAATGTGTAACAGTGGTGTACTGGTAACCCTTAGAACTCTTCTGAAAATGGATTCTATATCCTAAATAATGGAGGCATCTCAGCCATTACAACTAAGATTGATCTGTTAGCTCAGAGTTTTTTGACAGTACCAGTTTATATACACAAATTGCAGTCCTAGTAAATAGTTTTGTCTATTTCATCAAAATATTCTTCTTTGAATAAAATGTATTGAAGCAAGTTGTAATCTAAGATACCTCTTTTACATGATGTCAAGGTAGTTTATTTCAGTAATATACTGGTGTGTCCTTCTGACAAAGTAAAAAGGCTTGACTTTATTTTGTTCCTGTTGCATTTTTATATAAAAGATTGTAATACTTTATTCAGAAGATTTACTGGCCACAATAGAACCATATAATCATAATTACGTTGCTGTCCTCTCCACAGTATTATAATATCTGGTATAAAACACAAAATACTTGTATAGCAGAGGACCAAGAACAGTAGAGAGAGAGCTTTGTGCTTTTCCTGTGTGTTTGTTGACTTTACAGTGATGATAATCGTAGATATATACGAGCATTGAAGGAAGTAACAAAACCACAGGAAGTCATAGTCATAAAACTCTCATTTTTCCATACCACACATGCATTTTGATGAATCACTAGGGATTTGATCTACAACAACTTTTACTGACTCAAACATGAACCTTCCCTCTGCATCCAGTCTAGCCAGAGAGCAAGAAAAAACAAAGCACAGTTTTGCTTTGTGTGAGGCAAAGACATGTGAGTTAAAACCTCCAAAAAAATCTTAAACCTGTGTGAGAAAAATGGGATTCTCCCAGCACAAAGAAATCCTCAGAGAATACAAAACAGGCAGAGCAAATTTCATGGCAGTTGTTTCTCACCCTCCTAGTGCAATAAGAATTTAAGAACAGGTTGAAGTATCTAGAGCCAGTAATGCAGAAAATATTGACAGTTCTCCCCAGACCAATGCTTTGGAGACTGTAGTTACGGATACCTGTAATTCCAGTTTATGCTAACCGGGTGCTGCTGGTTTTAGTCTTAAAAAAAAGCCCTGAGCTCTCCATAGAAAATGTAACACAGATAATCTCAAAGCCCACTTCCTTTTCTTCCAGATGCAGTCTAAGCTGTCTCAAGCTCTGCCACAGATTAAGGACTTACATATATGATTAGACCTTTCTATCTCTACGCAAATTTCTTTGTGCTTAATACTTCTCTTGCAAGTTATATTGCTATTTTCTCAGCGTGGTTGTGCAGTGTTATTGAAATCTGTGCCTCAAAGAGTCATTTAGCCCTATCTACCTTTTTGCACTGCTATAATAAAAAGTTTCAGTCCCTCATCTGCAATTTAATCATATTCATACCATTTTAAAAGAAAGGAATTCTATGCCCCTCCTATGTCAGTATTTTTTATGCTGTAATCCCTGCTGATGTTTTAGAAATTAATCTCTCCCAGGCTGATGGAATGTGAAAGAAAAGCACAGTTATCATCAACTATCTGTGCAGAAAATATTAACATTATTATCCTCTATATATTCATTTCTTTTTCAGACAAAAGACAACAAGACTTTCTCTTGGTACTGTAATATTATTCGTACTCCAGTTATTTATTCAATTTAATGCAAATCATTTTAGACTTGGATACTGAGATTTAAAGTGAAGCTAAATTACTATTTTCTTCAACTAAAGAGCGAAGCATGACTGCTTTGAAGCAGAAGCCTTCTTCCGTGTCAGGGCCATGATTCTCCTGAAGAACATATATAGTCCAAATTTTCTAGTACGGGGTAAATCAGATTAACAAGTTTCTCCTCAGATTCAACCTCCTAGATAGGGAAGTAAAACTATGGTGTCTTTCCCACAGTCATACAGAAAGTCCATTATTTGTTGAGGATTTCTGCAAGCATTTCCAGCTCTTGGGCTGGACAATCCTCCCTCTTCATCTGTGTCCTGCAGGAAGGAATGCTCAAGCCATGGATGTCTGCACAAGGAAATTCTCACTCCTTCCAGAGCTCTCCTTGAACACCATTTCAGAGAATAAGAAGCCTCATGAGACTGCCAAGACACCCTTGGCCTCTCTTGTTTTTGAAAGAAGGCAACAGGCAAGGGCACAGCCAACAACACTGTGTCCAAAGTACTACAGGCAAACTGAGCATAACTAGGGAAAAAACAAAACAAAAAACCCCCAAACCCCAAAAAAAACTGTGAGCTAATGTAAAGCTGATCAGGATCCCTGGGCACCTCTTTCTGTTCTAGACCATTCAGTTCAAATCCTTGTTTATGACATTACTTTCTCTCCTGAAAATGGATTTCCTCACTTAGTTAAAAATTGAGGTAAACTGATACATTTTTTTCTTAAATCAAACATGATCTTTTAAATCTAAAACATATAGAATCTACATTAAATGACTTCTGTATCCCAAACAACATGAGCAAGATCTTATGAGTAATGAAATGGCCTAAAGCAACCAGATAAATGATGCATGAAAAATGTATTGCTTCCCTCAAATATGTTGCAAATTTTATTTGTCTCTACAGCTCTTTCACAGAGCAAATTTATTCCCCACCGTGATATTTTTCTCCCCGTCAGATGTTATCAATTGCATTTTAAGTGCCTCATGTAATGGATATTCCATCACTTTCCGTGAGAAGTTGCTCCACAGTCTCCACAGCTGAAGATCCAGAAAACACATCCAACTTAAGAGTGCTCTTTACTTGGTGCCTGTTAGTATAACCTAGTAATTATCCTTTTTCTGAAGTTTAATCCTAAAGTGAACTTATATCCAGCCTCAGTCATGTTAGAGGCTTGAAACAAACCTTAAAAAGGTGACAGGAGATGACACACAACACATTTCTTTTCACTGAGAATTATTGCATGAATTATTAATCTGACCCAGAAAAGATCATAATCAAAGACTAGCAAGGGCCCCTTGAGCACCATTAGTGCAAAATTCCACCCTCTGAACATTGGAAGCATAGGGAATTGATTAGCAATAGAGCCAAAGTGTATGTCACTGGTAGAAAGTTTAAAGGAGTGTTGTAACATCTACTATAGCGTTTATATATATATATATATATGGACATACTTTCACTTATTCCTCTCTTACCATCTCTTTGAAAACAAAAAAAGTGAGATATTTATAATAATTTAAAAACACTATCGAGCAAACCCATGATTTTGATTAGTAGGAAATCCAAAGAAAGTGTATAAGCAGACTTTAAAATTTATTTCTTACCTACAGGATCTTTAGAACGAGCAAAACAATTACAGACATCAAGAGGATTTTAGCTTTATTCAGTATGAATATGATTTGCATGGTGGACATCCTGAGTGGTGGAAACTTTCAAGTCATGGCTTTGAGTGAGTGAAAAACTAAGAAAAGAAATAACTAAATATCTTACCTTAAGCATGTTCAGCAGCTGTAGCAAAGTTCCCTCTACATCTGTCTGCCACAAAATTAAAATGTTGATGAGAGTTGCCACTGTATTTCTCTTGCTTCTGGAAAAAAAGTTATTTTTTATTACTATTGTTATGAAATAATCAGAGAAATTACCTAAATTAATATACAAAAAATGCATAAAATTCTTGTGGTTAGATTTATAGATAAGTAAAAGAGCAAAGGGAGGACACAAGATTCTGGATCCTGCAATACTTGACAGATTTTCAGAACACGTATTAAATGAATTATTTCATCAACTTCCTAAATGCAGCACGTGCTTTCTATAGCATCTTTGGGTGGATGGAAACAAACAAAACAACAAAGAAAACCCATTTATTTATACTTCCCTCAGAATATTACCATTGTTACACCTGACCTATATCAGTTTATAGCAGGGCTGCTGATGCCTTGCAGTGCATTTGCTCAAAGCACACACGAGTTGCCAGCTGCCTGCTCATCTGAACAGGAACATCCAGTATCATGGAAAACATTGTGAAAACTCCAGCCAAAGAAACGTGTTTACACTACATCTCATCTAAGAAAGTCATGTAAGGCCACCCTCTTATCCCAGCAGGCCTGAGATCTACAAAATTGTCAAAAGCTCTAATGAAATGCAGAAGCTTTGCTGGTTTCTTCTGCTCCCATGGGATACACACAGAGCATAACTCCTACAGAGCCCCAGGCTAGCTCGGTCTGATGTACATTTTTATTGTTTATACAACAGATACAGCATTAATTATTTACACTACATATTTAGTCAGGTACACGTTCCCTTGTCTTTAAAATAAGCTTTCCATTTAATTAATTCCTCACTGTTTCCATCCACGTGCTTCCTCAAAATGAGATTTTGAAAAGATTTTGCTCTGCAAGTTCAACAACAAAAGGCAGGGTTATATATGAAGAAGGCTGAAGCCCTCATTGTCCAGAGGACGGAAAAATCTTATAAGCCTCTATGTGAATAAAACACAAACTAATAGAGAAAACTTCAGAGCAGACAGTAGTTTTGAGTTAGCCAAAACTTGGACCCTTCAGTTCGTATTGAATTAATGTGAAACTTTTTGTGTGTGTATCTAAATCATCCCTGTATTCCATATGGTTTGGATCTGGAATGTTATCAGAGAGTGTACTTAGATAATCCTTATTACAATGGTTTCTGAGCACGTCACGATCCTTTATAGAGTCATTTGCTAAGTACTTCCATAAAGAGGAAGAGTATACATACATATAACTTTATTTTGTTTATGATACTGATTTCTGATGCAGAAGTCTGTGGTAGAAAGAAAAAGCCAACCTAGATAAGACACCAACCTGAAAATTCCTGGCACACAGTTCCTGTGCACACATCCCTTCCCAGGCCTTTCACAGTCTCTTTGTCTCACAGCCACTGCTGTTTACTAGAGCTATTTTTAAATGATGAAAATTGCTTTTGGAGTTTCAGTCCCAGACTCTGATTTCCCAAACACAAAACTTCTGAAAGAGTCTCGTGTAGAACTAATACTACACAATATTATGAGATTTATTCCCCAAGATCTTTCTGACATAAAGGGAATTTATTCTTAAAGGAATCTGCAGCAGATTATGTATAGGCAGTGACAACAAGTGTAAATTAAGCATTTAGAGAAATATTCCTGGCAGAGGTTTTGGAATTCTAATATAACTTTCACTTCTAGTACATTTAGTTTGGGACAACAGACACCAAGCCACAAATCATTGCTATTGATTGCAACAGGATCAATAACAGTGGAAAAGCTGAATTTCCCAGCATCTTTATGGTCTCCAAAATATTTAGAGGCCATATGAATTCCAGTGATTGCATAAAGCATTCTTTAAATTTGGAATGAAAATCATCTGGGCACTTATGCCTGAAGTATCTAATATAAATTCCCACTGAGTATGAGAAGCATTCCATAGGAATTGGCTGTGTTGGCTTCATAATCTAACCACGAGCATTTTTGGAGAGCACTTTATTATTTCTGGTATCTCTTTTCTCAGTCGCATCTCTTTGGCTCACTTCAGCTACTCCTGAAACTCTGGTGGAGCTCAGACTGGCTCTGGGAGAGGTCTGAAACCCCAGCTACAGCTGCCTCAGGCCTCACCGGTGTGTGTTGAACAAGAGCCTCAGTATTCTCTGAAGGTGCCCAGGCTCCAATTCCCAAGGCATCATGTGTCACACCTCCCTAATCACAGCTGTCACCTTCCATCTGATCTCAAGAAGGTCTCTAAAAGCCACTACTTGTTAGCTTTTCTGCAAAATACTCAGAAATCACATTGAACTACAGACCTTGTTTCCTGCACTCAATTCCAAATTCAATTTCCCTTAGCTTTGTCCAGATGGACACCTGCAGAAACACAGCTGTTCCCAAGCTTTCTCATCCACATCCTTTGGGAGAAAAGGCTCAGATTCTCTTACTATCACTTTCAGTGATCAGCTAATTGATTTTTAGGAGCAGCTCTTCTAATAGCAATTTCCCACCAATCTTTTCTAGGGCATCTGAGAAACCCAGTGTGCCTGAATGGTCCTGTAATTTAATTACCTGTTTTCTGCAACACAGACCCAAGCACAGGCAGAGGCAACACCACTGCTCTCTTTCCCCTGGCCACCCACAAATTAAAGCTGTATCAGTTTTTGAGTGTTTGCAGCAGCACACCTGCCCTTGCATCCATTCCCCCAGAAGATCCCACACGGCCAGAACAGTTTGCAAGCCATGCCAGCCTCCACACTGGCCATGTTTTGCTCAGGCTCCTGCTGAGCCACCGTGAAGTTCACAGCAGCTGACAGAAAATTTGCCAACGTGCACCTTCTCCTTGTGAGATAACATGAAAACAAACACACTGACACACGGAGCGTCTCAGAGCCCTGCAGTCAGGGATGCAGGTGAATGTTGGGGAAGTCAGCTGGAAAAGTGGTTTTGAGGTAAAAAGCCCATGGGAAGAAGCTTGTTCAGTCTCAGTTTTAGTTTCTCTCAATCTAAATGTTATTTGGTGTTTCTCACTAGAACAGATATAACAAAGCAGTTGTGCAGGGAAAGACAATGAATTAGCAGTTCTGAAAACGCTGAGATCGTCATCCAGAACTGCAGAAAATTATTCTGTGATCTCTCAATCTTCAGCAAAAACTTATTACTGAGAACATATTTACAAGGGAATTGTTAATCTTCATCGAGACAGAATATAAAGAATGGGGTAAATAGTGGTGGCCACTAAAGAAATATGTTAGTGTGAACTGTGCATTGCTAACAGATTTTCAGTGAACAAAATCCAGCCAGCCTAAAAAGCTAAACAATCACTAAGTTATCAATATTTTATGAAAATAATTTGATTATGTAATGTTCTATTACTTTCAGCTGATGAATTTTTTAATGGAAAATCTTTTCTCACATCCCTGCCACAATTGCAGCTGTATTTTTGTGCCCAGAGGCAGGTTATCTCAAAGGATGTGTACAGGCAGAGACTAACTCACATAGGCACATGCTCATTGGTTTTTCACAGAACCCTTTTATTCTGGCCTTTTTTCTTTGTTGCTCTCAATAAAAGTATAATGCAACCTCCAATCCTTTCAATTTTCCTGTTTATGGCAAATACGAGCTTCCATGTGTACCCTCCAATTACTTCATAGATCATCTTTGGCATTAAAATGAGTTGAATCAAACCTTCAGTATAAACTGTGTGGTTGGTTTGGATTTCCTGCAGAAAAGCAATGCAGAGAAAGAAGGTTTATGGACATATGAATACTGTAAGTTCTTGTAGAGTCATCAAGAATTTCAGAGATGAAGCTGCTCATCTCTGATTTTTATATAGCTGGTATATGACCACACCTTGGCTTTCAAGCTATTAGATAGATCCCAAAAATCTGTGAATTTCTAACTGAAATATTTGGTCAGACTCTGTTTTCACAAGACCTCTGACTCTGAAATCCCTGAGAGTTTCTGTGCCAGGATTTTTACAGCTAACATAATTTCTGCTACTTAACTTGCATAACCTCCTCTGTCTTGTTTTATAATATATACTTAAAAGACCAAAAAAATCCCATAATTTATGACAGTGTTGAGAACAGCTAGAAGAGGAAAATGCTAACTACATTTCTGTTCTCTCTGATGAACAGAACTTAAGGCATTTATTTCTGCCTCCTAGATAAAAGTTGTCAAGAACCTTTCCAACTTTTTAATTTACATGAATTTCAATACATTTTATTTCTGATTCTTAGCGCACTTCTTCTGTTCAGATTTTTTGTGGCAGAAGTGAGCAAACACTGGGGTAGAATTTAGCGGTGATGAAAGGCGTATTAACTGCAGTTGATACTAGAAACAGTACAATAAAGCAAAGTAAATGACAGATTTATGCCAGATGAAAAAAGACCGTGCTTTGGTAACATACCTCAAGATATATGCTATATATATATATGATGGCAGTTTGTTTACCTCCCTGTGGTTTAACTTTCACATTTAAATCATTATACCAGTTCAAGTACAGTAGTATGATCAGGCAGTAGAAATTCTGTGCTGGTAACTGGAAGAAAAGGGTTTTTCCCGACTGTTAGAAAGCTTCTCTGCAGGGACCAGATGTGCCAGATTGTACCAAACATTCAAAACATAGAATCATATCCCACTGTAGGAATTCTCAATATATACTAACTCACTAAAATGATTCTTTTTGTGTCTATCAATCACAAAATGAGAACAGGAACTCTCCAGATCCAAATAAAGAATATTTGACCAGTATTTTCTGATCATCTCAGGAATCCCAGAGCCTTTTTACTCTTTGCTGTGACTGTCCCACTGGAACACACCATCCTGTATCACAGAAATCTGGATCTATCCAAACTGCATGTGTTCATCAGGACTTCTGATACTGGCACTTAGGCAGGTATTTCTTTTTTCATGGTCCTCACTAAGACTTCAAGTTCTCTGATGTCCTTTGACAGAAGAAAGAAAGGAAGAGAACTCCGGCATTTGTGACAGAAAACAGGCAGATGCACGCATGCTCTAGCAGCAAGATTTTAATGAAGGAACATCCTGATGGGGGAAGAAATAAAGATATTCTCTTTCTAATGGAGAAGCTGCTGAACTCTGCCCTCCTGGAGCTACTCCAGACTATGAATGGCACAGTTAATATGTGATGCTACCATTCAACTGCACATTACCTTCCAAAATCAGAATGGTCACGCCTTTGTTCAGAAAAATTAATGAATGTAGCACACATAATTTTCTCAGGAACTACTAAATTATTCTGGAAGTTGGTACTGGAATAAAAAGAAATCAAGGCACTGCTGAACCTTGTGATGTTAGTGATGAACCTTTCCAAAGTTAAAAGCACAGAAAGAGCAAATGAGAAGGCAAAACTAAAAGAAGAAAGGAGGGAAATCAGGACTGCTCAGTGCTTGCTGACTTGTATTTAAAACACTACAAAATTATTTGACTACAACACAGCACTAACAGCAGTACAGTCTTACGCGGCATAAATACAGATAATTATATGAATTTGCAATTGACATAAATGGAATGAAAAAAAAAAACCCTGATGCAGGAAGGAGTTATAATTTGATTTATGAGGATTAATTTAAATAAAAGTAGGAGTAGAGTTTAATGCTGCTTTAGAGTAGTTCTCTTAAAAGCTCACAGAAAAATTATTCTGTAAAGAGATTGTGGAGTTTATGTGGGAGAGGAATTGAATTAGGGAAGTCACTTGCAAACTTGCAGAAGAAAACTTGCAGAAGTGCACCAAATTGCTGCACCTTAAAATAAACTTCTCAAATGCCACTTCAGCTACACCATCCAGACTCATGATTCCAACTTACTCTGGAAATCTCAGTGGGATGCTGGAAGTACACAAGGACACAGATGCTCAGAGCATCTCTACATACATATCTGTGTATTTTTAGAGGAAGTACTGAAAACCATAAAAGAGCTCATGGCACCATATAGTTCAGTCTGCATGGATCTCTGCACATCAAATAGCATGAAAGTTTTTACTGGCTGTACCCTGACAAAACATCCAAATCCTACTGGCTGGCATGCCATATTTAATGACTGAAACAACTACACAGATTTCTCCACTGCAAAATAGATGTTATTACATTCACTCAGTTCAAAATTCATAAAAGCAGAATCCATGAACTTTTCATCTAAAAGTACTTTGAGTTGTTTTGATGGTGGGTTTTTTTGCAAGAACTACCATAAATGTAAAATAATTACAGACATCTCTAAAAATGGTGGAAGTGCTACTCACGAGCACTGGACACAGCTTTCCCAAGCAGAGTCAAATGCAAAGGCATCATCTGTGGTAGAGTCAAAGGGAATTTTAAACCTGAAGAAGGTACGAGAAATTAGTTTTGAATCATCAGCTTATTTGAAAATGCCAGAAGCTTGCAAGTATTTAATGCTTTACACTGGTTTAAAAAAAAAAAAAAACAAGACAGTGGGAATCCCATGCACAAAATTCCAGCTTCAGCCCCAAGAGAGTGAAGTGCAAGTGCCTGACAGTATTTCACAAAGGATTTGTCAAAAAAAAAAAAAAAACCACAAAGCTTTCCCTTCCCTCCAAACAAACCTTTACTCAAAGCTGTCAACATGTTCTAATGAAACAAAATAGCATTTCAAGCATTACTATGACAGGACCATAACTCAGGAGGATACAGATAAATTGGATAAATCATATGAAATTAGTGATATGACATTCTGTGAAGATAACAACTGGCTGTGGAACAGTTAACAATTCGTGGTCCAAAGTTGAGCTAAAATGTCACTCAGCTGAGAATTCTTGTCTCAATTTAGTATCATTTTACTTAGAAAAAATCAAGGTAAAAATATTTTGCCACTCTTTCAGAAAATCAAAGTTCAGTCATCTACAAGTGCTTCCAGCTAGAACTGATATTATGGAAAGCCAGTTGATTTTACCTCCAAATAAACTTTAAAATTTGCATGGTGTAGGCTCATTTGTTGTTTATTTCTGTAATAAGCACTAGTTTGTCTCAACAAGTCATAGTCTGAACAATCAATTTATCTTCTCCCACAAAAAGCACAAGGCATGTCCTGATCTGATTTCTATTCTGTCTAAATACTTGGATATTTTCATCTGTGTTCAATAGCGTCAACCTGCAACTCTCTTGCCTTTTTTCAAAAACATGAAGAACCAGTGCATACTCAGAAACATTTTTTTTTTTGTGATGACTGAGATATGCAATGTAATGCATGGTAATCAAATGCAAAATCAAATAAAAATGCATAATTTACTCAGCAGTATCTAAGGGATTGTAGCACTGGTAAGACACAATGAGTGAAACATACTGAAAGCTTCAGCACTTACAAATTTTTCCATTGTGACAAATGCTCTTTCTGCACTTCATGATGATCCTACATTATATAAATTCTTTTCATTTCCCCCATTTAAGTCTCTTTTATTCAACACGATAGAAGGAATTCTTTTCTGCTTGGTTTTCTGTCAGCCTGAGGGATTTTGGAGGATCATAACTACTGAGATTATTAATCGGACACCACTATTTACAGACATGAAGACTGAACTGTTTAACTGCTGTAGCACAATTACTGGAAATGTGAAACAGTGTGATGGATTTCTATTGCACTGCACAGTCTTACTAAGTAATGCTTCTATGGACTGCTTCTTGTCAAAAAATGTCATTAAACTGTGGGTTTCCTCTGTAAAATTTAATAATTGCACTCTAAAATCCACACACAGGGTCAGCAGCATCCAGCATCCTATCATTTTCCTTTAAAGCTCTCACTCAGAGTTTCCTTCACTGAAATGTCTAGAACTCTGGATCTTAAGCATTCATGTCTCACTTTACTTTTTGTGTGATAGCTTGAGCTTTGGCTTGCTATTTCTGTCTTCAACATATTATTTGGGAATATAAATCCAGAGAAAAAAAATTATTTCTTAATATAAAGTTCTCTTGCCTCTATATTTCTCCCTCATAACAACTTAAGGCTTCAGAGGTGGCAATACCAGAAACAAGTAATGATGGTTTCAAGTAGGGAACGAGGATTAGGAAGAGAAAAATTCCAGAGAAAGATGGATTTCAAAGCTCTGCAACTGAGTGGGAAGACCAGCTCTCTTCAGTGACGTCAGTGTCCCTTCTGGTACCAACAACAATTGTCCTTTACTTCCTGCACAATATTATTAGTGGGGCATTTGAAACTTCTGGAAGCGTGTTGATGAACAATTTTATTAAAATTTATACAATGTGGCCCAGTTGTAAGAACATACCCCCAAATTACTTTCATTATTGTTCAGTGTTCATTCAAATCACTACCTCCTAGAGAAGATATCAGGCTTGCATGTGGACTCCAAGCAATTTTAATCAATGCTAGTGACTTCATGATTAACAGGAGTAAAACCAGAAATTTACATCAGTAGTTTAATAGCAGTAAAAACTCTGCGGATCTTACTGTAGTTTTGAAGAAAACAAGATGTGAACCCTGGAGGTATGGAGCAGATCTGGCTACCAGGAGCTTCATGGACATTTGAGGCTTTAAATTAATCTGATGGTCCAGATTCACAGCAGAGTGAATTCAGAGGCTGACAGCCATCATGAAAACATCTCTGGCACAAATAATGTGTGGAATGTCCAAAAGCACAGAGATGAGGCCCCATTGTTTATAATGTGCACGTAGCCCTGACCTGGAGGAACCAAAATAGCACTGTTCATATGGAGCTTCCAAAAAAGCTAGAATCCCTAATTAGGAGAGAGTTGCAGGGCATATTTGAAGTAATAACCTGAAAGAAAATAGCCAATATGGATTTCAAAGGGAAAATTTTTCTCCACAAAGATGGTTGTAAAAGGTTATGGAGCTGATTATGGCAGCTCATTCAAACTGTTTGATATTCAAAAGGCATTTGATGGCACATCTCCTGCTGAAAGCCATAGAAAAAATGAATTTGGGTCACACAGAAGGAAATATCCTATGGTGAGGACTAATTGCATTCATCTTTTATTTATACGTGGAAACCTCATAAAACATTCCCTACCCCAGTGACATCCAAACACTTCCCAGACTGAGCTATATTTAGGACTCTGCTCTACTCCCTGGAGAGGGAGGTTCTGCCACGCTCTAGGATCTGGCTCACTAAAGATCCTAAAATTCTAAGAGCAAAGGGACTCACTGGCTGTTGTTATAAAAGATGTAAATTAGTGGAGTTTCACCTTACCTAACCCATCACATCTTTCTGTCTACTCTTGCCTGACAGAAAGTAGCATTTTTTGGGCAGGCACAGACTTTTTGTCCTGGCTTCCCAAAAGCAGGGTCACATTTCAGAACCTGGAGATCTGCACATCCTTGTGAACATGTTGATGCTGAAGCCATGACTTATCATCACCAATTACCAACACTTCAGATTCCAGTGACTCCATCCTTGAGCAGTGTGTGTCCCACCTGAGCAGGATGGGCACAATTCCAGGTACTTCAACGTCATTCCCCCCCCACAGACCTTGGTTTAAACAGGTGCAGCCTCATGTTCTTTCAGCAGAGCTGGCTTTTCTGCTTCCCTTCTGCAATGTGTGTGGTATTTCATCAGACCATTAATACCTTTCTGAATTTGTTGTTTTACGAAGGATCAATGTTACAGGAAATCTTAGAAAAATTCCCATACTACAAATTATGAACAGTATTGTGAGAGCTGAAGCAATTCCAAACTCTGAAAGAATTTTAAGCACTAAAACTTGAAGACTTTTTCTAAAACATTTCAGCGAAAACAAGTTTTTATTTGAATACAAATGAATTTTTAAGTGATTTCATCAGAGAACAAACAGCTGCTATGGATTATTGCTGGAACATTTAATTTTGGCATTTTGAAACCAAAGGCCTTGGCTTTTGATTTTGAAATGAAAATTTGAAACTGAATTTATTTGCAATTAATTTTACCAAAAAAAATCAGAAATCAAATCAGAAAACCCCTACCTTTAAGTGTGCCTTTGCTATGCTAATAAATTAATATGCAGGAGCCTGCTGGTTGGCCCTCAGGCCACCTGGCAAGGAATGGCTCATGTCACACTAATAAACTGTCTTCCCTGCCAAAACAGGCTGCATTCAGATGGCAGATTGGGAAGGCTCCTGACCAACACTGATGCCTGAACCCTGCCTAGCTCCTGTTTGGGAAAGTGGCACTGAGCTCAGGCCAAAAGTGAGCAGGAGACCTTTGGAAAGAGTGACAATACAGACAATAATGTTCTGCTAAATACTGAAGTTCCCTGGCACTGTTTAATTTACTAGAATCAACATATCTTGAAAGATCTTGACCTTAAAAATTGGTTCTTTGTAGATAAATAACCTGTACTTTGCCAATAACCTGTACTTTAACCAAGACCAGGCATTCTTTCCCAATTCAAGCACTGCTAATTGAAATAGAGGTTGCACAGGAACCAATGGCTCAGTCAGTCTGGGACTCCAGGGGCCTTAAAATTTCATTTTAAACATCTTGTCTCATCATGAAGGCTTGCACAAGGGATAATGGCAACACAGCAGTTCTCTACTTCAACTTCCTCACATGCTAGTCCTGAGAGTTTAAATACAACATTTTTAAAGAAGATGAGGAAACAGTCAGTTAAGAGCATCAAAGTTGTTGTACCAATTCTGTTACTGCAAATCATTGTATCTTTTGAATGGGATCAAAGAAAAGGCATGAAGCTCTGTTAGCCTACGAAGGGAGTTCTAAAGTGGAGCTGAGTCTGCTTTTAAACTGTAGAAACATTTCCTTGTTCACTGAAGGTCAGAAAAATATTTTAGGCAGCATTTAGCTCTCTGTAAAATCTGTGAATGCTGCTTGTGCCCTCCCTAAGGAAGAAAGGTTGAATGGGACAGGAAGAGAATGGGATGCTGCTTCTTAATTTTGGCTACCTATAAACCTAACCAGGATCCAGCTGTAGACTTTCAACACTAATGCACCGAGCTTTATGAGATATCATCAGAACTATGAAATGCTTCTTTACCTCTACCTTCGAAAAAAGTGCCTGTAAGATCTCCAAACTCTCACACAACACTTAGATCTGATCCTATTACAGCCACTTGCAACAGCAGATGAAACAGGGTTTCATCTTGTAACAGGGTTGGAGCAAGACCATTCAACAAATTTCAGCCCACTGCTATTATTTAACTTTCAGATAAATTTTACCATCAACAATTAAATCTTGCTGTTTGTTTTAATTAAGAGTTCTCTTTGCTCATTAAATGAGGTTAAAAATTTACTTTGTTTTACAAAACTCATCTTAGCACAGGAAAGGATTATTCCCATGCTAACAGCCCCAACCTTCCATCTCTTTCGAAACTATTTTTGCTTTTCAATGCTTTCTGCTGAGCTTTTCAAAAGCCCCAAAATCATCCCCTCTGCAACCATCTTTCTGCCTATATTAAATACTGCATATGCACAGTGTGATCATCTCATTCACATCTCTGAACATTTTGAAAGGTTTCAGTATCATAATTGGAGCCCTAAGAACATGCAGGACAAAATCTACCGGTCCCTAAGTGGGACAGGTAGAGAAAATAATCTCCTGGCTCAATGTGGTGTATTCAGGACTTGGTGGATGGTCTTGATCCCAAGATGCTCATTCAGTAAGCAGGCAATTATTGCTGTGCTGTGTGGACTGCATCAAGGAATTAGGTGAATCAGGCATCTGTGTTACAAGTTTCCTGGGAAATCTGCCAGCAATCCATTCCTCAAAGACTATTTCTTACCCAGTTCTTTCACTCTGACATGTCCTGTAATTGCTGTTCTGTGACCCCGTTCAGTTTTCTGCATCAACTGGGATGATAATATTGCCATAACAACAAGCCTCTATCTAATGAGACCAATATTCAGAGGTTATTTCTTGTCTGGTGACAAATCATAGACTGTCATTGCTTCCTTTTTCTTCAGTGACAGAATATCAAGAGTGACTTCAAAGTTTTTCATTTTGGGAAGTTTCCTGCAAACACTGGAGTGCCCCTAAAAGGCACTTCCTACTGGAAAGGGTGTGCCTGCTGCATGGGGTGCAAAACTCACAGCTGGTGACAGGAGAAGAGATTAACATTTATTAGCTGTCTCGCTAGATATGCCAATATACTGGTGGTGATCTGAGTGATACGACTGTGCCTGAGAGAAGGACTCCAGAGAAAATTGGGATTTGGGCTGTTCACATCCCAGTCTCCCAATGCTCCCTGAACTCAGTGCTTGAATCTTCACACACAACACACTCTGGAAGGACCAACCTGAGTGTCAGCTGATGCATTCATTCCCTTCATCCACTTCAACTGCAGCAAAGCTGAGGAGAGGTGCAAAACAACAGAAGACAAATAACAAATTGTGCAAATGGCGCCGTAGCAGAAAATGAAATAAAAGAAACTTCACACAGCTAAATTTCATCTCCATTTATGCTGAAGCTAGGGCTCCTAAAAGAGACACACAAAAATATCTGGAGAAGCATGGAAGAAGCTTACTGAAAGAGGATTTGTAAATAGCAGTTGAGTAACTTTGGCTTGGTTGTCTCAATCTTTAATCATAAAACAGATTTTTTTTTTTTTGTATACATATTCATGCTGAAATTCACAAAAGGCCTTTGTTCTGAACAACTTTTTTCTTGCATCAGAATTTTTGTTTGTTTTTAGGTAGATTTTGTATTATCTGTGTACACTTAAAATATACAAATATTTCATATTGCAAGGTTAAGAAGAACAAGCTTATGGTTCTTATTAGCAAAATCAATTAATCCAACTTCACTGTACCAGAATATTAAATCAAGCATTTTAAATAAATCATTGTCTTTGAAGACAAGAGAAAGAAAAAAAGCACATGACTAAGGCGGTGTAGCAGATTTAGCATAGAAACAGTATGAAAAGGCATAATATTCACTCATTAATAATGTTTCTGGAACCTTTCATGAAATTTTTGTCCCGATCATGGGACTGAAAGTTTTGCTGCAAAATTTTCTGAGTCCAGATTTGGCTTTCCCTGTTTCCTTTCTCCATCCCTTCAGTCCCACCTGTTACCCAGGAAAGTAAATATTCATAATAATTCCTTGACCCCACACATTTCGAAGAAATAAATATATATTGAAGCTTTGATATATTTTAAATTTTATCAAAAAATAATGTGTACATTTCTGAAGCATAGCAACAAAACTATTTAAGCATATCTCAATATTGCCAATTTAGCCTGATAAATATTCTGGAGTAGAGAGAATGTATTCCAGTGACACAGCTTTTAAATTAAAAAAATAAAAAATTAAATACCTCAATGTGAAATAATAAACATTGTGGCTTCATCCGATACATTTTCTCTAAGATTTAACTTCATCAGGAGAATATAACATGCATGACCTTTAAAAAATCAACTTATAAATACTAATTGGAGTAAGCTGTATAGACATGTATGTCTGGCTATGATGAAAATTACATTCCCAACCATATCCTGATACAATCTTCTCTCATTTCAGACTTTCATATCTTGGGATATGCTCTAATCCTTCTTCAAATGTAGCAGTATCATGTTTCTAAGTTTTAAATACTGCAGAAATAGATGCTTTAAAAAAACCCAACATTATTTAATCAGAACAGTGAACACAAAATGATCAGCCCTCTCAACTATCAGTCTTACAACAGCATTTCTCTGAGATTCTGTGATTTAAGGGAGAAAAAATTGCCTGACACTCAAAACCTGAAACCATTAAATATTAAACAGAATAAGGGTAGCATGAGCTCTTTCTGCATAAAAAATATGAAAAATGTTTTCTTTTTATTTTAATCATATCCTAACAAACTCTAACAACCCTCTTATAGCCAGGTCACAGTTTGAGTTGGTTCATGAATATTGGTATCCAAAGTTTTCCTGAGAGATCTCAGGAAAGAAAAAGAGGTGCTATAAACAACTACAACTAAATAGCAACATTTTTTTTCCCAATGGTAATGTTTGGTCCATGAGAATCTATCAATGGAAGAAGGATGAACTTTGTGGGCAGAGGTAATATCTTTTACTAGACCAATTAGCATAGTTCAAAAAGACAGGCTGGCAAAGAGGGGTGAGCATAGCATGATAGCTTGTTTATTTTTCCAAATGAATCAGCTTCTGTAATCCCTGTAAGATTTCCATCTCAATTAATGGTTTCATTTCCAGGGATGATTTCATCAGTTTGGCACCTGTCTGTTCTATCCATTGCCAATGAACCCTCTCTAGGCAGTAAGGGAAGACTCTGCCCCTGAAGCAACCATTTAAATCAATCTGTCATTTTAGTTTCTATGGAAACATACATCTGGCTGCTTTCCCAAGCTGATAGCCAAGTTAGCCTCCCAGTCATGTTCTTTTATTTTGGTATCTTCCTCTTAACTATTGTAAAGATATTTTACTCTCATGCTCACCTGTTTTGGAGGAATTCTGCTACAGCCTGTTCATTCTGGTGGTATTGGTTTAACCTTGAGTGAGTTAGCAAATCTCTTTCTGGTTGACAGCCACAGTTCATCACACAAACGCCACACAACACAGTTCCTGCCCTCTCATCTGACTCAGCCTGTCAAAACCCCATCCATTTTGCTGCCTCAGTTGTTAAAGATCTTCTATGACATTGAAACTTCGTACTTAATTTTTAATAACTGCAGGCTCTCCACTTTCAATTTCAAGTGCTACAGATAATTTTGATCAATGAACTTTTTCTCTATGTTTTACAGAGACATATTCTCCAAACAATAGCTATCCCAAAAAGTCAGGTCAGTTTCTGGAAGCCTCTTGACATACCAACCAAAATATGCTCCAGTACCCAATTAACCAAATACACCCATTCATGTACTAACTGTTAGCCTGAAAATTTACAACAGTATTTCATTAATTTTCCTGTTTCCTGTAGTTGATAATGTGTCAAGAGAGAGATTTTCTTATATATTTCCGTACCTAATGGTTGAATTTCTTAAATGCAGTCTGGAATCATCTGATCTACTTGCCACTACCTTATTTCCTGCATGGCTGACCGTGGGAGGCTTATCATGAACTTCCTCGTCCAAGACCTTCATACACCAGGCCAAAAAACAGGAGTTCTAAAACTAGAACTTGGTTTGAAAAGCTTTCAAATGAAAATTAGCTAACAGACCAGTCATTGTTACCTCCAGTGCCAAATGAATGTAAATATCCTTTTTATATCAACCTGAAGAACTTCTCACTTTGGCCTTCAAAGAGTCTGCCTGTGCCCATCATAAAAAAACATGAAGAAATCTTCTGCAGTTTTAAAATTCTGATAGTGACAAAGGAACATTTCCTTCATCAGTAAGTGTACAGTGTCCACGAGAAAGGGCCTTCAAGCTATGGATCCTAGATGCTGTTGCATTAAACATTAAAAATTGTGGGCATAATACCGATGTAGCTTTTCCTAACTCTATGTTTTTTCCATACTTCCCCAAAATTACTGGTTAAAACAGTAGCCTGGCTTCACCTTCAAAACTCAAAGCACTTTTCTTCTGCTTCAGCAGAGGGAAAGATTGGCTTCCCTTGTCTCACCAAACTGCAGCTTATTACCAAGGACTTTGTGACTATAAAACAAAACAAAACAAAACAAAACAAAACAAAACAAAAAAAAAAAAAA
>VZRM01000608.1:68416-384506 GCA_013397955.1 Grantiella picta
AAACAAAAAAAAATCCTGATTTCACCATGACTTTCAAACACAAAATCTGTCATATTGGCAGCAGATGTGAGCACAAAATGAGTGGATTGAATAATTCAGGTCTCATCTGCAATACAGGTCCTCTCTCTGAAGTATATCAGAAAATGCTTCAGAGCTCCTTAAACAAAATCTTCCAACTTGGTTTGATTAATTAGTGCAGTCAGAACACTCATACAAGTCTAGTATTACATCTTAGTTAATTGCTTAATGTTTCTTTTGCCTTGGGAAATTTGATTAATGGTCTTCAAATCAAACATCTGGTCATACACAGAAGCAATCATTTACTCCCCTAATGGAGTGTACAGATCACAAAGGCTGGGACTGGTGCAGACAATGTACCCACAGTACACCCTTCTGCTGGTGGCCCTATTGGCCCAATACTCAGGGTCCATTTTAGGGGATTTGGAGAAAAATATCTTCCTGTGCTTGATGCAGGCAATCAGTCCTGTCCTTGTTTGCATGTGTAAATCAGTGTAACGTTCAACAAAACATCCCCCACGTTCAATTTTGCCTTTTCAGAGCTGGTACTACCTGCTCCCTCAAACAACCACAAGGAACAAACAAGAAAACCCACACTCTTCAAGCTTGGCTGACCCCCACCTTTTCTTAAGGATTTTCTATCTCTACCATTCTGATTTCTTTTTCTTCAGCTAGCCATGCCATTTCTGTTATTTTTCCACAAAGAAAGACAGAGGTCTCACAATACATCATTAAAAATCCCTCTGCACCATTATGTGAGGCCCTAGAGCTTGTGCAGGGGTGGTTCGGATGACCCTGTGAGCCCACAGGGCACTTCCACCCAAACACCTGCCAGGGTGGCACAGACCCCCTCAGCTGTCTGTGTCCCCTACAGCTGTACCCGTTTCCTATTTTCAGCTAAACAAGAGCCATTTCTATTCAGTGCCTTCCCAAAGTTCACAGTATGTTCCGCAGCTCAGCATGGAAATCACATGGAAAATTCCCCCGCAATATTCCATAGGATTTGATAGGACGCCAAGGCTGTGCAATGGAAGTGTCCAAAAAGAGTTAGTGCAGCACACAGTGTGACCATCTTGCTCAAGACAGCTTCCAGAACAATTTCAGTCTCTCAAAAGCAGTTTCTATCTCTAAACTGCAGCTCTAATTCCTGTAATTTTTAAGCATTTCTACAGGGCCACTTAAACACTCAGTCTTTTTCCAAGGAAGCATAAACAAAAATAGGACATAAAATTGTAAAATTTTGTGGGTTTATTTAAACTCTGGCATCTTTCATAAAGTGCCTTAAGCTAGGAATGCAGTTTTTATATTCCAGTCTTCAAAATGGGATTTGAGGGTTAAGTATTGGGCTCTAATTTTCAAATTAAAAGTTATTTTAATAAATATCTCAGTCATTAAAATTTGTTCCTAATACCTCCAGATGATTGTGAAAAAATAAAAAAGGACTTTTAAACTCAGAGAAAGATGAAATAAAACTAAAATAAATTTTCTTCCCCTATAAGTGTTATTGGATATCATTCACAATTAACATCCATAAAATATTTTGGGGTCCCTGGCTATAACTGACAGACACAGGGCTCACTTATGTACAGCCTATTGTGGTTATTAAATACCACGTGAGATTTGGAGAAAACACCATGTTCTGGTACTAATTACTCTTCAGAACAGTGTTATGCTTCTGAAGGAATGAGTAGTGTTTGAACCTCTAACAGTGGAAAGACTAGAAACCAAAGATCAGTGCTTCACTCAACAGCATCAATACACTGCTATCTTTCCCAGGCCAGACACTGAAAAGCATCACTCGCTTAATGGGTGGTTATATGTGCCCCTCTGGTGCAAATATTTAATGATTTTTGGTGATGCCTTTCTGAAATACTCTTTCAGGCTGATTTGTGGGAGCTATTCTGGGTACAGGAAGGCACCTTCATTTTCTGAGGCTGCAAATCTGAAAAAGTAGTCAACAAAAGATAAAGATAAGGTCATGTTTGGAATCAAGACAAAATGAAGAGTAAAAGGTACTGCCTAAGGTAATGGCTGTTAAGCTATTTAGAGTGCTTTAAATTGACAGTACCCATTTTTTATTCTCCTGACTTGAAGAAGCCAAATGACAAAATACTCATTTGAGCTAGTCAGTGAGAAATCATGTCTGAAGCACTCAGGGCAAAAAATTCCAGTGTTTATTTTTGTCCAAATTAGTTTGAAAGACATCTGAGAGGTAAACGACCATCAAGATACATCCCATAATGGATATTCTGCTCTGATTTATCTGTGGCACTCCCTGAACATTGGGAGAAAAGAGAAAACAGCTTGGAGATTTGTGGTAACATTTTAAAAAGCAAAAGAAGAAAGCAGCTACTCCTCCTGGCTCAGAAGCAGAAGAACACTTGTTTAATATGAATTCCTGTGTGAAGCCACTCTGACACAGCAGGATTGTCCAACCAGGAGCTGAAAGACCCCACAGGACATCCCAGTTTGGCTCATGATAATCTCACAGGAGGCCTGTAACTCTGAAAACATCTGCCAAAGTCCTTCACCATTTGATTATTGTGTCACTGGTTCCATTCCACACATTCCATCCAGTGCTGGTAATTACACTTAAATTCATGCGGTATAAAAATCTTGAACAAGGTTTGGTCTTCCTCACTTCAGCCAGTAAAGGACTGATATTATAAATATTCTGATAAATGAAAGTAAAGAGTTAAATTATGCCTAATATCTGGCTGGACTTCAATGTTATCTCACTATAAAGACTATTAGTAAAACAATAAATTGTATGTAACATAAAAATGGAGCTACTGAATGCCTTTTGAATCTCCTGCTGGTAATTTTTATTGTCAAAAACTTCATATAATACAACTTTCACTGAACAGCAGCAGAAAGTAGCTTTTAACTGGAATTGTTGAGTATGTGTTTAGCAAAGGGTGAGTAGTAAATTATTATGCTTATTTATTATTCAGATTAAGTCTTCCAGAAACATTTCCTATTCTATTAATTAATAATTTGAAAACTACTCAATGCAGAAAGCTGTGAAGAGACAGCTTTTTTAAATATGATTGTTTCATGTGCAGAATGTAAAATAAAATCACAAAAGTGCACATTTTTTTGCTGAGAAATAAACAAGCAGCCCTCCTACTCATCACTTCTGCTGTGCAGCTTCCCCAGCTATTCTCACTCTGTCCTGGCTACCAACTATTTACAGGAGCCAGACTAAAAATACTCTAAATACCAACATGTAGTGGATCACATCATGTATCAAATTCTATCTACCTTATTTTATACTTTCCACAGCCTGGCTGAAATACACGTGCAGAAACTGGCAAATTACCTAACATTGCTGTAGTTACAATAGCCTGAGGATATGAGCCAGGTAAAATTTATTGGGAGACATGATATCTTTTATTATATCAAGGGATGCAGCTGGAAAAAACACAAGCAAGGCTTTCAAAGACACAAAGCTTAATGCTGAGTTATTAGTTATACACGCACACAGACCAAGCAGACAGAGTTTGAAAAACACAGAACACAGATCCATGTGCAAATTTAGTCTTTTTTGTTCCAGTTTTACTGCAGAATTCCCATATTTCAGAAATCTCTGAGATGGCAGTGCTACGTCAGATGGATTATAATCAGTTCTGGGAGAACTGAGGTTCTTCAGCCCCCATAGGCAGTGCTGAGCATTAAAAGCCACAATCTGTCCAGCTCCCTCTGTTTGCCAGTTGTAATTAAACAGACCTTCACAATTTATATTTTCTCCACAATATTTTGCATACAATTAAGGTTACTTTAAAATTAATTTATCAAAATATGTTTGCCTTCTATTTATAGCAAGACAGTTTGTTTATTTTCGTACTCAGGAGTTCACACTGGAGACTGATGCTTGAAAATTGTAAACTGGCATACATTCCTGACATTAAGACAGATGCACCAGAAGTACATTCTGCTCACTATTTTCTGACAGTATAAAAGGTACATCAACTTATAAATAAAAGATTTAACCATGCTTGCAATTGCAAAATTTATGACTGCTTCTGCAAGCATGTGTGGTCCAGTGGAATTCAACTCCCTGAACCAATCTTTTACAAAAACACAATAAACTTCCTTCAGGCAAGAGAGCTGTTTTTTTATTTATGAGGATATAGTTAATATTACAAGCAACTATGAAAGGGAAGAAAAAGGAAATCCGAACATGTGAAGGATCAGGACATCCCAAAATAGGTAATCATAAATCCCAAAAAGAGGCTTTTAAAATTCAATTGAAAGACCATTCTGTATTGGATTCTACTCAGAAAATTGGCTGTGTTTGGATGAAGAAAACATTCTTTCACAATGCCAATACACTGGCATAATTCTACAGTTTATGGCCATCAACACTCTCTCCTACACCATTTCTAGATGCATCATTCTCATGAGCCCTTCATGTGAATACAAAAGCAAGGGAATGATGTCAGCCTCAGCAAGTTTGCACAAGCTCTTTAACTTGCTTCTCCAGATACTGAAGGACTGGGGGAAGCTGCAGCAGGGGAGCATCACAGGCACTAAAGCCTCCTGAGCACACTGTACCACCTAAAAATGTTGAGCTTGAGCCAAAAAGAAAATAAAACTGAAAGAGGTGCCAGATGGGAAAAAGGTGCCAGATGTTTGCAAACTTCAGACTGTTCTTTACTTAAAAATACAATTCCATGCAACGATTGCTTCCCCTGAGGCTCCAAATCCAGCACAAACTGTCTGCATCCTGTTCTATATTAAAACACTTTGTGACCTTTTATCCACACAAATGTGAAGAGCTCCAACCAAAGATCCATAACTGTGTATATACATCCACGATATAGAGCCATGTTTTCTGAACAACTAGCCCCCAATTAACTCCTGTAATCTGCAATGTTGTGCTCTAACCAGAAGAATTCCATTCTCATGTCATGCTTGACCATGTCCCCGACTATGAGGCTGCAGAACTTCCCCCACTCCCAGTGCTGCTCTAAGTGAATCCTGTCTGATACAAGCAAAAGCAGCACTACAACCCATATGTCACAATCTGGGGAAAAAAGGGCAGTTTCCAGCTATTCTACAACATGGAGGATACTGCTGCAGCAAGCAGAAGTATATCATACTAATCATTTACTTGTGTGTTTCTCACTGAGCATAAATTGCCACTTGCTACGCAGAGGAATCACCCCAGGTGCTTTGGAGTAAATTAGAATTCCTCTCTAAGAATTTTCTGTGCAAAAGTCCTGCTGGGCAAACGGATTTTTCCATGTGCATTTTTCCATTTTGCCTATATTCAGCTAGATTACAAAGGATTGGAAATTTCTCACTGGATGATGTTCATTGAAAATAGGTAATTGGGATAGCACAACTTGTGAAGCTTTAGAGCAGTAAGAATAAAGGCAAATGTTCTGTTTGTATCACCAGCATTGTGAAATCTTTTCAGGACTTTTAAAGTTTATTATCCCAGTTGTAGACAGAAAAACTGGGTAATTAGATAGGTAAAAAAGACTCTCAAGTGTACAATTGTATTCCCAATAACTACACTGGAAACAAGTCCAATAATGGCACTCAGTGGTCTGTTGCATCTTTCTTGCAAGGTGTGTTTCACCTTTTGTGTTTATGACCAAAATGCAGCAGCTGTGAAAAAACACAACTGCTTAATAATGCCAAGAAACCAGGCAATGTTTAGAGGGAGAAAGGAAAATGTGTTTCAACTCATTTTAGTTGATGCCAGCTTCAAGAAGAAAGAAATTATCCAGAATTCACTTTTACCACACCATCCAGCTGGAGCCACATTTCTTTTTACAAAGCATATTGTAGAATCTGTAATTACCACTTTACTGATCAAGTAACATAATCCAAGAGCTCTCTCTTCAAATGCCATATCAGGCCCTAATATTCATCACAAATAGTTCCAGACAGTGTATAGGTATGCATATCCTCATATAAAATAAATATAGTTATCTACATTCTTATTTAACCTGGATTTGGGACCAGGTTTGTACCCCAACTCACAGCCTACCTCAACAGATGAACTGAATGACTTCATAAAAGTTTGCTCAGGAGAGAGCCAGCATGATAAACACAACAAAAGGCCATTTTTCCATGCAATGAATGGGTTTTATGAGGTAGGGATCTCAGTTCCTGCACCTCTGTGCTTTCAGAAATTGTTCCTGTTTCCATTTCAAAGTCAGGTTAGCTTAATCTGTGGATGGTTTCAGTCCCTTTGTGCATTATAGCATAACAAAAAGGAAATAATGAAATCCATTACGAGCAGCAACTGAGAAGCCACAATACCAGAGGTCCGGTGCCTCCTACCTTCCTCCTGGGAGAAGTACCTGTCCATCCTAAAATGAAACAGCTCTGAAGGGCAGGGCATTGCTAGACCAAAGCTTAGATCTCACAATGGGCTCACACACGCAGCATAAACAATCACTAAAAACTTGATGTCCCTTGGCTGCATATGCAAGAATTTGCTGTTATCCTGTTTAACTGCTGACAGTGCCCGGATCACATTCCTATTTTTTTACACTTGGCAGAACTCTCTGCATGCATTACAATATTCAGAGGGCACAGGTTTGACCATCTGGCCGTAGATGTCAGACTGAGACATTTTCCAGTGGCAGCATCTGGTTGTTCCACAAAAAGCAGTGTGTTTGCAGCTTTGGGTCTGTTGTATGGTAGGGCTACAGATGCATTATCTGGGCTGCCAGGTCTCCTTGCATTGCTTTCCTGTAAGTCACCTTTAACTCTCTGTTTTTTCCTGTTTGTAAGACTCTGGACAAGCATATTTGTTTTGTAAAGGTTCAATAAGGAGCCATGCGAAACACACACCAACAGGAAATATGTAGTCCTGTACGGCAGCAGGAAAAGGCAGCCTGAGAGCCTAATCTGTAATTAACAGGCCATGACACATCCTCAGCTGTGTGACAACAATGCCCCTTAGGAGCCAAGGACAATACATGCAGCAAAAGGCAGCACACAAGGGTATCATTCAGAGAGATTATGAAGCTGTATATACCTTCCAATACCTGGCATGTGTCAAACATGGAGAAAGTTACAGTATTTCCTTAAGAGGGAGTTCCAGTGAAAGAAAACTTAGAATTTAACCTAAGAATTAAAGACTGAAGTCTCTTTCTGTAAAATCTCTGCAGAATCACGCCATAGGAGTTTTTCCTACATCCTATGCCATTTCATTTGGTGTGGCATTAGTAAATAATAGATGTACTTTAGAGTTTGAAAGACCAGGAACTAGACTGTAATGAAGACCAGGAGGAAAGTCACAAAAAATAAGCTAGTGGCCAAATCTGATGTGTCATTTTTATGCCATGTGAGGCAGTAACATCTTTTTAAATCACCTTTCAGGCAGACACACATTGATAATTTTGTCAGAGGCTCTAAAAGAATATGCATAATACCTGTACATGTATTAGCACAAACACAACCTATAATTCATGTCCTAACACTAACATAACACAAAATTCACGTGTTAACACCAACACACACAAATTCCCTGCTAACTCTGCCATGTCTGCAGAGATTGCTTACCCGGGACTATTGTCCAAATCAGCCCAACCATGTTCCTGGGCCCAGGGAAATGACAACTCCACTGGGGCTGTACAATACTTCTGCACAGAGCAGACAGTGAATTTGTGGCAGAACGTTTGGATGTGATGCTCACGTGTCGTGTGCAGAAAAGGGAATGATAAAAGGGAATGATCTCTCGCTATTATACCAGCAGGCCTGAAAGATGCAGTAGTGTGCTAGCTCCCAAGTGTCAGGAATAAATATGTGCCATTGGAGGGCTAGGCTGATTCAAGTGCAGAAAAGATATCTCCCCCATGTGCAGATGCTGCTTGTCCTCTGTTGCAGAGAATCACAGCAGGAATTTTATGTTTGAACATATGGACGAGTTAGTCATGCCCTATCTACTCAGAGAAACAAACAGAGCCAGGTTGGATAGCTTGCAGGGCAGAACAGCTTTTCCTATTTTTTTCCCTACAACCCAGTAAAAGGCCACAATGGTGGCACTGAATTCCTATTTTAATCAGTTAACAGAAACGGTTTCTGATTGTCTGGCCAACTTAGGGCTAGAGAGATAGAAAATTTTACCACATATTATCTATTAGTAAATGGCTTCGATCCTTTTCAGCCTTCCTCCTAAGACAAGAATTTTGTTTTTTTCTAAGAAAGGAGTCTATAAGTTGCATATTTTTATGACAAGACTGAAGTATTTTCAGCAGAAACTCACATTTCAAACCATAAAAGTTCAGTGTGCACCAAGCCCTGACAGGTCAAAGGGAACAGATAAAATCCACTTGATACAGCACTGCAAAATGTTGTACACTGTGCACAGAAATATGTGACCTTTTTCCTGGCTGGAGATAATTAATTTTGGAGATACAACAAAGCTTGAGGAATGGATTCAGTATAACAATGGTAGCTCTGCTAAACAACAAGCTGACTTCTAAAGAAGAATTAAAGAAATGGTTATCTATTATTCATGACAGCTTAACTTGTTTATATCCTTTCCAGTCAGCATAGTGCATCTGCTTTATTATTCATCATAAACTGGCACTAGGACTATTTCATTTGATACACTGACTTTCAAATGTGGTAGTGCTAACCTTAGAGAGAGTGCACAGGCCACAAAATCTATTTCTTGCATATGTGTCATGCCTGGAGTTCACTCTGTTTGTTTGGAAGAGATTCTCTAATCTGGAGTCTTCTGTGAATGTCTTATTTTCTATTCCCTTTCAGAGATCGGGTGCAGTATAACATGAAACATACACTGAATGAAAATATGAAAGTGTCTTGACATAATGAGGCTTTGAAAACTGTCAGTTTGAAAAGCTGTACAGCTCACTGCTCTGCAGGTCCAGCTGACACACCCTTTCCTGACCTGCAGCTTGTCTGCCAGGAGATTTCTCTGAACTAATGCTCAGATTAATGCGCCTCAAAAAAAAAAAAATGCTCTCTTCTGATGCACTTTTTTTGGGGCTTATTAGTTCACATGTCCTTACTTTGCACTATAATTACTAAGTTTATTTTGTTTAGATTCTCTGGCATGCATCGAGGATAATTTTGAGATCATAAATTGGTTGGCAGAAATAAAAGTTGGGAATAAAATAAATTGAAATGATGAAATTTATTTCTGGGACCAGATTAGAGAGACACAGAAATGTATACCCGTAGATCTCCATTTAAAGTCAGAATATGTCTCTTTGGCTCAGTTCCTGAAAGCAATTCTTAATTTTGAATTCAGCCAGAGAAGTATTCTTGGACAGTGTAAAAATTTAACCAATTTTTCCAGAAGGAGAAATCTCAAGATTTCCATGTAGGAAATTGAGAACAAAACAGACCTTGTTAATCTTACCTTCAGACCAGGATCTGGGTGATAGCAAGCAGATCTAAATAGCAAAAAACAATCACAGGTCTTTTCTTCTTTTATGATATTTTGATCTTTCTCTAAAAATTTATTAAAACGTACCCCTTTTTTAAAGCAAAATCCGGAATTCAGGCTTGGCCCCTCTTCCTGTTTTAGGACTCATTTTTACTTGTAATGTGAAAAAAACAGCACAATGAATTTCAACCATCCTCATCAACTCCTGAACAGCTCCTTCAGGGCCTTTAATGTCCTAGTTCCCCCAGTTCATAGACATTTTCCTATCTTTTAGGTTTTGGGTAGATTTAATTAGACACTCGCTCAGCACAACTCCGCTCTATTCAGCTCAAATTCCTGGCGCCGTAACTATCACCGAAATCTCTGAACGTGTCATTGGCAACCACTTGGAAATTCAATGCAGGATCAGAGTTTTAGTTTGAAAAAACGGAACCAGAGTCCTGAATTCACTGCTGCAGCCCCAGAGCATATAACCCTGTTCCAAACTCTCTTCATATACCTGCCAATGACCCACAAACGTTTGCATTATTCATCGTCACTAAACATATTTCTTCCACCAGCTGGTGGCATTTAGTCATCTCAGAGGGAGAGCTGCTCACTAAGTTTTAACAGCTTTCCCAGGTAAATACAGAGCCCTTCTTGGTTCTTTGTAACACGTAAGTACATGGGTTATGAATCCATCCCTTCGGTGCAACAATAAATGAAACAATGCTAAAATACCATGAGATGTTACCATGTCAGTGTCTAGTACCCCAAAAGAAAAGAAAACAGCACAATTAAACAATAAAAACCACCTGGAACCCTATCATCCTAGGCATTTAAAATTCAAAAAGTATCTTTTCAGGTTTTCAGAAGTCATGCCTCCCACCTAAAACACCTGTTTAAAAAATAAACACAACCAAAACACCACAACAGGCATTCTCAGCTGAAATGAGTAGGGCAATTGTCGTAATAATTTCCTGTAAATACTCTGAATTTAAAGCAATGTAATTTTGACTACTGCACTCCTGTGAATAGGTTTAATGAACATGAACATTCAAGCAAAGCAAATTTTAGTGACAATATTCATGAGTGGATTTCACACTGGAAAACACTGCAAAAGGGGCAAAAATTTTAATATTGGTTTATATTGAATTGTGCAATTCAATATTTGTTCAGTTTTGGGGTTGCACAAATTTAAGTTTCTAGCTACTATAGTTGTCTTTGATCAACAGAACATGTGATTCTGAGTTTAGCAAAAAACAAACAGACCATTCAAAATAACTGCACAGGGTTGATTTTTATGTCAGACTATTTCAGGATTCCTGTCCAGATGAAGTTCTATAGATTATTTTAGTACTTGTAGGGGGCTTATAGGAAAGATGGAAACAGGCTTTTTGGTAGGGTCTGTAGCAATAGAACAAGGGACAATGGTTTTAAATTAAAAGAGGGTAGATTCAGACCAGATATAGGAAATAATTTTTTTACAATGAGGGTGATAAGACAGTGGCACAGGTTACCCAGCGAGCTGGTGGATGCATCATCCCTGGAAACACTCAAGGCTGGGTCGGATGAGGCTCTGAGCCACCTGCTCTGGTTGAGGATATCCCTGCTCATTGCACTAGATTAGCTTTAAAGGTTCCTTCCAATACAAAGTATTCCACGATTCTATGATTTCACTAGCTCCACCTGTACAAATAAAATGCAGGTTTATTTCGCCTTTATGATTTCATTTGGAGATCCTGATGAGATGAGCCATTTTTCCTGCAGCTACTGGACATCGCAGGCTCTTGCAGAGTCCAGGGAGCTCTGGCGTTCCCTGTTTTGGGTGGCACAGACCCCAAACCCTGCGAGCTCAGCCTTGCAGCCGCACATTCCTAAAGCCTGGAAGCAGCTTTCCATTCGTCTGGCTCCCTGTCGTTCTGCACCATCTGAACCACACTTCCCTCTGCTTGCTGTATCTCCTTCAGAGGGCTTGGAATTGGGTGTTTCAGTCGAGTTTGCCTTTCCATTCCCATAGCTTGGGAGCCGCCTAGTGGAGTCCTCTGTCCGAATCCCAAAATCCCGCCAGACCTCCTCCTTATCACAGCGCGCTGCATTCCGCACTGGTATCACTCCCGAGACTGTTTTTACAGCTGAGCACCGCATAAGGACTTCACTTGGATTTCATGCTCGTCTTTTTTAGGGAAATGTGAGTCACTTTCTGAGATATAAAACTGAGGCTGGTTAAAAAGAAAAAGGCGGTGGCAGAATTGGAATTAAGTGTTGATTTCCAACTATGACAAAGGTCTTTGCTAATCTCACAGAGCTCAGCATTAGGCTAGTGGCCAGTAGTAAGAAGGAACTCAGTTCTGCAGACCCAATTCTTAACAAAACTTTAAAAAACAGAAGTAGACAATGATACTCTCTATATTTTTAATATAAAACATCACTCTGATTTGCCAGCATCAAAACCTACCAAAACAGGCAGCTGTAAATGAAACAAAATTGCAATCACAAACAAAATCCCACATGAGCACAGAGCGCTGGGATATCACTGATGCACCAGGCTGAGCAGCAATTATTCTGATGCAGGTGTGTATAAAATCAGTGGAAAGCTCTAAATCAGACTATGACTCTGATGTTTCCTTTTCATCTATTATTGCTTTGCATGCTGAGGTTAATTAAAAATGAAAAACTTAATTAACCTTGTTTTAAGCCAGTGCACATTTCAGAAGTAAAATCTGATGTATAGGTGCATTACTTGGATCTAGGTGACAGAACTGGGGACTTCCCACTTTTTTTCAGGGCTAGAATAATGCAGGGCACAACATCCATGGCTCAGGAAAAGCCAAGGAACAAGGGTGAGGGAGCCTGGGAGTCAGGGATGTTCCCAAAGCTCTGAAAGAAAAATGTCTTGTGATTCCTGTGAGGAACTGAAACACCAGAGTGGGACTGGAGGAAAAAACAGCTGAGGGAGACCTGGAAGAAGTTATGGCAGTGGTATGGAAGAGTTGGAGATCTGTGAGAAATCAGAGAGGCTAATCCCAGGCAAGGCAAGGAAGGGCCTTGAACAGGAACCTCAAAGTCTCCAGCCTGAGGAGACCTCAGGACAGATGACATTTCTCTATCCTGAGAGTGATGGACTGATGAGCTTCTGTGAAGAAATAAACTCAAAGTTTACACACATTCCCCTTGACAGTAACACTTTTTGCTGGCACCATAGAGCACCGCAAATTGCTGCAAAGAGCCTGATTTACTGTAGCACTTCTCTAGTTTTACCATCTGAAATGACAGAAAGAAAATGATTTATGAAAAAAAATCCAAAACCTGAAAACAAAACATAGAATGCAATCGTGTGAGTGAAATAATATCTTAAAGAAATGTCATTTTACCCCAAATCAAGTATACGCTCTGAAGTGATTTCAACATCACTTTTAAAACATGGAAAACTCTATCTAGCATCTGAAATCAAAACCACAAACACAGATGGAGCTGAAAATGCCTATTTTTCATTTGAAAATATCTAACAGCTGTCAAAACAGACACCAAATGGTAAAAAGGTGGAATAAAAGCAGCAATGAAACAGCATTGACAAGAAAAGACTAACATCTCAGCCAGAGAGAGGACAAGAACAGTGAAAAGGCACATTCACTTACATTAATACACTTGTTTCCTTTTAGAGGTTCGAGAAGTCTGTCAAATCAAGGGAGTAATAGTCAGGAGAAAAAGTGTTCCTTGGGTTAAGAACAAACTTTCTGCTCTGTTAGTGTGTCACATCCTGTGCACTCAGACCAGTGTCTTCACAGGCATGCCAAGCAATCCTGCTTTAAATCACATCAAATAAAGATATATATTTATTTGTTTCTTTATTAGACAGATAATATGTGGATGGGGGAAAAAAAGCATGTCCCTGTATATATCTAGGCTAAACAGAAATGGAAAATATGTAAGCAAAGCAAAATTCATTTTAAAACCCAACAAAGCTCAGGACTTAAGCAAATGCTGTACCATGCCTTCCCAGAATGGTGCATTTGACACAGACCATCATTGCCATTTACCAAAAGATCATGGTTTCATAACCATGGGAATGCCTAAGTAAGAGAAATCTTTGGAAGCTTCTGGTCTTTCAGCTGCTGATGATTCCAAGAAATGATTGAGCAACTTCACAAAAACTAGCCCCAACTACAGCATGCTTAAACTTATCCTGGGTGTATAGTAGTAGTAGTTCAAGATATTTTGCTTTTTAGATAATTTTTCCTGTCTTAAGATGAAGGAAAGAAATTATATACCTATATATTGATTTTTAAGTAAGCTTTCTTAAACGAAGTTTGTAATTTTGAATTCCATAGTTTTCATCTCCCAACCATCACCTTGTGACAGACATCCGAGACTCAGAGAAAAACTGGAAGGATTCCAGGTTCACCTCAGAGGTTAGAAAAGGGATCTTTCCCCTCTGTTGATATTCCCCAGTGTTGCAGCTGACTATTTTGTGGAAAAGAAGACAGCATATGATGTCAAGATGCTCCACAGGACATAATCAAGGAAGACTACAGATTTCCTAAGGTGCCTGCTCTCCCCGCAAGCTCACTGTCCCCTCAAGCAGGAGCTCTGGAGAAAAGTGAAATGTCACTGGAGTGAAGAATCAATTATTAGCCTCTCTGTACATCACTGACTTTGCCTGTAAATAGGAGATGACAAATCATGTGCACCTCTTAGGATAAAGCAATACTAAAATTCAGGATACTCATCCATGCACTTGTGTGAAATCTGCCTGCAAAGCACCCATAACTGCCATGCAAAAATCGAACACACGGAGGAAAAAAATCTGCCTGCTGTGACACACTTCCTTGAATTCTGCAATCATTCACATGCTTACATATGAGGCAGTTAGAAAGAAAAAGAAAGCTCTGAAAATGTGAGGAGGAAAAAAAACTGTAGAAAAAGAAAAATGGGGGGGGGGGAAGTGAAAAGGTGGAGGATTCTGAGAAACAGAGGCATCCAGCTTGGCTTCAGATACAAAGGGAGCTTTCAAAGCTCCTAACACATGGTTTCCTAGCAAATACAGTGTTAGCATGGCCACGGATTTTTCCAAACAAGGCATTCAGTCAGGCAAATGATGACATAAAATAAATACAAAATGTCTCAAATGCAAAAGACTCATGCAAGTTAATTATAACTAATTCTTAAGTCAGACTAAGTAGAATTATTGTTCCAAAAGGAGACTATCATGGGCTTCACTAAACTGACACAGAGTTGTGTGAAGGATATTGATTTTAGCTGGAAAATTACTGCCAAGCAAAAAAGGAGAAGGAGTTTTTTTTTATAATTTTACCTATGGTTTCCAGTCCTACTGTAAATAGGTTGAATATTGGATATGAAGTCATTTGCTTTAGATGGTTTTACAGCTACAGACATTAAGCATCAGATGTCCCTGTGAAGGGCTAGCTTGTGTTCCACTGACTGTGAATCCACTCTGACCTGCACCGAGCACATACTGCAGGGTTGGTCACATGGGAAAGCAGAGGGGAGGAGAAAGGAGGGGAAAATAAATTGCTCTTATTTGTATTTAATAAAATTTGGCCTACAGGCTCTATGTGACTCAGTGCTGAACATCTGGGATGGATCAGAGGATCACAAACTGAAAAATAGTCATCTGGCTCCTAGAAATAAACACATTCAGTTCCTCTGCCACAACGTTACTTTCTTAATGATAAAATGCAACAGCCATTTTAAGTCCTTTTAGTATTTTCAGAGAAAGTATTTTTAACTTTTTTGTAATTTTTAGTATTATTTTTTCACATCAGATGATGGCAAATTGCATTTAACCTTGGACTGGCAACGTTTGGGATTGCCCAGAGGATTGATCCACAACTTTCCTTCAGAATTTTCTGATACAATGGTAGTTTTACAACTCCATTTTTTGCTAATTCCATTCCTCATGAGTATCATGGGAGCAGCACAGTACATCATGCAGGATGCAGCCCTGCTGAACTACATTGACCAGCGTTTCCTGTCTCTAGAGGTATGTGCCTTATGAATCCTTCTGCAGCTCTGTCCTAACTGCAAAGATGTTTGAAAATCTTTGGGTGTTCTGAGCCCAGGACAGTGTGTATGATATACCAAATCAGGAGGATAAATTTCCAGCTCTTTCCAATGAATGAGTAAAATTGTTGCTAAAACTTTAACTGTAATGATCCCTAATTACACATCATTTGTTGCAGGACGTAAGTTCATAATTTTATGTTTTTATTCTGCCATCACTTGTATTTTTTTTATGACAATAGTGAATTTAGCTAAAAATGCAAAAGTTTATATAGTACTGTCACAGTCCATCCTAGGGAGCAGTATAAACCAATTGTCACCAGTAGAAGTGCTGTCAAGTATTTGTTAGCAAGGAGATAGAAATTTATAGAGTATTTTTCCTATGTGCAGATATCCCTATCTGGAAGAGTAGTTTAAGACACATTTATGCAAACCAGCAGTGTATCTGCACTTTAAATAAACCCTTAATATCTGGGAGACTGAAATGCAGTCCTCTCAATTCCTTGAATTCCTTTCAATTACTTATATAAATGTACCAGCTCTTGCTTTGCTTTCCACAATAAATAGCTACCAGTACTGCAAAATGCTTCTTCAGAATTGGTGTGCTATAATATATATTGTTTATCTTAAATTATTCACATGTCCCTGGCTCCTGACTCACACTGGCAGACTTAGAGAAACTCTGACTTGCCTGATCTCTCGTCCCTTTTTGTGCAAAGTTCTCACTAGTCTTACCTTCTCAACACAGAAGGAACTGAAGGATTAGTCTGATATTCTGTTCCTATTGTGTAGACTGAGATTTAAATTTTCTTAGCGACTCTAGGAATAACTTCACCTGGCAATTTCTATTCCTCTGGCACCATTAAAAATTAGGCAACTCCAGCTGTGGCATTTGGTGCAAGGGGTACAAAACAAAGAACAGGAGGAAGAGTGAGGTAGATACTGAAGAAAAAAACTCCACAAAACTCCCTCAAATATAGCATTTCAGTATTTTCATTTTCACTTTTAAATGGGTGAAAAATAGCCCCATGAGATTCTGCCTTGGCCAGAAGAGGTGCATTTATGTGAAATGTTCATATTTATAGACTTCCTGCAGAAATCTCTTAGAGACCACTTCACCGGTGGTCCTACAGGAGTTCCAAAAAGTTTCTGGAAAGTAAGTTATCAGACACCATGAACCCTTTAAGTATCTCTAGCTGTTTCCACCAGAACACTTTTCCTTCTTTAGGCAGCAAAACAAAATGTCTGACTGTCAGTAACCATGTCAAGGAAAAAAAATGTGGGTTTTTGTCCCAACCTGGGAATGCTTGTGGCAGTCTCAAATATTTTCCTCACACAGAAATCCAGCAACAGCCCCTTGGGTTGGAATAGATGGGTGCAGGGGCACTGGGAAGGACAGAACAGCACGGTTTTTAAAGTAATCATGAGTGAGGTTGTAATGTACACAGAATATCCATGTCTATCCATGTATTTTTTTTCCCATGTTCCTACTGAAGAAGAGGCTGGAAAAATGCAACCAAGACATCCTGGAATACGTGGAGGAATTCCGAGACTTTTCAAAGACAGTGATGTCCCACCTGGCAGGACTGAACACTGCTAAGGCTGAGGTTAAGAGGGAAGTAGAGCATTTGCTCACAAGGATTGAGCGCGCACAGAGGGACATTGACTATTTTGGATCTGTCACAGATTCCAATGTGTGCGTTGAAGTGCACAAAGACCTGGTGGAACAGCAGCTCCTTGAAGAGGCCGAAGAAAAAAAGAGACTTAAACTCATGCTTAATGCAAGTAAGAAGAGTGTATTTTTCAGAACTTCGATGTGAGTGAGCCAGACTCCTGTCCCATGTGTGCATGCTGATACAGGGATAACAGATTTCCATCAGCTATGGGATTACCACAGATAATTGCAAGGGGGTTTGGGCTGTGTAAATACTAGACTTACAAAAACTATGTATATGCAAAAAAACGGATGGGAGAGGGAGGGAGGAAAATACAATTCAAACATTTACTTTGCAGAAATTCTACTGCATATCAAATTAATTTCTTTGGAATCTGCTTTTTATTATAAAGAAAGGTAAAATCCTCTGAAGGTGTGCTCTTGCAAAGCCACAGACAAAAACACATTTCTGAGTAGTGCAGCTGTACTAAGGAATTAATGGGGGTCTTTGTTTTTGGGATTGGGCTGGGTCAAAACCTCAACTCAAAAGAAAATTCATGAGTTAATAAAAATACTTAATTCACTTCTACAACTTGCATCTACTTTACTGGTCTGCTCTGTCATCCTCTCTCCCTGTCCCCTCCTTTTACTGTATCAAGAGAGCACAGTGGCTTGGCCTTAAGCAAAGCTCAGTTCTGATTAGAAAATTAAGTATTATGGTACTCACCATGAAGAAAATATGCACAATCTATAATTATTTTGTAACAAATGGAATTTTACGTTTACCTTTACCTTAAAAAGTTGAGGTATGGGTGTAAATGATGTACTATAGACACATTTAAAGTCGTCTGTTCTCTTTTCATAGTAGTTAAGAGATGAAGAATAAATAACAAGAAATACCAACTCATTATTTTCAAAGTCTGGTGAAAGAACTTAAGCATCATCAATTACACAATTCCACTGACTTCAGCAGAATTACACTGATTTAATTTTACACATAAGTTTACAAATTCTTCCTTGAACTTTTCAAGCAAATCAGTGTTAAGGAAGATGCTTACAGAAGCAATCACCTATTCTGCCTCTGCACTGTCCTCATACTCCACAATTGAGTGCTCTGAATATCAATAGTTCTGTCTTCCACATAGAGAACTTTTGAACATTAGGCATATTTTATTAGAGAAGCAGAACTTTTTTTTTTTTTTTTTTTATTTTTAAATTGACTGTGGTTAGGAAACTGAAAATTGTATGTTTCCGAGAGTTTCAGAAGGTAAAAATTACTTTTCATTTTCCTTTATTGGAAATTATTACTTTTAACTTTTTTGCAGCAGTTCATAGTAACTTTATTTTCAATTTATTTTTTACTGACAGTACCAGTCAGATGCTTTTTTTATTGAATTTCATGACAAAAGTAGTCCCTGTGTGGATTTTACAGCACTTAAAAAAAGTAGGAAGACCCTCAACTCTAGCAAATAGCAGCTCTGCTTCTATGATGTCATGCCTTAACCAGAATCTGTGATTATTTTTGCTGATTCACTTCCAAAATCTAGCAGCAAAGAGTTTTTTTAAATCCAGCTTTGTTACTGGGTTTGGTTCAAGGTCACACAGAAAATAACCATCGAGTAGAATCACTGTTTTAACATGCAGTAGCTGATACCTCATCCAGCTTTGGGTAGAAAATGTGACAACAGCTTCTGCACATTTTGGGGTATGATAAGAAACAGTGGGCTTTGCAGAGATCATTGCTGAAAATGTGGAAAAATTTTGGTAAGCTTTTTGCTTACTGTGAATTTCTCAGTCTTCCTCCAAGCTTTTGAAAAAAACAAGGAGGTTTAAAAATCTTCTCTCAAGAAGAGAGACATTGTCCACAGATTTCAGACAAAACACTGGCTATTTCCCCTGCAGAGGAAGATGCTGCTAAGGCTGGCTAGGGTTTTTTATTCACCAGCTTTAATTTTTTAATCTACCTAATCAATAAATGTTAGTTTTGGGAAAGCTACTGTGGCTTGCTCAGGGAAGGTACTTCTGGAGTGAGGACTTCCAGGAAAAAAAAAATCCATGCTGTAGCAGCAATATCCAAAAGCTTTGATTAGAGAGTATCAGCACACACAAATGACATAAAGATTGCTTTCTACGGGCAACTGGAAACTTGCCGCTGACTTCAATAGGTTCATATCAGGCCAAACAGGGGGGCTGGTTTTGCTTTCTCCATTTCATCTGCTGCCAGAACTTCCTGCCTTAGAGCTTTGTTTGTCCTGTTTACTGAAATGGCTGCACTTCACTGAAAGCTATTCTTTAAACTTCAAATGCTGCGCCTTGTAATTTATGAGTGCCTTTGGTAAACAAGATTGTTAATATGCTTTGCAATAGTTTTTCCTGGAAAGGACGCTGCTTGATAAAGATCTTAGAGTCTAGATGCCTGAGTCCTCACAGGCTTGATGCTTTCTGGTCTGAAACAACCCTGCAGAGTGCATACAAAATGTAATGAAGCCAAAACTGTGACTCTCTCTCTCTGCTGACGCCAAGTTTAACCCTTCCGTGAGGTAAACAACTGTGTGATTCCTCAAGCCATGCTCCTGGCACAGGAATTGATAGCACAGACATCACACCAGCTCCTTTAAAGACCACCTTAATGCATGCACATTCCTGGTTTTGTTATCTATATTTTGCTCTAGTTCCTTTGTGTGCAGGTGTTGGGAAAGGGAATGGGAAGATTGCCCAGTGTTTTGGCTTTCTGTTGTGCTGATCTATTTTTTATTTCTATTTATTCTATAAATGCATGAAAGAGGCTACCTGAGGATAAGACCAGTCCTGAAAAAAAATATTACACATGTGGCATATCAGAATAATGGATTTTAATTTGTATGCCTCCAACAAGAAATAAATTTGATTATTTTACTGTGTTGATCTAAACTAGAAGTCAGTCCCCTCAGGAAAAAATTACAGCCCTGCAAAAGGACCTACAAGAACAATCACAAAACCACCCAATCTTCTTCCAATGGTCTCCTCTCAGGCATACAAATAAAATCCCTTTTGGATAATACTGTTGTAATAGAACAAAACCCAACTCTCTATGGGTAGATGAAGATACACAGGTTTTTTAGCAGGAATGTATCAAATAAAACTATTTTCAGCACTGCTTATCACAGCCATGCTGCTGAAACCTTTACTATTATATTGACTCTGGCCTTAGAGATGAATTAAAAGGAAACTAAGTAATTTAAATAAAGAAAACTAGAAAATTTACAGATATTCTAATTTCTTTTTTTGTCTTTGGGTGTTTCCTTGCAGGTTGTGACCATGTGCTTGCAGGTATCAAGTCCCTAAAGGTAGTTAAGAAGACTGGAGGAAAGCATGGCTCTTGGATGAAAGATCCTGGCAAAAAGCACCCAAAGATTTATTTATTAAGTGGCTCTGTAAATAATGTTCTGCTGGAATTTGCAAATATCATGACATTCATGGAAAACAATCAGACACTGAAGGCTCGCAGAGTCTCCTTGCCATTGCCCTGGGAAGGAACAGGGCACATCATCTATCAGGGCTTCCTCTTCTACCACAGACACGGCTCCTTAAATGAGATTATTAAATTCAATATCCAGAGAAGAAATGTAGCTGACCAAATGCTGCTTCCAGGGGCTGGAAGGATTCCTGCCTACCAGCTCTCTCCACAAACAAAAATAGACCTAGCTGTTGACGAGCAGGGGCTGTGGGCACTTCACGCAGAACCAGAGACTGGGGGAAACATTGTCATCACCAAAATCAACCCCTCAAGCATGGCTGTGGAGCACTCCTGGGACAGCCCCTGCAGCAGCAAGGATGCTGAGGCAGCTTTCATGGCCTGCAACACGCTCTACGTGGTCTACAACTCTCCTTCCGGAGGCACCTCCCGCATCCAGTGTGTTTATGATGTTCTGGATGCTCTAAACACTTACATTAACCCAGGACTGCATTTCCCGAAACGCCAGGGTAGCCATTCCACCATACATTACAATCCTAAAGAAAAGCAGCTCTTTGCTTGGGGTGATGGATCCCAGATCATTTACAAGCTTCACACAGAGCAAAAAGTTTAGAACCTTTAGCAGCTTTTCAAATAGGCTTAGAAGCCACCAGTCCTAGGTCAACACAGCCATGAATGTGTATTAAAACTACATTTTTCCCATCTGTTACAACTTTCATCTATTTTACGTAACTTAAGGCTTCCGTACCCCAGTAACCTTAAATTAATACCCAATAAAGAATATGTGAAGACTCCATGATATAAATTACATGATGACTAAATACCACACGTGTACAGCCCCCTCACATACACAAATTAAAGTCTAGGATTAAATTTTAAAAAAAAAAATAGCAACCCATCTCTGTGGGGTTCTTTTCCAACTGAAACTATACATTCTGCTTCAGAGCCACAGAAATCAAATCAGAAATTCTTCTTGTCCACAGCACAGTCTGACAACCTTCAAAACTCTGAAGAGCACTTGTAGAAGGCCTTCTAGTAAGTAATATAAAATCACAGGCTTCCAGAGAAATTAGCCACAAGTTTTAACAGGAGAGGTTCATTATATCACAAAGCATAGGAATATACACCTTCACAAACATGGTTTATATTTAACATATAACTCTCATACACCACATCAAGGGTCTTCCTAATCATTGGACTTCCAGAGTATTTCCATGAAAATTCCACATTTCTTATCCTTGTGGCTGTACAGACCACTGTTGTCCTGCCAGTACATTAGCTGTAGCCAAATACTCACTTTTATCAGCTTCAAGTTGTCACTTTTCAATATTTCTGAGCATATCACTGTTTGTGTGTCAGAAGGAATGTTCCTAGATGAACTGTTCTGTATCATACACTACTTTTAAAGGCTTTACATTCCACTCTTTGGTGTTTTTCTCATTAGTTCTCTTTTGTGAGGCATTTTTCCCACTGCGTCATGTCACTTCCACTGGTTATAGCAGAGCATTTCTCATCCTATCTTCCAACCCCAGGAAAATACCTGTACAGGAATGGTGGCTCAGGGGAGCACAATTGTGCACATGAGGGCATGGCACTGCTCAGTCTTGGGTTTGTGAGTCACAGGGAAACTCCAGGTATTTTTGTTTCAAAAATAGTGTTTAAAATGTTAAATAATATTAAAAAAAAAAAGCCTAGGATTTTAGTGTAAAATACAGGTACTGACTGTATTTTTTTAAGTATTTTAATTATAGCGGCACTTCTGTTTAATAGCAAACAAACAAATAAACACACCAAAAAAATTCCCCCAGAAAAAACACAAATAATGGTACTTGAAAAGCAATCCACAGCTGTTTCTACAGAAAGCCCATTTTGTTCATTACACTGAAAGAGCTGTTGTTGGGTTTAAAAATAGCTGCCACAGAACAGCCAAACATCAGGGAACGATTTTGAAAAGAAGCTCCAGAATACAATTAGGAGTGTATAGACTGCTGAGCTGCAACAGTGATACTCTGCCTTCAGCAAAAGAAACTATATCATTCTGAGCATCCTTAGTGACTAGAGCGTTATTTCAGTGTTACAGCAGACATAGGATGCACAGCTAAAGACATCCTCAGGCTGGAAGGAAGGTGGGCTGGCACTGGTTTCCTGTGTGACCATGGTTTAAAGGCAGTATTTGGCCTTGCCTGTAAAATTACAAACATGCAAATGCAAAACGGTAGAAGCCACCTTTGGAATGCTTTGAGATCTTTTACTGAAAAGGATGTGTAATTTTCTTTATTTAAGAAATAAAGCCTTTGGATGTAAATACGGATTGAGTCTGCTCTTTAGAAAAGGCATTCTTGGGATGTGCTTTGTGCAGCAATATTAATCAGCAGAGAAAGCCTACATTAGTATTTTATATACATATTTTAATGGGCAATCACCTCAAAGGTTCAAGTAGGGTCTTCTCTGAGCTTTGCTGCCCTGGAAATCCAAGCTTCACAATGAATTAAAGCCCAAGAGGGGTGAAGCACCCAGACATCCCACCAGCAGGAAAGGGAGAGACAGCCAGCCTGCAAAAAAGAACTCCCAGCACACCAGAAATGAGCTGCTCATTGTCAAATGCTGTGTATGGGCCCTACTTCCCCAGCCCCTGGCTCTGTCTCAGGAGCATGAACAGATTCCATGTCCTCTGCATGGAGCCCCAAGGGAGAGGGGAGGAGAGGAGCTGTCATCCTTTGAGCCACTGTGCCAATGCCACTCAGGGAGTGTGTGGGAGGCCACTGAGGGAAGTTCTCAGGCCCTAGAGGAGGGGGGGCAGTTCTTTTCAGTCTGACGTTCACTCTTGCTCTATTTATAGTTCTAAGATGACATTTCATGCTGTTTTTGTTAATCACCACAGATATTTCAATGTTCCTCTCTAACACAAAGTATGGTCAGGTTCCTGAGCACATCTAGGAGTTTCATCACATATGTTTCACCTCAGCTACAACAAACAACTCATAACACTTCAGTCTTGCTCACACTCTTCCTGGAACACAACACAGACGAGGCTGCTGGTCCTGTATCACAGAATAAGCTGGGAAATGGGCTGTGGGTTGGAGTAGCATATGAATTCTGTGGACTCTAGTGGCAACAGCATCTTGGGCTTACAGGAGCAGGGACACAGTTGAGACAGTAGAGTCTGTGAATATGGTCTGCCCCACTGATCAATTAATATTCTTGTAAGAAAAAAGATGGCATGCATTCCCCTCCAGCTTCCTGACAATCTCTTAAATATATATGATTTGATTAGTTTTCATAAGTGATAGCACACAAGCAGATATTTTTTGAGAAAGTTAGAAGAGACATTTAGTTAACTCCTGGATGACAAAGGGTAGAAATAAGGACTGTCTGTTCAGAAACAGAAAGGAAAGAATAACAAATATCTGAACTGAACAATCTGCTCCAAGAAAGGAGTCTCCAAAAGGCAAGGACAAAGGACTGTCAGCAAGGCAGTAGCTAGCCATGACAAGACTGCATGAAAGAGGGCATTGACTTCCAGTTCAGGTAGATGATATGATTGTTACCATGGAAATGGAATTGGTACAAGGAGACGAACACAGAGGAGTCTTCATCAGGAAAAAAACCACAAATGAGTTTATGACCTCTACCTTCACCATCTAGATAACATCCATTACTGTCCTTGTTATTCAAGTCCTTTTGTGCTACACTTTCTCCACGTGATCATTATTTAATCTGAACCGCTGCGCTCATCTCATCTGAACCACTGGCTTTTTGCTTTTTCATGTCCAGACCCTCCTCTTGGGTTGGCTGTTCTGCTTTGCAGCAGCTCTCAAGGGGAATTCAGTGCCCTCTGCTCTGACAGCAGGATCATCATGCTTCTAACAAAAGCAGCACTCCTCAGTGCTTTGGCTGTGATGAAGGTCCCTCACCTCTTCACTGATACTACAGTCACCTCATCCTTTTCCTGCATTAAATCATGACTGCCCCTTTCCACAGTGAGATCAGGCTTTCATTGCACAGATGCTTCTCATTTTCCATGCCCTCCATTCTTTCTGCCGTCTCTTCTGAGAAAGGTGGCTTGGGTCAGAATAATCTACAATGACTATGTCCTGTTTGCACTTGAAGCATACAGAATTATCAGACACAGAAGGGTTTTCAGCTTTCTCTGATTTATTGACACTTGTGTGATGAATTTAAGCTTTCTGACAACTGTGTGCTTTCTCATTTGGATTTTGTGAATACCAAGGGTCTGTGATTGCTAAAAGTAACTTACCAGTTGAGCAGAGCTTGATGCCAAGAGCGTGGTGCAAATCATGCCAGTATAACGAGTTTTACTCTTACAGTGCCCATCAGAAATAAAATTGTTTGTCAGAAAATAATCTTCCTATCTCTTTTTCTTCTTCATTCCCACCTGCCTGGATCTGGAGGGTAAGAGCCTGTTTTAGCATTCACACAAGCAGCCACCACATCAGAAAAACACACCCAACATGTTTGTTACAGATGGGTTTATCATTAAAAAATGCAACTATTATATGCCTGCTGTCATCCTGCTCTGTCTCAGCCCATGTTTTTCCCCCGTGCTGTTTCCCACCCTGTGTGCTCACCTCCAGTCACAGGACATGGCTGCAGAAGAAAGCAACAAAGAAAAGAAAAGAAACTACAGAGCAGAAACCATTAAAATACAGCTCTCCTGATACTGAAGAAATAGCTCCTCCTGAAGGCAAAAATCAGGACCTGTGGCTTTTTAAGTTGTTTGAACTCTTCATGGGTTTGCATTGCATATAAGAAAATAACATTTTATGATATTTCCACCATGTTGAGCCCTGAGCCCAGAAAACAAATGTACAGAATCCCAGAATCAGCTAAGTTGGAAAAGACCTCTGAGATAGAGTCCAGACTTTGACTGGACACCACCATTGCCAACCAGACCATGGCACTGAGTGCCACATCCCAGCTTTCCTTAAACACCTCCAGGGATGGTGACTCCACCACCACCCTGGGCAGCCCATTCCAATGTTCAATCACCTTTCTATCGGTGATATCAGGGTATTACTCACTCTTTTTTCCTGCTGCTCATACTGAAAGCATAAGCCATGGGTTTGATTTGTCTTGGAATTCATTATTGCAAAATGTTTCAAAAACCCTTGCTATCTGAAACCCCTTTTAAAATAATTTTGAACAAGTTAAATCTTTATGTGGAAAAGGTTAATAAAAGAACCTTCTTAACTGCTCCCTGTGCAAGTGTCATATTTATTGCAGATAACCATCTACTTTTTTATTTAGAGCTGGATTCTCAGCAGGACTGACCCCATGCCGTGAGCCAGTCCCTACTCCATGATTAAAGGACTTTGGCTTTTTAAACTGTTTTCTCAGAGTAGTAGAACAAGGAGAAAAATATCTGTGGAAAATGTTTTATTTGATAGGCCTTTAGAAGTATCTCAAAAATTAAATACTTCTGAGGTGGCTAATTTTTGAGAGTTCTTAATAGACTTTCACCTGGTTTTCTATTTCCCAGTAGTGTCTTCATCTAATAACAGCCTGAAAGATCCAGCATTTGGGAGCAGCTGTAGAAATACCCACTTTAAAATGTGTTGGGACTATATCTGCCTGTAAAGGAAAATACACCTTTGTTAAATAACCCTCAGTGTAGGTATTTCTGACCTTGGGTAGGGAAAACCGGAGTTGTTTTTACCTGTAACACTCGATTGAATTCAAAACAAAACCACAGCCATTCAAAGCTGTGCTATCATTCCTGACTTTACCAGATCCCTGGGTATTTTTAGGCTGTAATTTTTCTCAAAATGTGAGCTCAAAGACTTGATACACACTGAGGTCCATTCACCTCTTTCACTGTCATGAAGAGGACAGTGAGATCTCTAATGAACACAGACCAAACAGAGGCTGACTTGGATCCTCACAGTCAAACCCATCACACCCAGTTCTTGGTAAAGACTCAATTTTCGGCCTACTCATTTCTACCAAAATTAATCTGAAAAATGGTCAGAAAAAAAATGGGAGATAATTCAGTAAAGGCGAGATCGAAGAACTATTCTTGGCCTGGAATGATTTTCACAGTTACAAAAGAACGCCAAGCTTCAAATATGTAAAAGCAAATATTGTAATATTGTAAAGCAGAAGAGCAGCATCTGCTCCCCACATCATCAACGGACAGAAATAATTCAAACTGCAGTCAGGTTAGACATCAGACTATTCTCTGACTACAAGGCCTTGGCACAGATCTTTTTACCTCAGGTATTTTCAGTGACAGAAAACTAACAATTTCCACTGTCAGGAACAATATTGGTTTGAGCTACCTTGCATTTTGGCAGGGGATGGATCACAACAGCAGTTACCTGTAGAGATGGGGAGTGGTCTCTGGGGCACTATCTGAGCCATCCTGGGACATTAATTGAGAAAAATGAACTTATTATCAGGTGTCTATGTTCTCACTAGGAATCTGAGCCCCTCCTGAAAACTAGTGAAGCTCCAAAACTGACAAAAATCACCCAACTAGACCAATTTTTCTGTATTTGTACATGGGACACTCAGTCTGTGGGATCTGATGCTGATGTTCATTTGTGTTGAAATATGTTTGGCATAAAATCATTGAGAAATGGATCATTTTATAACTCTGAGTTCTCTTGTCCCATGTTTGTAGTACATGAGGTTAGAAACAATATTTTCAATAGGATGTCCAAGTAAAGATCACTTTTATAGAGGATTATTGCACTAGACTGTTCTGTGACCTCAAATTTAATAATGGTTTTCTTATTCTTAATTAACTGGAAAATAAAAGAATCCAGCATATGAACACTAGTTGCAAACAGAACGAATTGGATAATGAACATTTTATATATTGATCTGTTATACAAATACTATTTTATAAGTAATCCTCTATACAGTATTTTTGGCCACAAGACTGATTTATATTTTGTACTTCCCATGTAATTCCTGAAACTATCTGTAATTATTATTAACAAACACCCAGACAGAAATAGGTGGTTTTGTGGGGGTTTTAAATACAGATTTTTCAGACTATTTAAACAACACACATGCTTTATCAGAATATTTAATTTAAACAATGCATATGACCAACTGCTTTTTATTTTACAGGCCCAGTCTTATAGTTGCTGGCATTATCACTTTCCATTTTCTTTGGCTGAGGATTAGAAGGTAAAGTGTCAACATCATTTCCTGTGCACATTCTCAATTTGAAATCAATATCTGTTCCATGCAGACGGATGGCTCTCCTTAGAAGAGCTACAGAGATTTACTTTGGCTTTATGCTCACAGTGCATTTTTCCGAAAGTGATTTTAATGTGTCTGCAAGCTGCATCCTGCTTTAATGCCAGCTCTTCAGTGCCACATGTACAGCTGGTAAAAACAGCTTTGGCAGAAAAGGTACAAAACCTGATGTAAAACCTTAGCTACTCTTTATACAGATGCTCCAAAAAATGACGAAATTGTCTGAAATCAGATATTTCTGGCCCAGAGGTAATCACCTTAGAAGCGTGTGCAGAACTCATATCACAGTGGAAAACACAGATTCCTATAAGGATCTCAAAAAATGTTCTATTTCAGTAATATAAAAGCAAGAAAATAATTTTGCTGAATGCTATGATTTGCTTGTTTACTCCCCATTTTGAAAGCTGTGAGTACATCCAGGAAAAAACGCATTTCCTATTCATTTTTTTGGCCATAAAATGCAAACAACTTTTCAGGATTAATGACAGCAATAAAGTCAAAATTTATTGCTCTAAGTTTAAAGAACTTGCATGCAGACAGACAGAGAAAACCTCCAGGCTACCCTGAATCCTTTGTTTTCCCCACAGCATTGGTATAATAAGAAAAATAACGTATTACATTCTTGTTGCATATTTGGTACCACAACATTCCTAGTCAGTCTTGTAAACAAATAACTTCTTATTAAATTTTAAAAAATATATAAGTGATGGATGGGAAGTAATGAGAATATAGAATTAGAGAATCATTAAGGCTGGAAAAGACCTCCAAGGTCATCAGGTCCAACCTTTGACAGAACACTACTCCTCAACCTCAACACTACTCCTCCTGCATGAGGAGCCCAGAACTTCAGAACTTTAAATACGCACTTTGACTAAATATTTTCCTTATCAAGTTTTTACTTGAAGCAATGTTTGTTTTAACTAGCCGACAGGTATGAAGATTGTACTTTTTTTGTATCCAAGCAATACAAAATATTTTGACAATGGTCATATGCTTGTATGTTTATGTTTTGATGTTTGAAAAACAGGAGAGATTTAATTTTTTTACTAGAAAACATCTGAGTTCTCCCCATCCACCTTCTGCAGTGTAAACCTCCATAGATTTATCAGTCAGAGCATAGCACTGAAATCCAGCTGGCACAATTATGTTGCAGTTTTCTTATTAGATACGATTTCACTGTCTCCCTCTAATGGAGATAGAGGGAAGGAAGGCGCTGTTTATCATGTCCACAAGCAAACTTTTTGGTGAAATATTTCTATTAACATTGTCTGATATCACTTACAAAATCAAAATAGCTTCAACACTCTAAGTATCAGTATCCATAAACATCACTTTTCATTTCACCCTTGTTTGTGTCCATGCTAAAAGAATTTGTTGGTCTGTTTGGTGAGGAAATACAGCATCACACGACTGACTAACCAGAAAAATGGCAAATAATGCTCATAAGCAAGACATAAATACTTTTTTTAAAGGAATGTGGCATGTGCACACAAAGAGGATCCTGATACCTGACAATACACAAGCAAAGCAAAGCAGAAGCTAAATTCCTGTCCTTATTCATTCCTTTATTTCAGGAAAACAAATATTTCATCTGTGTACAACTGCACTGGGTAAAGTCAGTAAAGTTTTAAGTTCTCTATGAACAATGAAAAAGGCATTAAGACCAACGGGGATTTTTAAAGGAGCCTGAAAACGGTGAACATTGGCCTAAATATTTCAGCTAACAAGCCCAGAAGTGATCTTAACGGCAGAAAAAAATCATTCACACTAGAAAAAAGTGAAACATTTCTGAGGCTGAATCCAAGAGCCAAAATTTAGGTCTGGATCAGAAAGCCACAGTCTTAATCTATGGTTATGACAGAACTAAAGCCATTGCCATACCAACAAGTTGTTGATACTGAGGAACTTCTTTTGGCTCGACATAAATTCCTATTAGGAAGAAAATAAGGATCAGAAAATAAGGATCAGGATGATGATAAATATGAAAAAAAAATCTAGTTCCATATCAATAACACTTCTACTAAAACAAATACCAGAATCTCAATAAAGATGGCTGACCATAATTATTTCCCCTTCAGAGATGATTTTTTGGGAGACAGATTCTCACAAGTATTTATTGATATAACAAATCAAAGACAGAGTACATTAAGACACTGCAAAGAATGAAATCATGCTTTATGATAACACAAATTAACATATATATCTTAAATTTAAGATTGTATCTGTGTAAAGAAAATTAAATTTCAGATTACCCAAAAAGGCTTGCTAACTGCCCAAATGTCAATATTAATGGTGCTCACAAATATCTTTTTCTGTGATTAATTCTGCTTTTATTTGGACTTACAGAAAGCCTGGCAAAGCACAGAAGAAAAGTTCTAGTTTTCAAACAGAGACAAAATTTAGAGGCTTATATAGCTGCAATCGGTATGAAATCACAAGAGGATTCAGAGGTCATTGGTGGTGAAACACAGGTTTTCTCAGTCAATCAAAACTCCAGCAGCCATGGCACAGAGATCAAGCTCAAAACAACCCTTCTGAGAGAGCTTGTGATGGAATTAACTTGGTTCCCCACCAGCTCCAGTCCCAAGGTGGTATAAAAGTATATAAAGGCTGTACAGCTTGTAACCCCAAGCTGTAGCCCAGTTTTTAAGCTAGTTAATTTTTAAAAAATAAAAACATATCAGGAGACAGTTTCCTGGTTAATACTAAAATCTAATGAAAGTATAGTGACCAGGATTTGGGCAGTCACCTACAAAACAGGTTTACAGCTCAAAGGCAAGGCAGGGAGAAGAGATATTTTAGCCTTTGGAATAGTAAGCAATACCCCAAAGAAACCCCAACTCTAAGAGCAGAGAGCTACTGATAACCTGCAGTCTGTTGGATAAACAAACCAGATCTTAAGTTCCAGAGCAAGTCTCAGAAAAACACCAAGTTTACCTCTGAAGGTAGGAAGAGGAACAATTGAAACGGGAAAATGGCTAAAATTCACATTACAGAAAGAGTTAAAGAGGGTTCTTTGACAGGAAACCTGTATTGTGCAAACCCAGGCTCTATGTCCCTGGGGAACCTGTAAATCCAGGAGTTCCCATTGATCTGTCAATCATGGCCAATTACTCATAACTTCCAGGCCATGCAAGCTCTGGTACACCCATGGAGCTTACCAGCTACTGAGTACAAGATAAGCTCTAGAGATAGGGACCTGCTGCTTTTTCTGTTGCTGTGTTGGGGTTTGGGGCTGGGTTTTTTGGTGGGATTTTTTCTGTAACAGACCTTAATGGCTGCTTTCAGACTGAGACTTCAGATAATTTTAAGATGTGAATCAGCAAAGAGTCAGTTATGCAACTGAGTAAATGCCCACTCTTCTTTAATCTCCACAGAAATCATCACTCATGCCCTGTGAAGTCACATCTCAGCAAGGAGCAGAAAACACCAAAGCAAAGCTGAGAGTAAACAAACCGAGAGCTCAGGCATGTGACCGAGCTGCTGCATATCAGCTGAGTCACAGGAGCTGACCTTGTCTGCTCTGGCTGCTCTCGGGGTTAGACGAAAGTGGCTTAGGCTAATCTTGCCTGCCCGAGAGCTGTGACAAGTCACACAGCACCACTCATTCCTGCAGCTGAGTGAGCACGGGGTGTTGTGCCCCATCAGGCTGGATCCCAGCACCCCAGTGTGCCGTGTTCTTTAAGGGTACACATGGACATTACCATGGTACGGCGGAGACACTTTATTGCAAAAATCCAGGGTTCTTAAACTGTTCATTTGTTATGAGTTTCCATACTTGTGAGGCACAGCAAATGTGCTTAACCACCACCATAGACCACGATAGGAACAGCATCAGATGTAACCAACCATGAGCCCCTCGGTGTGAGCACTTATTGGTTCTAATAATCGTTTTACAATTATGTAACTTGCTTTTCCCCTCTAGTTCAGCTGAGTCCTTCCCAGAATGCTTTTCTAGTTAGCCAAAGCAACAGAAGTGAGCAAGGATTTTACAAGGGCAATGAGGCCTTCATTTTGCAAGGCCGCAACACCAGTGCATCAGCCAGAGCTGCCCCAGGCCTGCCTCCACACCAAAAGTGGAGGAATTACTGCATGTGTGGCTGTGACAAAAAGGGCTGTGTGACACCACCCACCACCCTCACACACACAAAGGATGGAGGACACCACCTGGGAAAAAGAGTGTACAGTGGCCTGACTGGTCTCCCGCCTCAGAGCTTGCAGGTAAGCTGAAGTTGGAGTTTTTCTGCTGTTACAGTCTCTCCAAAGGTGTGAGGGTACAGGATTTTGTGTGTGTTTGGTAAAATCAGAATCACCGTAAAAAAAAAAAATCTTCCAAATGCTAGCTGGAAGATTTCCTGAAGAGATAATATGACAATAGGTATTTTTTCAGTCAAGAAACAGCTTAGTAACACCTTACATAACTCACAAGAGTTTCAAGCGCGTGTTTTTTTCTACAACAAATTTAGACATTTGTCAAATCTCCCAGTGTTGTGACTGAAACAAGTCCCCTGACTCAACATTGCCTCATGGAAGGAGATGGAATAACAGCTTGTGTGGGGCTGAGTTCTCTACACAAATACATGCAGCAGCACACAGGATAAACTCTATTTCCCAAGCTGCAATCAGGGGAAAGCTTGGGAAAACTTTGACCTGATGGGGAAAGCAAATGCAGATGTTATAAAGAGCTGTGTCTGCCTAAAGAGGTGGCAGCTGCCCTCCAGAAGCTCTTGATCTACTAAGGCAGGCTTGGTAACCCCAGAATTTGTAAAATCCCTCAAAATGGGAATTCTTTCTTTACCTGGGAGCCCAGAACGCTCATCCCAAAAGCTTTCAGGATGCCCCGCGTGTGATTTAAAAGCTAAGCACGAGATGGCGCCAAGTCCTTGCAGCAGCAACAACACCCAAATTTGGGGAGCTCCACCCGATTCCGGTGGAAATCCTATCACACCACATCAATGCCTTGTTTAGCTGTCTTTAACAGTTATGAACAAAAGTCACAATAGATCCCTGAAAGCCTTTTCTGAGGATTGCATGTGTCCATGAAAGCTTCTGGGATAAAGAGAGAACACTAGGGAAAAAAACCCAAACTGCTCAACAAGTACAGTGCTCTCTGGCAAAACTATCAATATATTAAGGAAAATTTTTTAAGTGTAATACATCTGTCCTAGTAAGAAGACTTTTATATCAGGTGTTCTGCTATACAACAACTGATGCTCTAAACAATGACAGAGAAAAAAAACAAATAAATTATGTTTCCATATCAAGTAGTTGTAGCTATCCTGCAAAATCTCAATTTCCTACTTCTCAATTTTCTATCTTCTTAATCCAGAATTTGTACCTTTATTTAAAGGCAAAACACCTTTATTTAAATTCTCTTCTTGAATGTTTACATTAACTCCACCAAGTAAAATAAACCACAGGCATATTTTAACCACAAAAAAAAAAAAACATTAAAAAAAGTATACCAATTAAGTTAAAAAGAAGTTTTAAAAGCATAAGAGAAGGTTGTGCCCCTTAGCAAAGGAAATTGGTGACATGACCACAATTCTCTGCTAAAGATAAGGCAGGCTACACTCTCTAGTGAGTCATAATGGATTAGCTGCCTGGAGTCCATGGAGAAGGATTCTCCAATACATTATTTCCTGATTTATCCACATTTACATGAAAGGAAATCCCTGAGCATTTTAATGTGTCACTATTTTTCAAAACCAAGAGATTGCACAGAATTTCAGCTTTCACAGTCCTGCATCACAATGTTTATTTACTGTTTTAATGCTGGTGTTTCGCAGCCTACAGTCTATGAGAACTGTGACTGGGGGAAAGCAATGAAACCATATCACGACTAACCTTTGTTGTAGCCTTGGAGCAAAGATTTTGTACAGAAGGACGTTACATCTTAGGTATCTGTTGTGAGAATTCTTGAGCTAATTGATACTAAAATATCCGAGTAGTTGGGACTGAATTTAGACTACTTTAGTTGCAGCTAATTTACTCTCCTTTATAAACAGGAAAATTAAAGCTTCATAAAAACCTTTCAGCAAATAGAACAGCAAATGGGAACATACTGCAAATTGATGTATCAAAACACAATTTTTTTTTCCCCTGCCTTAGAACCACAAGTTTCCATCCAGGGAGCACAGCCATTTAGAGCCTTCTTTTAAGCATCTGTTTTGGCCCTTACCCTCCAGGGACTGTGAGCCATTTTGCCACTTTTCTGCACAATCCAGTAACGAGCCAAGCAGCACAAGGAAAGAACCACTGGATGCATTCAGGCGCACTTGCAGGATCAGGAATCTGGCCTGAACTGAAACTCAGGGCCTTCCAGCCTTGTCGAAGTGACCATAATGTGACTGTGACACTGAGGGAGAGAAACTTGGTCAGTTTTGCTCAATAAGTTTTAAAAACCTAAAAATAAACCCAGGTCATTATATCTCATTGAGATAAACTAGAACAACATGTGGGATCTCACAGATAGCTGTGGGTTTTGAGATGGAAGAAATGAAGATGGTCAGTAAAGCCATGTCCAGGAGCATTCTTCTTCGGGGCTCCTAATTTGTTTTTTTCATAGGCCTTTTCCGAGAAGGATGATGCTGCTCTCCCTGAATAAACTTCATTGTTATATAAGAGAGGCAAAGACTTAGCACAATGCCAGCTTTGTGGCAGTCATGGGTCTGCACCACTGCAGCAAAGACATAAACGACTCTCATTGAAGGAGGCACTTCTGGAATGGTAATTAGCCAAGAGGCCAGGACAGCTGAGGGAGTGCTCCTGGAACCCACTACACTGAGAGAGGTGCAGAATTAACTCGCTTATTACAATGAGATTAAACAGGATAGACAGGCTCAACAAGCTAAAGGGAGCCCAGAATTAGGATTCTCTCTGCTTTCTGGTAATGCAGTAACGTCACGTCAAGCAATAAAGAAACAGAGCTGTAAAATCGTGACACATGAACAGATAGGGGCTTGTGTTCTGTGCTCAGCCTCCGTCTGTTCCCGCCTGTGCTTCCCAAGGGAGGGGCAAGAACTGCAGAGCCTCTCCATTCCAGGCCCTTCCCTGCACAGCACTAGGGCAAGGCCACGCTCACCTTCCCATGCACTGCCTGACACTGCTTCTCCCTGAGAAGCCCTGGAGAACAGCATGTACCAGCAGGAGCTTGGCAATTCCAGGTCAGGAATAAACAAGACAGGAGGCAACAACCCTGCAGAGCCATGACGGAGTAAATGAGGTCCCAGGTGCTGCTTCTGTCATGTGGAAAGTTGTCCAGACACCTGTCCTAGACCTCCAGTGAGCTGGGGAAAAGGAAGGGAAACTGGGCTGTTTTCAACTAAGTTTTGCCCTGATTGTTCTAAATTCCACTGATTCTTTCCCAAATGGTTTAACGATACTCAACAAGCAGTGCTGTACAATAATTTTTGGTATCAGTATTATGAAATACACAAATGTTATCAACCACTGTAATTTTCACCACTCCTCTGTGTGACCTATTTAAGAGGTCTACCTCAAAGCTGAGAGAAAAGACTAGATGAATTCAAAAGATGAATTCAAAAGATGAATTAATACACAGCCTGTGGATCCTTGCCAGTTTAAATTATTCTTTAGCATGTTCAGAGATGTTTCAAAGGCGGTCTACTTCACTTCCCATTTTCTCCCTCTCCCACTTTGGGCATGTCTGCTCTGTATGTGAGGTCCAATTCTTTATCTGGAATATCTGGTATATGATTCATAGTCTTGGTGTTATGTATAAGTTTAAAGCAAAACTGAAATAATACATAATTCTTTCCAAGGTCATAGAGTGGCTCAGTTGGTAACAGGGCATAAGTTTTAGTACCCCAAATACACTGGAAGCCAACTCTAGATAAAAAGAGATTCTGAAACTAAGGAGAATTGTTATAAGTAACAAAAATACCTTAAAACAATGTGCACTTTAGAAATGTTAAACTATTTAGGTGAAAGACAACATCATCCCAGACGGAAGACAGCAAAGTGTGGTTGAAATACAACCATTTCACAAAGAGTGAAAAGTGTGTGTTAATTACATTGCAGATGTGTCTGGAAACTTTTAATCTTGCTTTCTGCTAAATAGTCCCTTTTGTTTAGCTAACTCCATAGAAAACTGACATCATCAGAAGCACTCATCAGTGTTGTGAAAAAGCTGTGCTGGCACATCACAGGTGACTCTTTTGGTCAACACAAACCCTTCATCAGATTTTTGCTCAGCCAGGCACCCCAAGTGACCAGCAAACTCCCAATGACCAAAACTCGCAGCACTTTTCATATTTCTACGAGTAATCCTGGAGTCTCTGGAGACAGAAGAAAAACCTACACTTCATGAGTGTGTTTTTGTTTAATGTTTGTGTACTTGGAGACTTCCTGCACTAGAGATTTTTGCAGTCATAAACAGAGCATTAGGGATTGGTTTTAAGCAGGAGACAGAAGGGGGTTAATACGAAACAGTGTTAACAATATAAACGACCTATGCTGTTATTATACTAGTAGAATTAAAGTAGGTAAGAAGTTCTTTAAGTATAGGAATAACTGATTTTCAAAACTCTGGAGTAGTTAATGTTTTTCTCGGTGAATATTATGATACCTGTGTCAACCTGGAAAATCCCTGGGATGTAGGAATATGCACCAAAAAACATGCCTGGCAGCACTTCTTAAAACAACATAGGAGTAATGGACAGGATCAGGAGTAATAAAGAGTGGGAAAAGCTGTCCAGAGCCATCCCTGGGCGCAGGAATTCCCGGGAGCACCTGCCCGCGCGGGGGGGCCGCAGCGCCCAGCGCCGTCACGTGGGGGCGGCCCGAGCGCAGCCCAGCCGGGGTCGGGTCGGGGCTGGGATCGGGATCGTCGGGATCGTCGGGGTCATCGGCATTGGGTTTGGGATCATCGGCATCGGGCTGGTGGGAGGCTCCGCGCTCAGCTCGGCCGCTGCCGGGTGAAGCCTCGGCGCGGGAGGCGGCGGAGCGCGGTCCCGGCTATCCCGGCTATCCCAGTTGTCCCGGCGCTGCGGAGGCACCGCCGGGCAGGAGCAGGAGGAGGATCAGGAGGAGGATCAGGATCAGGAGGAGGATCAGGATCAGGATCAGGTCAGCGGGGCTCGGGCTCGGGGTGTTTCAATGCGGAGCCCCTCCCGGCGCTGTGGCTGCAGCGCCTGTTGCTTCTCGCTGCTCGCCCCCGGTGCAGGAGCGCAGCGCTCCATCCCGCCGGGAGCAGGACTTTTAAACAGACGCGGCTCCTGGAAGGTAAATATTTATTCAAAGCTCCCAAACTTGAGTTCGGCTGGCAGGTCGGTAAATAAAGCGCTTTAGTGGCGTAGAATAGTGGGCTCAGCGAGTGCTGTCAGTAATGACACCCAGCTGCGGCCAAGCTCTCTAAGTGGCAGCCCCTCTTCTCCCCTCCCCAGACTGTGTTTGACAATTAACTATGAAAAACGAGATATGTGGGCAGTCACAGTGGGGGGAATAAGGTTGTTTAAAGAAAGTTCAGGAAAAAACAGCTGGAAGATGAAACTGGCTGTTCCAGGCTGTTTGAGCAGTACAGAGATAAGGGAGGTAAGAGTATGAGGGGATGTCAAGCCATCTCCAGTCCCGTCGGCCAGCACTCATTTTATCATGCTGCTGTGATAAAAATACCTCCCCCCAACATTTGCAAGAAGGATAAGGAAGCACCCTCCTTTGTGTGGTGCTCATCGTTTGCTCAGCTTTGCATGGGGCAGAATAAGACGCTAAGTACCGATTTGGCAGGTCGGTAACTGCGGGTCTGACTGTGCATAGGTGCAGTGCAACGTGTGCTTTTGAAGATTTGCATGTGCAACTCTTTGTATTTCCACAGCCAAAAAGGTCGTTTACAATTTCAGATTTTTAATTTTAAGGTTTTGGTGGGAGGGGAATTACTGAGGGGCACTTTTCTGGGGTTGGATTTTTTTTTGGTTTTTTTTTTAATACAGGAATATGTGAACAAATGCATGAAGGACTTCATTCTGAAACTTGTATGGAAGTGTGGAAATAGCAGTTTGGAGAGCAAAGAAAGCAGAATCCCAGCTTTACATGTTTCTTCATTGACTTTGCCTGGGCTCCTGATTTTGTACTTGCAGCTGCTGTATGAACTTGTTTAAAACCAATGCATCTTTATGCTTCCTTCCATCTTTCTAATGGAGAAATACTTGGAGTAGAACTCGGTATATTAGGAAAGCAAAAGGACAAGTTGGGACAAACATAAGCAAATATGGGTTGCTTTTTAAATGATACGGATTTTCTACCCACTTGCTCATAGTTGCAGTTGAGACCAATTGTAAGCGCTATTGAACCTGAAGGAAACCCAGTGTAAGTTAAAGCAGAGGGGGAACTCGACCTTAGCTTAGTCTTGAGGACAAGGATAGTGTGGTACCAGGGTATGAGAAAAAAATTATGTGAAAAAACAAATAATATAACTTAAAATACATTAAATAATTTCAAGTCTCCAATAACAAGACTTAAGCTGAGGGATAGCTCAAGACTAGTCTCACCACTGACTACTGAAGTTTTTATCTGTTGTAGAGGCACATGACTTGCCTGAAAGTCTTTTGAACTAATGTTAGCATCACTTTTGAAGGCTTAAATGTTTCACTTACCTAAGCCAGGTAGTAATCAAGTGTCTTGACAAAACATATAGCAGCTTATCTATCACACATCTGGGACTCTGCCCTGTGGAAAGCCCAAATTAAAGGGAGGGGGCAGGAACTGGTTGGTCCGTGTGACTGAAGCATGGTAGGAATTGGGCAGGCAGCATTGTTCCCTGATTCCATGTTCCCTTGCTGCTTTCGTCTCCTGTCCAAGGAGGCAGTGAAATTAGAGGGATGGTGGCAGAGAGCAATGCTGCTACCATCTTGATTTCACTTCAGCAGCCCTATCCACATAAAGATAAGCAGGGAAAACAGGAAGGAATTAGGAAAGGAATAGATAAAGATGAAATAATAAGCACTATCCTCCCCTCTCTCCTTCTGTATCTGATCTCACTTCTTTCTTCACGTGGTACCAGCAGTCTGGAAAAGTGATCAGGGTGTATGAAAAAAGGGAGAATGTTTTGGTGTAGGCACGGACTACAGAAGTGCTTTCTGGGTTCTGGAATCCATTCTCCCAGTTTCCTGTCATGCTTGTTACCTTCTTCGTTCCTCCAGATAGAGCATGCAGGCTCCAAGGCAGCACAATGTGACTCCATGTGGTAGAGAGGGTTTGAATGGAGGATGGGAAGAGAACAGATGGAAAAGAGTAGAGTGGAGACCTTAAGAATCACCTTCCTCAAACAATTGGACAGTGTCAGCAAACAGGCAGGAAAGGGAGAGGGATTATGTTCTATAAGTGCAAAAGATGGGAAAATGAAGCAGAACAAGAGACAATGAGCCACCTCCTTGTTATTCCATGTGCAGTTCTGCTTGAAGGCCTCATTTACCTAACTTGTTTCATGTTTGCCTCTTTCCGATCTCTTTCCTCAAAACAAACAAACAAACTCCCACAAAACCCTACAAGGCACTCATCCCTAGACACTGCTTTCACTCTTATTAGACTACTTAGAGGCAGACCAGAAATTCAGTTCATTTTCCCTACAGCTATGTATTTGTTTGAGCTCAGACTGCCTTGACCTGGTAAGATTAGCAAAGGACTGTGCTCACACAGGTAAAGCAGGGCCTCAATAGGGCTCTGCTTATTAGCAAAAAATCCACCTTCCTCCTGCTCCCTTCCCCCCAAAAAGGCATTTCCAGGAATAGGATGACACCACCTCCTTTCTTTGGAAGTCTATAATGTGATGATTTAGTGTTTATCAATGCAGAGAATGATGAATAAGAAAGTGTATTTTATGATAATGATCACTCAGTACAGGTGCAAAATCACTGAACATGCTGTAGAGAGAAAGGCTTTTCTGTGTTTTCCAGAAATACCCAACGGTGTAGAAATAGCAATGCAGCAGCTGATGACATTGTTTAGATTAGAACAGTCAGAAATCACTTTTCTGTCAGTGAAGTTGCATCATTCAGGCATTGGAGATGTTTATCTTTTCTGTTTGCCACCTTGTCCCCAGAGATCATTTCAACCTCTTTAGGTATAACCTTGAAATTCTCACAAGCTACTGAAAAGGGTTTAGCAGCAAAAGCTCTCCCTGGAGGGATGCTTGATCAGTTACCAGAGTTCTGTAGATGTGTAGGAAATAACTTTGCTTCAGTCAACCCATCAAAAATAAGAAAGTTTGAGCAATTCCTTATTTTTAAGTTCTTTATATTTTCCCCAATCTGCTTTTGTCTGTTCAGTGCTACCAACTCACCTGTTGCTGTGAAGAGCTGAAGAAATTGAGATTCCCATCTTAGCACAATCTGTTCTTTAACTTTGCTTAAACACCTGGCGATGTCTTTGATAAACTGTGCCACGTTGAATTTCATCCTGTCACACCTTTATAGTATTTTAGTTCTTCTTTTACAGAGATGCACAGTAAGCAACAAAATAAAGGTGCTTTTTTCTTGTAGCTAAATGCCTCTGCCTATATGTTTCAGCATGATCTTTTAAATTCAAGTCTCTGTGACCTTGTAACATTACAGTTACCTCTTTTGTTTCCATCTTCATGTGTTTATTTCCTATAAAACCCTTTCCCAGTAGCACTTTGCTCTTATCTGGCAATTCATTGATGCAGAGAACAAAGCAGTTAAATAATTTCTTTCAGAAATAAACATAAAAAGTAAATCCTGCTGGCACCATTGCCACTCTAGGTCAATTTGTGTTTGTAAGGTGCGTCTGCCAAGTTACAATGCAGTGGTTTAGAGGGCTGTAAGCACGTCCCAGATTTTAAACTTTAATTTGATAACCTGTAAAACAAGATTTTATTACTATTGTGTGGTTCACTAGTATTTCTGCAAAACCTGTGACTGAAACCTGCCAAGGCGAAAGAGCTGTATATTTTCATATGGATCAAAAAGGAAAATTTGGTATCTTCAAATGCCTAAGACAGGTCATTATTTCTCTGTCAGAGCATCAGCAAACAAGTGGGGAGCCATTAGTGGTTTTCTCAACTCTGTGTATGTGATTATAAAATATATTCTCATATTTATTTTATATCCACATGAAAATGTGTGTTTCTTTGTTTAGCTGAGTTTCCGTGAACTAACTGAAGAAAACTTTTGAAAATTAAATACAGGTTAAAATAGTGGGAGAAAGATAAGAAACCTGATGGTGACCAGATAGTATGTGATACTATTTACCATTCAAGGAGTGTAAGGATCTGAGCTCCAAAAAGTTGCAAGTATGAACTATGATTGTGTGGGAAGTCTTTGGCATGTCATGCAAGGAACTGGTGGTAAATTGATGATGGTTTCCTGAAGCAGATGTGAATTTGGAGAAAACAGATCAGCTGATTCTCATTCAACAAAACCTTGAATTAGTTTGGAGGGGTGAAATCAGACAGAATGCTCAAAGTCAAGAAAAAGACAGATCCAAAGGATGCCTCTGTTACAAGTCTTGCCTATCAAATGCTGACTGTGAGTGTTGGTTTCATTAGAGCAACATCAAGTGTATGAATATTCATAGAGAGAATGATTCATTTGCTGGTTAGGCCTTCGTACTCGTTAAGATCAACAGATTGTGTGCCAGTTAAAGTAATTACTAAAGGTAAATCTAAGCTGTTGCATTCTAATCTGGATTTCCAGCACTTACAGTATGGGAACTCCTGTTTTACTTTATCCTCTTCTGAAAACAAGTCTGGTTGGTCTCCACATGCAGAGGTGACGTAGCTGGGGATGCCTCCTTTCTTCTGTATGTACTGCTCATACAAAAGAAAAAAAAATTATTTCCAATTTGCACTCTTTTCAACCCAAACTTTATTTCAGAAATCTTATTTGGACAGGGGAAAATATTTGCCAAGTGTCTCTTGAGTATAGCAAATCATGTTTTTATTCCACTACAGTGCAGATGGTAGCATCTGCTTTAATAAAGCTTAATCAGAACATCTTATTCTAATGGCATTGCAGTAAGATTTATGAGCATGTTTCTGTGATGATCATAAACTAATGCACATAATCCAGTCAGCTCCTAAACAGAAGTATTCTGATGTTTCACTCCAGAAAAAAAAAAATTCTACTGAAGACTTTGGGGGAGGTAATCTATTTTATGTAGATGTGTAGGAAACAAACACAAACCATCCTAGGGAGCAGAGTTTTTGCCTTTCACCTGGGTGGTATTTGCTGTTTGCAGTATTAGACACAGGATGTATTAAGATCTTCTTCCATAAGACTTCTCCATCTTTTGCTTAAAATGTTCTGTCATTCTGTAGCTTATATGAAATTTCTTTTAAATCCTCTTGACTTCAGTGCCTTGGTGACACTCTGGCCAGTGCCAACATAAGATGGGATGGTGATCTCTTAGGAGTGGAAATAGGTGATCCCAAGACATACCTTCCAACCTCAGCTATCCTGTGAATCAATTTTCTTGAGTGATAACACTTCCTTCATAAAATTGTTCTCACTAGGTTAAATGCAGGTCTCTTACCTGAAGTTTTGTATTATTTCCATTCCTTTTTCTTTTCTTGTGGAATTTTTTTTTTTTTCAATTTTTCATGTACCACCTAAAGTGTGAAGCTGTGCTTTGGTTTACTTAAGAAAGTAGGATATGTGATTCTCTTAAAGAATGTGTTCATTACATCTGAAAAAAAATAGCAAAATTAGTGAATATTTTCTGTCCTTGAAAGTAGTCTTCCATAAATAAAAGCATATATACAAAGGATTTCAGTGTTAGTATAGATTATATTCAACCTGGAAATTTCAGTCATAAGCATTATGAATGATTAGTTAAATATTTCTTTTTTAAAATATTCAATTTAAAAAGCTGAATGTATGTAAAATATAGATTTTCTCTGAATCTGTGAAGTGAAATTTGCAGTCTGATCTGGCAGACTTTATATGCATGAAAGGAATATCATATTAGAACCTTTTGTTAATAAAAGAAAGGAAGGTTGTTGTTATAACAAGCTTTTGTGCAAGAAGAAGGTCTGTCCTGGGCTGCTTTGCAGAGCATACTGCTCTGTTGTGAAAAATACTGAATAGCCCACAGCAGTTACCCATACTCGCCCAGTGTGCGCAACATTTCATAATAATTGTAAATTAGGCTAAGGATTAGAAAACTATTTCAAGAATTGTGGTCCAAATCTCTTTTGCTTTGATTGCCTTCTCCATTTTAATTAGGAAACTTGGTAGCATCTTCAGTTTCCTCTGCAGATTGTGAAGCGCAGCTGGTTCTCATTTAACTGGCAAAAGGCAGATTTTTAGAAAACTGCTTTTTTACTCTTTTTTAGCATGGGGAGAGGAGTTTGTGTTCAGAGTAAATGGTTTGTTATAAAAGGATTTCATACTCTAAAATTTAGCTGGGATTCACCAGCCATTTTAGTATTTATTTAATCAAAGCTTCTGATTATCCAGGACTAATTGCAAATGGTAGAGTAGCAGCTGCTCACTTCCTTTGCAAACCCAGATTTGGGTACTTAGAAGAGCTTCCAAATTAGTAGAGATTGATAAAAGTGCTATGATAGGCAGAATGCCCACTTTGCTAGGCAGTATGTTCATAAATATCATTTTACAGTAAATGTATTTTATTTGCTTTTCTTAACTAATGAGTAAACAGAACTGTGCATGTACATTTTTACAGCACAGAACAGTCATGAAGCAAAACTACCCCTTATGAATAAACACTAATAGAGAAAAAAATTTCTTCATGACAGAATTGTATTTTTGTGTTTGCCAATATGACCGTACTCTCCTTTCCAAGTAGGAATGGACTGGATTTAAATTATATTGGAATTAATGAAACGGTCTTGAATATTTCTACTTGGAGGCTTGAAAACTACTTGAAACAAAGGGGAATAAATCCCTCTTATATAATAGTGAATTAAATTTTCCTTACAAATTTAATAGAGGAGTACAAAGATGCCACAATTACTGATACGGAAGCAGACTTTGATGCATTTTCAGGAGAATTAAATAAACTGAAGAAACTGATAGTGAATTCTAAATCACTTTTCTCTCCCGAAATAAAAGCAAAAAATAAAGTTATCCACAAATGGTCATTTGAATACTTTGGTCTTTTATCTATATATATATTTTTTTAATTTTGGTGCAAATGCCCCCAAATGCAAGAAACTTCTGAGAAACTTTTCATGCAAACAAATCAGCTGGTAGCTGTTAGGGATTAAAGGACGTTGCAAGTCATTAGCCTGAAATAAGTTCATTTTGGGGCTCTTTCAATAAACAGGTCCAGTAAAGGCATTGTTATCATACAGTTAAAATACATGATTAAGTTATAACCTCAGGAAACTCCATAGGTATTCACAGACCAAATATGAGTAGCAGGACTTTCAAACAGTTCCAAAAATCTGCTGTGGGCCTTAACATGAAATTCTCTGAAGCAACACAGGATGTGTAAAACGCTGACAGTCAGCATGCCCTGAGGTGTCATTCCTGTTTTTCACAGTGTATTTTATGACTTCTGGCCTTGCTATGATGACATTCAGGCCCTTTAAAGCAATACAATAATTCTTTTTCATTTTTTCTGCTGTGTCAGTTCAAAGGTGTCTAGTGTATGTATTTCAGAGGCAGTAAAATTTTACTAACTTGATAACAGTATATTGTTTTGGCTACAGTTATATTCTAGCATTTGCAGTGACAGCAGCAATTTTTCTATTTATTTCTATCATGTGAAAGAATTCTTGGGACTGGAAGTAATACAGAAGCTAGAATTTTAACTACAGCCTTCTTTTTTTGGCAAATCCTTCTGTGTCATTGTTTATGTTCAAGTAGTTAAAGAAAACACTTATCTGGAAAGGAATCTAGAAAAATCCTATATATGTTCATTATTATGGTTTAACTTGAGTTTTTTTCGTGCCCTAAAAGTAATGGTAATTCAGAGAACAAAAGGTATCCTTTATGTATACCTCAGTGATGAATTATACTGACAACATCCTGAACTTCAGCTGTAAATATGTATATAAAACCCAGAAGAGTACTGAATTTATGAGTAGGTCTGTTTCTAGTTTCAGTTTCTGCATTCAGTTGATTTGCAAAATTTCCAAAAGCATTCTGAATCAGGTGTCCTAGCAAACCTGTGAGCAAAATGACTGAATTGGAATATGTAAAACTAAGTAGAGGCTTGTAAGTTTTACTGAGCAATTAGTCTCTATCTGGAAATGACACATACTTTTTAGAGTTTTGCAAATACAAATTGTCATTCTGATGCATGGAACTGGGGCTTTGCTTTTTCTTATCTCTACCTTAGTCCCTCACATCATGGATAATTTATAAGGAGAAATTTACATTGATTTGACTTCCCCTCGATAAGATGATTTGACATGGAAACTTATTCTCTTTACATTTGTATAGAACTGAGAATAAATACCTTGAAATGGTTGGCATACATGGCATGATGGGCTTCATGAATAGTAAGAGCTTGAGAACACCTCTCATGGTTGATACTAAAACGTGTGATATTTAACAGGAGAATTTTGGGATCTCTTTTGTACCTTGTGCCATCAGAGCATACACTTTGTGGAAGCAGCACAGTGAGCACTTCAGAAGTCTTTTTAAGCCTATAAAAACTTTTCTCAAGATACTCAAATCTGGATATACAATTATTTTTTTGATTACCTTAGTATAACCTAACTGACTTCTTTCAGCTGCGGTGATAGAGCAAAACAGTAACAGTGCACATGAATAGGTGTGAAATACAAGAACTGAGCACTGGCTTTTCAGTAAGGTGATTCCCTGAAGAGCCTTCCCTAGGTAAATATGTGTTTCTGTGGGCAAATACAGCTCCTGTATGGAATAGGTTATTGAGGAGGCCTATATATCTTGTCACACACTCATTGTGGGCTGCTCCGTGTTCCCTCTAAAGTCAGCTTCTGATTTCAGTGCATGCCTTGTCTGTCTCTAGGCATCTTGGTACTCATTTTTCTTCTAGGATTCACTGGAAAAACAAGGATAAAGGGTCTTGCTTTCTCCTTGCCACCTGCAGTAATATTTCTTCAGCTGGGGAATGTTATATGTTTGTCTCACCTCTGTGAATCTTTAAACTATTAAATGCTGCTTTTGGATGCTGAGTTACTGTTCTGCCTTGCAGCATTAACTCTCTGAATAATGCCTTTTTTTTTTTTTTTCCCAAATTAGAAAATTGTGTTACTCCATTAAGTATGGAAAGCAGTAATGATAGGAGGCCATGAATTAAAATTCAGCTGTGGCACAGTGTTTGATACAAATACTTTCTTAGTGTTGGCCAGTTCTGCAGGGAGTAAGATGTCCCACATTCTGAATAATGGAGGAGCAAAACTACAAAATCCGTCATTTCAAATCAAGGTTTTACTTGCCACTAAGAATTTTTGCCTCTTGGTTATGACGTTCCAGGTGTTGGAAAGATGAATTACTTTTCGGTAGAATTATGTTGTTATAGTTTAGGGCTTGACATGCTCAGTAATCTCAGACCTAGGGGAAGCTTAACGAAGCTTGGAGAGAAGGATGTACCACTGATAGTGGGCACAAAGAATGCAGAATTTACAGGCCACAGGGACTTTTAGCAGAATTCCCAAGATAAGGAAGAAAGTAACAAAGCCAAGTCAGCAACTGGTGCAACTCCTCTCCATGTGTGGATTGGTCTCTTGCACACTGGGTGAAATAACCTATTTAGGGACAACAGTTATAACTGTTCTTTAGGCAGAGAAAGAGAAATACTTGAAAATGGCATTTTTCCAAAGATATTTTTAATAATCTTCAGGAAGCAATCTATATAAGAGTATTTTGTTTATAAGCAGGGGCATTAAACTGACACAGCTGTTAAAATTTATATTTTTGTTGATGTGCTGAGTAATGTGGGTTATGGTGCTTTTCATAGTGATCTATTTGCTGTTCCAAGTTTAGCGCATTTAATCCAAGTGGATTCAATTTTGTTGAATTTGCTGTTTCTAGCAGAAGTATGTTTTTCTTTTCTTTGTTTCCCACAGACACTTTCTTCAAAATAGCTACTGAAGCTTTGATTTATACAGAAGTACTTGATACTGTCAGTTCCTGTTAGTATGAATTCAGCGTATTTGTATCCACAGATGCAGATTGGGTATTAATAAACCAGCCTAGTGATGTTTCCAGTTATTTATGAATTGCTGTAGACAATGTTTCAATGCAGGAAAAATACTAACATGAAAAAAATTTACAAATTCAAAAAGTTGCTTTTTAGCATACCTTTTTAAGCCTTTATGTATAAAACTGAGTTTAGACTTCACAAGAGCATTTATACCACATTTGTAAAGTTGAGGCAAATTCAGGACAGAGCTTTATAATCAGAGTAACTCAAGAGTAGATAATTTTGATATAAGAAATATTCGTAGGAAATATTTTTCTTCATCGTGTGTCTGTTGAACCATTTCTCTGTGCAGTATAACCCAGACCTCAGAATTTTTACCTTAGAAATACTGTGGATGAGAATTGCCTCTTTTGATTGCAGGAAATCAGTTTTCTATGTTTTCAACACTGCGCTTTGTTCTGAGGTTCTGCTGCAGAAAAACACATCTGAAGTTCCTCAGAGTCCACTGGTACAAATTCCTTCACTGATCCTCCCCTATTCCAGCATCTGCCCATGCTGAGGAACATTTAGTGCTCTCCACTCTTCTAAACCTCTAAAGTCAGTTATTTCTGTAAAGATTCGTGGCTTTTACTCTGCATGGAAACATTCACACCTTTGCCTGTGTCATTATGTGATTCTTTTGCGTCACTTTTCTAAAGATCAGAAATACCCTCACCTTGAATGCTTCCCATAGCATTCCAAGGGCTGCATGGGCACTACAAATTCTGCCAGTTGCCTGAGGAGGATTGGCTCTTTGTTGACAAAGCAGCTGATTTTTAAAATGATTCTCTGTGTACATCAAGGAACTGAAGAAATTGAGATTTGGAAATTGGGCCTCCTTGCATTTCTTTGCAGAAGAAGATCTTCTGCCCTTGTGTTAGCACTGATCTCCTTCAGTGAAGTATCTTGCACTTTTGCACTAATACTCCAAGTGGTACTTGAAAAATTTAATGCAAAATATCTGATTCATAGCGCTTATGTACACTTCTGTATCCCTGGTGGGATTAGTACACATGAAATTAGATCAATAGAGCTGTTGAGTTGGTTGTCTGTCAGTTTAATGGTATATTCTGTCTAAATTTTTAGGAGTTTTACAGAGGCTAGCTTTGAAAATTTTTCTTATCATATCTACCTAATCTCTCTCAATCTCTGCCAAGGGTTTGCCTTCTGCTTTACTCTAGAGCAGAGCTAATTTGTGCATGAATTCTGTTTATTGTAACTTCTCACCTTTCAATTTACCAGAGCATGAATTTACTTTCATGAGGTGAGGGTGGGGGGAAGGTGTGGTGTGAGCAGTTTCCCAGGCATTGGAGCTGAAGTTAAGTAACTTCAAAGATCTCACTGAAATGTTGACCTTCATGGAAGAAAATTTGGATCTGTGACCTTGAGGCCAGTGAATAGAGATTGAAATGAAAACACACAGTTTATTTTAAATGTCAGAGTTTTGAGGATCTAACTTTTCTTGGTTGTAAAACTCTTAGAACTAGATGTGCAATACCAAATCTGACTTTTGTATATGTCTATTGTAAGAGCATAAATATTCATATTTTGGTTCAGAGACTTTCCTCTCATGTATTTTACCAGGTAATGCTGTGTTCAGCTGAAGTTTAAATCTAAAGTATTTATTCATTGCATTGCTTTTTTCCCCCTAATTTTAACTAGTTAACAGTTGGAACTAGTTAAATGACAGACAAATGAACTAAAATAATTACACTTTTGGACTTAATACAGTAACAATTAATACAATTTCAGTTTTAAGATTTGCAAAATCAGAGGCTGCAACATTGTTCCTTTATACTGTGTATAAAATAGAAAACTTCATATATCTGATTGCACTATAAAATTGAATTATGAAGGGCTTTTTAAGCTTTTATGAATAAAGTTTAAAGCAGCCTTGAGTAATGAAGGATTTTCTGCAGTTGCTGGGAGTGTTACAGAGAGGAGCTGAAGAGAGCTCACTTTGCACATGCCATTCTGTCAGCGTCAGCTTTTACATGTAAGGATGAGACTTTGTGCAAACATGAGTCAGGAAATTTGGTTATGGTACCAATAGGAACTGTAACACGATATCCATTAGGCCTGTGGGGGAGTTGCTATGAGGTGATTTGTGTTCTAAAGCATCAAGTATCAGTCATAGTTAGCATTTTTTGAAGGGGGCTTTCTTTTTTCCTTCACCCTCCATTCCCCCAAAATTGAAAATCAGACTTGTATTAGCAAACTCAGTGGGTTTATTTTTGACAAGAGATGTTTGGCTTTGACTTTGCCACTTCATAACTCAGTAAATTTAATTATGTTTAGTTCCCTTCATATTTTAAATCAAATTATTTAGCATAGTTTAAAAGCATCATAGTTCTTACTGCTTGTCACTCTGACTTTTATCAGTAGCACGCAAACGTGATGGTTTTATGGTGCCAAGGTAACACCCAGCTGCCTGCAAAGGCTGCTTTAGCTTATTGACTCAGCTTGTTTTCACCATGGAAGTGTTGTACTATTGTGGATATCCCCTCATCTACGGACCCCCAGCAATATGTTGAATAGAGTTTAGCAGTTCTGCCATCTACCTGAAATAATTCATTATCAGGTTTTTGTTCAACTTCAGCTAATCTATACTTCTCTCTAGAGCTTCCCCCTCTGCCTTAGTGTGGACCCTTTACACTTTCTAGTTGAAAATAAACATTTTTTCATTCCTATTCTATCTATTCTTAAGAACCCTCTGAATAGTCTTGTTTTTACTTATTACATAATGGGTAATCAATGAAAGTAGAGTTCTTTTCATTCTTCTGCCTATTCCAGTGGAGCATAGGAAGGGTAAATAGAGCAGGTAGTGCGTGTATTAAAAAATAAATGAAATTTAAACAGAATCATAGAATGGTTTGGGTTGGAAAGCACCACAAAGGTCATCTAGTTCCAACCCCTCTGCCATGGGGGTTGGAACTTCCACCAGGCCAGGTTACTCAGAGCCTCATCCAGCCTGGCCTTGAACACTTCCAGGGATTGGCAACCTGTGCCAGTGCCTCACCACCCTCACAGTGAAGAATTTCTTCCTGATGTTGAATCTAAACCTACCCTCCTTCAGTTGAAGACCATTACCCCTTTTTCTGTCACTCCATGCCCTTGTGAAGAGTCCCTCTCCAGCTCTCTTTTGACCCCTTTAGGCACTCAAAGATGCTGGAAGGTCTCCCTGACGCCTTCTCATCTCCAGGCTGAGCAACCCCCACACTCTCAGCTATCAGATAAATAGGATTTCTGGCTGGATAGCCCTGGAGGATCCTGTATAAGTAGCATTCCTTAGGCAGTCATTCTAGTGATCATCAGAAATTACTCTGTACCCTGGATTGTTGGTTAGGACTAAGTATTATCTTAATTAGAGAGTTATGGCAGGCTCTAAAAGGCCAGGATCCAAATTTGTATTTATAACTTTTGTAGTTGATGGGGCCATGAGTTGGAGGGATGAATCAGTGGCTGTGTCCCATGGCGTGTCTGGGTACAACAGTGTATGGCTGGAGGAAGAGCAAGGAAATGGTGAGGGTGGAAATCCTGCACGTTTCTTCATTCCAAGGCAGGAGCCACATTGCAGCTGAGGGAAAGCTTGGAGGACTTACCCAAGGCCCTTGATATTTCATTTTGCCATTAAGTACAAAGCAATGTAATATTTGAATCTGAATATTTAACCAGTTTAGAAACATGTATTTATTCATCCCAGGAAAAAAAAGGTGGTGGTAGTTAATTTTTACCTGTGTCGAAGAGGAATTTGTAGGCCACAGACAAGATCTGGATTTCTGTAGTTCCTGTCAAAAACCACACCCCTCTTAATTGATAAAGTTGGGAATCTCATTATTATGAGCAACCTTGGGAAAGCATCTGAGTTTCCTAAATTCACATTGTTCATATTCTTATCTCTGGGCAGCTGCTGATTCAAGCCAGCCATGAAAGACTCAGATTTAATTAAGGCTTTTCATAGTTCTGAAGAACATCTTGCTCATAGTGAATATGTCTCTTAAATATTATGTTCCTTTTGGACATAGTAAGTTGTAGTTTTACATACAGAATGAAGGTTAAAAAATTTGCAAGGCATCTTGGCTCTAAGTACAATAGTTCTACCACAGATTTTTCATTTTGTTTGAAATGCAAATCTCTGATTTGGATTTGTAGTGTAAAACTACCTCAGCAAAATAAATTTCAGGGATTCAGACCAGTTTGCTCTGTCTGCACTTCCTGGAAGATCTCATTACTTAGGCAATTATAACAAACCTGGTTGCAATATCTCTGTGGGCTGGGCTCTAAATTAGTATGAGCGTGTGGCTTAGAAGAGATGATAATAATTTAGACTTATGTCTGCTTAACAGTAAAACTTTGGCTATTAATAGTGAGGAATTTATACTGATCACGCAAAAAAGTAAATTCTTTTCCTCCTAGAGACCTGAAAAGGTGAGTGGCTTGGTTCTTGTATTTTGCTGGCATATGAATTAATCCAATAAATCCTGAAGGCTAGAATTTGCTAATATTAAAACTTGTAGAGTAATGTTAGAGGTGACTTCTGTTCAGTCCTTACCAAAGCTGAAAAAACTTGTTTTTTTCAAAATAGATTTATGTATTTACATAAGTAAGTAAGCCATGGTGTTCTACATCTGTTGATGTCATTCAGGAATGAAAACTGTAAGAGGAATTGTAATTAAAATACTAGCAAATAGATGGATCCTGTTTGAGGGATTGATACAGCTGTCTTGTTATTTAATTATATTTAAAAAAGAATCCACAGTTGAAGATATTTCTATAGAATTAGATCAGAAATGGTAGCTGAAAGCCCAGGAGATCTAACAGGCTCTTTTCATAATACTGCTCAGAACAGCCAAACTGTAAGAAGGGAGTGTCTGGGAAAGTGAGACTTGCCTGGAGCACAAGCAACAGGTCTGTCTAGAAAAAGATGTCAAGCAAGTAATATTACATTATCTCACTGGAGCACAGAACATTGCTTTTATTAATAAATCGTTGTTTGATCAACAGATTTTGCTATAGCTTAATGCAGTTAAGCAGCAAGTACATTGTGGGTACAGGTGAGAAAACAGGCTGACTGTGGAGGCAAAGAGGAGACAGAAGATTAATTTCTGGTGGTGTTTTTCAGCAAAACTTTATGGGTTTAGCCAGGGCCTTGATGGGAGGTTTTTCTAGAAGTGAATTTTCAAGTTTGTCATGTAGTATATCAGCATTTTCTGTACCTTTGTCACAACAGATGATGAAATACCATATCAGATATTAAGAAGAAATGTAGTCCTGCATTTCTTGTTTTAACAGCCATGCCTTTCCCCAGCCCACGGAACTGCAACTTACAGCACAAATAAGAGCATGACGTGCAACCTAGAAATAGAAACTCCATGCTATATTTAGTATTTTTCTCTCTTTTTCTCCCTTGTGATTCTGAGCCAGAAATCTGCTGCCCTGATTGCCCCACACAGCTGGTGGCCATGCATTTTTGGGGAGTGGCTGGTGGCCACATCCGCCGAAGGCATGGGGGAGCCTCGGTGCCTCCCTGGCAGCTCTTTGCTGTAGGTGGATTTCCTGTCGCAGAGGTGATTATTACCCGTGGTAGGCCTGCTTTGAACTAGAGGAGATACTGCAAGCCAGCAGGGTCATTGCAGCTGAGAAGTCTTTTGTGGCCTGTAATGTGGCGACGGAGGATGGAAATCTCCCAAAAACCAACAAATGGAAGGAACAGGATCAGAGGGAGTGTCCCTAAAGTTCACATGTGAAAGCACTCCAAAATTTTAAGTTTATATCAGCTGACTCAATGACTTTCCAGATTATTCTGAGCACAATTTATGTTATTTCCAGTACCATTAAATGAAATATTTGGGTGACATGTACTTTGGTTAAATTTAGCACTGTTCGTACTTAAAAGATTATTTTGACAAAAACGGAGAGACCAAAACCAACCACTCATTTGCATTAATCTTTGCCTTAGGTGACACTGAAGATAAGGCATTCTCATATTACTCTTCAGATCAATGTGATCTGAAGTTAAATCATGGCTTACCCACCGCGACAAGCTCTAAATGGCAGAGTTCAAATTAGAACCTTGCAGTTTGTGACTCATTCCTGCATCTGTCTCTCTAGATAGTGGGGTTATATACATTAACTGGAATGAACATAGGATTCTGAGAACACAGAGGTTATTAATAAATTAGCTTTCCTTGTGCATATTTCACCAGCACCGTGGAGAAAAACCCAGGTCTCAGGATTCTCAGTTTGCAAGAGAAGAAAATAGTTTTGACTTGATAGTACAAACTTTCATTGTAATATTTATTTGAATTCTCACTACTTTCATTCTTAGCACAAGTAATTCCATGATAAATACGGATTAGTGGCATTGGAATAATAGGCCCCACAAACTTTGACCCATTGACTGTACACTTATCCACAACCTGAGTTATTCGAAGGATGTCTCTGTCTATTGTCAGACAGGTGTCTTTTGTGATGCTGAGAAAGCTGTTAAAATTGAACAGTTTTTAATCACAGCTCTGAAAACTTGCTGTATAAGACTGAATGTCAAAAGACTGAATTTCACCCTTCATGGAAAAGAAGTCAAAATACTGACCCTTTGTGGGCTTTTTCAGTGCTTTGAGTTGTGTGTTAGAGCACTGTGAATCACATGCACAAGAACGATCCCTGTTTCCTCGCTGTGTGGGCACTGGGTTCATGCTTCAGTGATGAGGTGACGTGCAAAAGAGCCTTATTCCAGAGGGAATTTTTTCACTGGCAGTGAAATGGACTGCATAAATTCTTCTCCCCTTTGAAATGTCATCTGTTGGCAACAGCGGCTGCCACTTGACTTGTAGTATAGCAACACCATCTCACAAGCAGAGACTTATCTTGGATGGTGGTTTTTTTGAGGTTTGTTGTTGTTGTTGTTGGTTTTGTTTGGTTTTTTTGGGATTTTTTTTGTTATGCTTAGTGTCAGATGGTAACATGGATGTCTTCAATCCTGCTTTAAAGTAGCAACGGTAACTTCAGAGACTTCAAACTTGGGGCATTTTTTTATTCTAACAGAAAGAATAGTGTTTTCACTGTCATGAAAGAGGTGGTGGAAAGATTGAACGGGCATATAGAAAAGAGGAGTAAAAACTACTTCAGAATTGTCTTTAAGGCAGCAGTCAAAAAGCAGAGCTCCTACAGATTTCTGCATAAAGGCCAGATGGTTTTCCATGTCTTCATTCCTTCATTTAACGTTAGTCAATCCTCCTTTTTTCCCCACAAAGGAAAAGGTGGGAAATACACTGAACTTTGAATCTAGGAAACCATTGTTAAAGACGAGAAGTAAGGGAATCTTGGGCTTCCAGTATTTGAAATTCTTTGGGTTTGTTTTCACTTGCATTTCACTGTTTTAGTAAAATCTCTTCAAAAAATAATCAGAAATCCCAAGTCATCTGTGAAGAATAGGAACAGTTTTGTTAGTTTTATTACCAGGCTGTATTTTTGATAGTATGGACTTTTGTTTATGTGGCCTAATGTGTAATGTGACAGTGAAATAGATTTTGTCATCAGGTTATTTAGTGTCATACACATAGTTTCATCTGTCTTTTCAGCAGAGAGAGTAAAGATCTGAAGAAATCCCAGATGATGGCTTCTGATGCCAGTCATATGCTGGAAGCAGCTTTGGAGCAGATGGATGACATCATTGCAGGTACAATAATCCTTTATTTTACTCCATACTGTTTTGAGATTTAACTAAGCCTGGTTTACTTTTTAATGATTATTCACAATTTATCGAGTTCTCTGACATGCAAACGTCACTATTAACACTCCGGTTTCAGCTATGTGCAGAAAACTGAAAGTAAAATAAAGGAAGAAACCCCACATTTTCCCCTCAGGCGTGAATATTGAAGTGAGAAAGATTTACTTTAAAGCTATACAGTAACTTCAACACATCCTCAGCCATGTGATAACATTCCATATTTTATATGTTGGTTTTTTATTTCAATGTGTCTTTAAACAAAGTTTTCACCATGTCTTCTGGTTAGCTCGATAATATATAGCTGCATTTTAAAAACACATGCACATATAGATGTATAAAAATGTGTGTATACATAAAAATATACCTAATTTTTATTTATTATGTATTTATTTTAATTAGTTTGCTTATTAATCATCTTCTTGGCCTATCTCTTTGTTGACATTTACATTGAGAAATGGAGCTGTGAATTGTTTTTTACACAGCTGTCCACCAGAAAGGCATATGATGCAAGAGAGAATGTGCTGTCTTTTGGTGCTCTCATGGCAAGGCAATTAAAAGATTTTCTCTCCCCATTACAGCATCCCAGAAGAGAAGTTAATTTCTGTGGTTAGGCCTCCATAGCCTTGGGGTTTGTGCTCACACACCATTCGGTAGGAGGTTCTAAAAGGAGTGTCAGGGTAGGGCCATGATCTCACCTGTGCACAATGGGAAAGAATTCACTGAAGCTTTATAAATCCAAACAGTGACACCCAAGCTGAGCCTTCTTCCCTGGTGATGAAGACAGTGATGTCAGCCTCCTGTTGCTGCAGTTGTGTTGCTTCTTGATCTTCTTCCTGCTCTTTTAGTGAAGCTTTCTATCCAGAGACTAACATGGAGCTTTAGATGTCACCAGAAGACTAGCCATGACTGCCTAAGAAAATCACTTTTTTTTTCCTAGGTTTCACACTAGAAAAACAGTCGATGTCAGAAGACTTGTTTGGTGGGTTTGTTTATTTTTAATATTCATTTTCTTTTCCCCGCTCCTTTTCCAGATTGTTTATGCCATGCCATTTCAGGGTTTAATCTTGATAAAGAAGGAATAGAATTAAATTTTTCCAGGCTTTCAAGCAACATCACTTTTATCCCCACCACTTAGCTATCATGATGGTGAAGAACAGTGATACAGAGAAGCAAAGCAAATGCAGGAAGAACTGTTCTGTGGAAATCAGCTGATCACAGCTGTTCTGTGGTGGTGACCAAGCTCCAAAGCAAAAAGATTCAGGCATGCCAGGGATACACTGAGTTTGTTCCACAGTACATGGGAAGGTCATGAGCATATTGGCAGCATCTTCAAGAGAGTTGACTTTGTGACTTTACATTACTTATATTTTCAGTCTAATGTCTGCTGATACACACTATAACATTGAAAACAGGCTTATATAAAGATATGGAATGGGAGAATAAACGAAATATTTCCAAGACAGTGCATCTGTCAAGTCTCATCAGTGTTAACTGAATGCTTCCCATAAGATTTCTTATGTATATCTACCTGTGCTAATGAAGAAACATACTGCTTTATTCCTTTACTTAGTAAAAACTCAATTGTTTGGAAAGTTTGTTTACCTTACTTGTTTCTCTATTATTTTCCTTTGCTAGGAATAGATAACACTTTTTAAGACAGGGTAGGTCTGTTGTCATTCTCCTCTAGCTAATGTTCTGTGTGTTCCAGAACTATTTCTTGAATATTCTGTTATGATTGAAGGACCAAGTATATCTACTGGAGTCTATACTTGGATACAGTTATTATCCCAATTTGTCTCAAATTGAGGAACAGAATGATTATTCAAGTTTGATTCTCCTCTAATTCAATCCAGTAAGCTTCTGTATGCAATTTGGGCAGGGACTGGAAAACAGGAATGTTTTCTTGTCCTTTATGGTGAGAGAAAAAATAAGGTAGAGAACCCCTTTGAAAGGATGACTGTAAGACTGTGCTAAAACAAACCAGGACTGAGATTTCTTCAAATATTGGAGAAATCATCTGTACAAATGTAGCCACTCCTAGAGTCGACTGGAAACAGCAAAATATCAACTGTTAAGAGCTTGTACTGTTTCAATTCACTGTATCCAGGTTCAGTGGACATCTCCAGGATTCAAAGACCAGGGTTAAGCTTCATGACTGATGTAAACTTAGGTTGCTGATGAAAAAGATATTTCCTTTGGAATTAAGCATGAGTGGGTACTAGAAGAGCTACACTCTTCTCTTGGCTCAAAAACTTTGTCTTTAGGCATAAAATTAGTATTAATACCATTTTAGAGAAGTGAGATGTCCAGAGATATATATCTAACTTTGCCTAACTTTTGAAGCTCGAGTATATATGTATATATACACATGCAAAGCCAGCATCCTCTCTGTTTAATGAGAAAGCAGCCCTCATTTCTTTTATTCACTTTATTATCGTTAAAATACTAGATTGTGGCCTTGTCCTTTAAGGCAACAACAGGGTATGCAAATATATAATACAAGTATTTACGGATTTGCACTTTTAGCCTTCTAATTCTGAAAGCCCTATCCCTTGCTCCAAGGGATAACATCTCTCACTCATGATTCTGATTCACCCAGCCAAGAAGTGCCACTGCAGCCTGTGCTCCTTCTCAGGGCCACACAAAATGTATTAGTGCTTAGACTTCATGAGGGGAGGATTGGAAGGCAAGATGAGCAAATTGAATTTCACTGGGCCTGATCAAATTTGACAGATAGGTCAGTGTTCCCAAGTCTTTTATGCTTGGGTACATCTGCACCGATAACCCGCCCTCATAGCTATATAAATTAGGCACGCTAAGTGATTAGCCTTATTTGACTGAAATAGCAAAAAGGGCTAATGTGATTGTCAATGAACATCACTTCTCCATTAGCTGGAATGACCTGCACTCCAAACAGAGGCTTCCTCTAAAGAAAGCACCATATATCAGGGTCTGTTCAGCCATTTTTTATTTAAGGTGCATGATTTGGGTATTGCTTCCCTCTGAGATTTAAACAAGTCATTACTTCTTTTATTCAGCTCGTACCCATTTATTAAAATGTGTTTCTTTGTAGGACTGTTAATTTTGCTTATTTTTCTTTGCAATATATCCTATTAATACAGTTTTTATTTTACAAATATTTTATATCAAACTCCTTCTGTCCACTATCAATTTGTAATACCATTATTTCCCTTTGTGATTAGCGACCATTAATTTTAAGGTCTAAAAACTCCTATCACAATATAGTCTGCTGCAGCTCCAGAGTGTCTTCAAATTTACCAAGTCATCAGTGTAATTATTAAGTTTCCTTTTAACCAGAGCTCTTGCAATTATTGCTTACTGGAAAATAATGAGAAAGTTAAATGCGTTATCACATGGGTCTGTACTAATATTTCAGTATTGGCACTGAAAGATAAAAAAGTCAACACAATTTAAAAACTGTGCAAGAAGTTGCCCAAGGAATATTCATGTTTGAATTCCTTTCTCTTGAGGTGGCAGAATGTTATGTTCAGTTCATGGCTTTGGCTGCTCTGTTACAAACCCAACCACTTCCCACAGCCTTGCTGAAAAAGGGGCCTCCAGAGGAAATTGTACTTAAGATTAATAAGTTTTTAGTTCTAGCTTAAAATATTTTTCTCATGGGATCTACTGGCCAGAATTTGAAGGAGGACCAGTTTGTGGGGATTACTGAATCACCTCCAGTAAGTGATTAGGACTTGGATTCTAAATGCAGGAATGCACAAAAAAAAATATACTGACACTCATTTGAATACCTTTGAATGAATTTTAGGTTTTGTGGATTAAGGTTTTCACTGAGTTCCTACATAAATAAAAGGAAATCAAAATATTTCCTGGTGACCTCATCCTTTACCCCTGCATAGCCATATGTGATCACAGGATTCATTCAGTCTTGCCCCACTTTCACTGAAGAAGATGGACACCTCTGCTCTGCGTCATGAGGGATTGAAATTGTCCAGATCAGCGAGCACTTAATCCTGTTTTTTTGTGGTGTGTGTTGGGGAGGTGCTGGTAGGTCTTATTTGAGATACATGCTGGCTGACATGCAGCTGATGGCACAGTTGTGACTGTGTAGAATGACTAGAAAATAGCTTCTGATTTTTTCCTTTCAGCTTCTACACTTCCAGATGGCTTTATATTTTTATCACTTATCTCCTATTCAAGGTTCACAATACTTTCAAATTCAAAATTTGGTTTCTGTAGTAAAGGTGTATAATTTTATAGTTTTAATAGGAATCTTCTTAGAATTTCACTTCAGAGCACTGAACTGACTGTAGTTAAAAGAAATCATGAGAAAAAACAATTTAAATACTAAGCAATTTCTTTCATTGTAGATCAGAGTAATTAAACAACAGTTGAAGTGGTTTTCTTACGTTCTCGAAATAAATTACAACAGTGTTAAAAGGCTATGCTTCCGTTATGATTAGTGTATTTCCTTTTTATTTTCTCATATTTTTCATTCATTATTTTAGGCTTTTTTTTTCTGAACAAAAGAAATAATATATCTAGAGCACTTGTTTATCTTGTTACTGCTATCCATTAAGTTAGGCGAGCATTTGTAAAGTTATACTTTTTTTTTTTAACCATTAACTACAGTGTGTTTATGCATAGATCTTATAGTAATAGAGATAGGAAATTACACAGAAAACTACTTGAAATTAAATCTTTGATAGAGAAATATATAACTTCCTGTCATAACAGTTCCAGAAAATTATGTGTCAAGAATGATGGGGGTGTGAGGGGAAGGGAAAGACAAAACTTGTATGTGACTTCTAACCAACCAGGATATGAAAGGGGGAAATATAAAAGCTTAATGCAAATATTTATGGTTTATAACTTGTGGGGTTTTATTTTATAACACTTAAAACTTGCATTAGGTGCTGACATTTATCTTCAGATATTTGACTTCAGAAAGGCCAATTACTTAATTCCTTAGATGTTAACAATAACAGATTCATAATAACTAAAAATATTTTAAAGCTTTAAACATACGGTAGTTCAATGTCTTTCTATTTCTTAATTCCTATTTTTTTTGTGTCAGCTGTGGCCTGGCTTTTAAGTTTTTAAAAACACCTGACACATGACCTCTCCAAGTGCACACAATTGAACAACCATTACAGCCATTTGTTACTATAACCAGCTGTTTCTTATGGCTTTTACACGAGCTGTGGCTTTCGAGTTAAGACCATGCAGAAGTGTTCAGTTTTGATCTGTGCTCTAGAAGCATGTGAAAATCAGGGCACCTCACATGCTGATTTGTGCCTATGCAGCACTGGCCACTGATTCCTTCCCCAGGGTTGCCAGAGCAACCTGACCTTTGGAATTTCCTCAATTTTGAGTGCTTAACCTTGCAAGAGGTCATTGCAGCTGTTTGGGTTGCTGTCCCCAAACATGCTTCCCCTTCTCACTTTCTCACAGATCGTGGGGCTCTGAGCACAGGATTGAGACTCTAAATCTTGTTGGTAGGACTGATGGATTCCCTCTGCAAACCGGACAGTACTGTGGAATTATGGCGCTGAAAGCACCAGGAAGTTCTTTCCTATAAATACTTAATGAAGTCCTACAAAAATGGGTGTTCAAAATTGTTTTTTGTTACACAAAAATGGTCCTTTGAATGTCTAAGACAAACTGATTTACTGATCAGTTTGTTCTTTGACTTCCCTTGCATGTGGTTTTTGCCTTTCCAGAAAAACAACCTTAGAAGTATACTTGAAAATGAGAATTAAAACTAATTCAAAATGGAAAAGTATTTACAGTTTAAATATGCTACTTTAAATTCTTAATTTTTGACAACAGTTTTTTAGTCTAACCCAGCAAAAATACTGTTATGTGGTAGACACCTACATCAACTTACCAAAACTGCAGTAATGCACTGCTTTTATGTAAAGTAAACTCCAGACATCACAGATGTTTGTATTGGGTTTTGAGGAAGGACTGAAAAGAAACAGAAATGTAAATAGCTGCAGACACAACATGTGCCAAAGAAAGGCAGTTAAATCATGATGGCCATAACCCCATGGAATTGAAAATCTGAGACACAAAGGTCCTTTTGTAGTTCATATGATGTGATCTGTTTTTCAGTACATGAGTGAGTCAGTTGTTTAACAGGCAAGTGAGCAGATTTCCAAGATTTAAAGTAGTTTGATATAATTAAATTCAAAATCATATCCTGTCCACTTCTTATTTTATTATTAAGGCAATGAAATTGATTTGAGAGTCTTTTTTAAAATGAAAACAGTGTAATCTTAATGAAACAAGTTTCCTTTATTTCCTCACGAGCTGAATACTCTTACTGCTGCTTACTGCAAACAATAATAGATTTTGTACTGAAAACAGTTTTAGTTAGACTTCCAGTTTCACTGGCCCTAGCTACACTTCTCTTTTATGTGTAATTAAAAAAAAAAAAAAAAAAAAAAAAAGAGAAAATCTTTGCAAGTATTTTTTATTCTTCTATAATGTGCTGATCCTGTTTTTCCTGTGCAACGGAGACTCGGCCTCAAACCTCCAGCTTCATAACCAGTCCTCAAACCAATATCACAGCTGCATAACCAATCCTCCTTTTTTTTCACCAGGCTGTTTAGCTTGTGTTTCTGGATAGGAGAGGTCTTTTTATTGTAGCTGTCTGTGTAGTCCGTAAATGTGCTGCACATCACAGCTCAGCATCTAGAAGCATGTAGGAAAATGGTCTGAGTAATTACACCCATAATTTGCATAAGAAATTATAGACAGTTTTTGAAAATTGTCTCAAAGATTCCACGAGTGATTGTAGGGAGAGCTCAGCTGAAAATCGTCTGAGCTGCATGAAGCTCTCATCTGAATGTGGTCATTAGTGTTTCTAGGCTTGGAAATTTTTTCCTAGGGCTTCCTGCTAATCCAGCTTAATAGTTACTTTTCCCTGTAGTTAAAGATCTAAAAGCAGAGATTTGAGGAGAAGTTAATATCAGCTGTAATTCAAAACACACCATTTGTGATGTATTCTGCATTACAGTATGAGAAAAAAGAATTGTGTGAGCTCCCTCTTCCCTCATTTTACAGGAGGCTTAGGAACGAGGAGGCTGAAATATGTCCTGTCCAGACCTTACTGCTAGTTTACATAAATTCACATTTTCAAGGCTGTCTTCATGAGAAAAAAGAAAATTGTGCTTCAAAGAAAATCAGACTTTGTAGTCTTGAAGGAGAGAGGAAGAACTTGGACAACTTATATGCTCACTGAGTATAAATTCAGGTAAAAAATGTGTCCTTTAGCAGTGTAATGATTGACTAAAAGGCCAGAGAAAATGTGTGTTTATAACTTGATTCTAACTACTGTTGGTCAGATGTCAAAATTGTTACTCTTGAATATTTCAGCTTTATAGAAAGTTATCCTTACCTAGCATAGATTCAGGTTTTGGGTTTTGTTGTAGGGTTTTTGTTGGTTTTTCCTGGTTTCTGACCTGGATGAGCCAGCAGTTTTAGGAAAATCTCTTTTTAACCACTGATGGCTCAGCTGTGCATTACCAGGACTGTTTTTTTTTAATTCAGCCAGTTTGAGAGTGAAAAAATTGAGATGAAAAGGATGAATGCAGGAGATCAGAAGTTAAGATGTGAGGGAAAGCGAGGGATCAGACACAATATCTACTGCTAAGAGAGAAGAAAGTTGTGTGATGGATGAATGTATACAACAGAAGCTGAGAAGAGGGGATTTTCAAACTGGCAAAGCTTTCTGCCTCTTTCTTTCTTCTGCTTAGTAACTTATTTTTGCAAGCTACCGGCAGTAATATTTTCTGAATAGGTTATGTATTTGCCCAAAAGGAATGTTTCTTTGAAGCCACTCAGCTAATTGCAAGGAACTGTGAAACAAAAATGTGCTTGCACGGTCAGGGTGTAAGAAATACGTAACTTGAAAGTTATTTTCCTTGCTTTATTACCTATTTTATTCTTTCTACCTACATGTAATGCGCAGCTGCATTTAACCTCCTTCACCCACTGACTCTTTGGGGAGGCCAAAAGTGAGCTACTTGGAATGTCTTAATTTCAACACTTTTTCTCCCTTTCTTTATTTCCCACTCCTCTAAAGTGAACTTTTATGATGATTAACTGTGTTCCAGTAGTACACTAGGAAACTATGGTGTTGAGTATTACATAAACATCATGACAAAAGATTCCCCTGTGTCCTGTTTACCCCTGGAAAAAGAAGTGAGGTACAGGAAGACTGGGACTTACTTAAGAAAAAATTAGTCCTTTCACAAGAGTTCAAAACTGCACTCATTTTTCCCAAGCATTGATAAAATTCTGGGGTTTGAACTGCATTCTTACACACATATAAAGAGCTGGTAGAGAATGCTGGTAACTAATAATGTTTTCTTTGCTCTGTGGCATTTTTTTTCCCCATTAATCTGCAAGGACATCCAAATTCCTACTGTCTGGAGTTAAAACTTCATGTACTTTGCAGCACGATGATGGTTTAAAGGTTTAAAGCAATTCAAAGAAATACAATTACTTACTCCTACGCACTTCTGTTTTTCAGGGTGTGTTCTTGTCCTTCTGATGAGCAATGCAATCCTACTTAATATGAAACTACATGGAAAGCAAATAAGAGAAGAAAGCCTGTGATTCATTTGAATTTTAGCAGTAAATCAGGAAGTTTTCTCAATTAAAATGCTGAGTTGAGCTCTGTATTTCTATTTTCTGTACCTAGTATAAAGTGCATTATTTGCTGCATTCAGAGGAGTTCTCCATTTTCCATTTCAGCTAGGAGAATAAGAGATACTACATTAGCAATCCATAGCAAAGCAGTTTTAAATTTCATCTTTTGCAAAATGTGAGGATGCTCAGAGTTCTACCAGTCTGAACTGTCATTTGAAGAGCCTGGCATAACTCAAGGCTGCATATGGAGCATGCCCTGTCTCAGGAAAAACACATAATTCCTGGCTCTGCCTGTACTCCAGCACTTTTAGAATTTTTATTCTTCATAGAATTGAGTTTCTTAAGGGTGACAGTTCTTTCACTTGCCTAGATTAAAGGATGTGTGCATATGTTGTTTTCCCAAGTTTGGTAGAAGCAAATCGAATAAGGCACACTGAAATGTGTGAGTATCACTGACACTGAATTTTCCTACAGAATTTAAATTATTTTCTGTAGAAGGCAGATGTTGCCAGGAATGTTGTAGTCATGATAATGTAAGGAGGGAGGCAAGATGTGATGCACAGTGAGTCATTTGGGCTGGTGAACAAAGATGTTGCCAATACTGTCCTGCAGGATGTGACAGTGGTACATTTGATGTAGGTGTATATTAAACTATATAAACTATTTACCTAGTACAATTAACTGAACTCCTGAACAATTGTTTAAAATTATATTTAACTTGGCTTTTTCTTCACACCTGGTTGTGGGCCTGAAAGTTTATGTAGTTTTGTTTGGATTGTGTGGAATTTTGTTTGTTTGTTTTTCCCTTGTCTGTAAATGAGAAGTATTCATACAAATAACATGAAGAAAACGAGCAGAATTCTCCTTTCAGTTATTCCCATTCCATAAATATTTTAAATTGTCAGTTCCTTGAAGGGGTAGCTACCAAAGCTGATTATGAAATAGCTTTGAATCCTGTCTGCTTTTCTAGTGTGAAAAGTGCTTGCTAAGCAAAAAGAATATATTAGCATAGATTTTTCCAAAAGAAAGACTGGGAAATGGCACAAAAACCAAGGAAACCACAGTTTTCTGAAAGAAAGAGTGAGAAATGGCACAATAACTAAGGACACCACATCTTTAGAGGTGGCCTCAGTGCTCCTTAAGTTAATTCCATATATTAGTTTGTGTGTGCCTCTCAGAAAGTAAGTAATAAGCCACTCTGGCTGAATGAAAAGATGTAATTGGTTATATGATCCAAATGGCTCTTACACAATTTGGAAATCTGCTATTTTTAGTTGCTAGAGTGCAATATTAAATCTGCATTTGGAGATACATAAACAAGCTGGCCTGAGTAGCTGAGAGCATAGAAATACATAAGAAAATATCCTTTAGTGCTGAGAGTGCACAGCAAACCAGTCAGTTGATCCTGCCCTCTAAAGGAAGTAATTCAGGAAGCCAAGGTTAATTTACGGGATGAGGTTGTCTCGTGTGGCAGCCTCTGGAGCACCGGATATTGAAGAAACTTTATCTTGGACATGGCCTTAGCCAGAAATTAAGATGAGATCTTGCACCTGAGGTATTAAAATAAACTCATAAGCAGCGGAAGTCGACAGGATCAAACGGAATACTCTGAGTTCATAAGGCAATATGAAATGCTCCAGTCGTAAAAATGAGTGTTGCTTTACCAAAAAAAAAAAGAAAGAAAAGTCCTACTACAGGGCCTTGAAAAATTTCTAGGGAGGGCTTTTCAGTATTCAAAACAGTCAAAGAAGAAAACCACATGCACTGTATGGTAGAATTCAAGCCACACAATTTTTTGCAAAGACCTGACAGAACACTTTGTGTCATTAAAAGTCATTGAAGGAAACCTGGTTAATATTATCTAAATTCTCCCATAAGCTTTGAGTAAAGCAAAGCATTCAAAAAATGAGAGACAAAGTATTATCTTTGTTCAAAAACTGATTGACATGGGGAATTATATTAGCATTAAATGATCAATTAGCAGTTTGGTTAAAAGCTAGTCTAGGTGCAGAAGGCATTTCAGTGTCCTAGGACCCACAGTGTTGGTGTATTCATGAGCTGTGTTCAGGCAGAAGTTGTGTATCAGGCTACATGTAAAATGAAACATTGGGTTCAAACATAGTTTGCAGCGCCCACATCATGGTAGATAAATGACCACAGCAGGCAAACTAACACTGATTAATAAAAAGTAGTGTGCGTTCAGGAAGAAAATATGAATTCCTTATACATTTGTACATCACATTAGATACATCTGCTCAGGCAGAAGATAAACTTAACAGATAATTTTCGAAGACCCCATGAAGGTTTTGGTTCCTTTCATAACTAAAATGTAAACTATGTTAAACACAGAAGTAAAAAGAGTAATAGTAAGGAGATTATTATAATTATTATAATGCCCTTGTGTATGTCAATTATGTAGTCTTCTAATGAATACTATAGGCTATGTGGATCCAGTACAATGTGAATGATCAAATAAAAAAAATCCCCCATTAAGTCAAGTAAAGGGAGAAATTGTGGTTGTTTATGCCAGAGAGAACATGAATGAAGACGTGCACAATCTATTATGAACATGAGGCAATGAATTGTAAATAAAAACTTTAAAAAGTAGACCAAATAGAACTTTTCCACCTGACTGGTTCTTAAAGAAACAAAGGGATGTTAAATGAAATCAAGGTCTGAAATTCAGGACTGACAAAAAATAGTTTATTTTAGTGTGCATGTCACTGAAACACAAAAAGTTTTGACAAGTTAAGACAAAAAGTTTTACTTTTTGGTTTTTTTAAGACTTTAGAATTTGTATTATTTATAATCTTTCCATAAGTGAGAGATGGTTTCTACTGTGCTTCTTGTTGTTGAGAAAATAGTATTAGTGCTGGACGGCTGGCAGGAGGGAGGCAGTGCAATTTAGAGAGCTGTTTGTAATTTCTAGAGCTAGAAAAGTTTCATTTGCCCTTTTTACTGCTAACTTTTGGGAGGATTGTTCTCCGTGGGAGAGTTCTGAACATGTTCACAGTCATTTCTATTTTTCTAGATCTGGTAACATGATCTATTTTGATCCAAGTTTCTTGTCAAAGGGCTGCATCAGTCATTCTTACATTGCTAAGCACTATGCTGTCTGGAGACTTCTAACGATGTAGCTGAGAAGTTAGTGACATCTCATGGTAACTGGGGAAAATTACAGGTGATCTGGGGTGAGATTTCAGGATTTATGGTTTAACGGATGTTGCAGACTTGTTCTAGGTCAATTTTTGTTTGTTTGTTTTGCTAGTGCATACCTCTTGAATTTAATTATCCAGTGTTCCTGATTTATCTAGAGACTGATTCAAGTATTTCTAAGCCTGAAATTAAAGTTTTTATCCTAAACTGAAACTTGCCAGTCTGAAGTCCAACTGTTGTAGTGTGCAGCACCTATTAATTTTCCACCTTCAAAACAACTATATAACATTATTGTCTCTCCTCATTGTATTTGTTTTAGGCACAAAGTCAGCCACAGAATATGCTAATGGTGGTTATGATATTGTGTCACCTGCTCCATCAGTGTACCTGGGCACATTTCAAATTTTGCACCTCCTGGAAGATCTGAAGATGGCCCTGGAAATGCTGGAGGACCCTCAGGAGAAAGAAGCACTGCGAAATCAGATCCCAGGGGCCACAGCAGTGTGTCTTCGGGAGTGGTTTGAAGAGAACCTGGTGAGTTGTTATTTGAGCTTTTCCATTTAGTCTGCAAACTGGGTTGGTTCAAGTATTTTTGTGCTTAAATTGTTTTTGTAATAACTGAAATCTACGTACTTAGAAAACTGCAGGGGATAGTGAGCAATAATAGAAAGCTGTGGATATCACTGCTTTATGTGCTGATACCTAAAGCAATGCAGATAGAGGAGTCTAAGAAATTGGTAAAAGACCCCATTTTTTCCTTGGTGAGAGAAGACATAAAAATTAAATACAAAAAACGTTGCCTTTTCGGTGGGTTGGGTTTTTTGGTTTTGGGTTTTTGTTTTGTTTTGTTTTTTGGTTTTTGTTTGTTTGTTTTGTTTGGTTCTTCAGTTCCACTCTTTGCTGGAGATACATTTGTAACTAGTTACAAAACTTTTCATTTTTAAACTGTCAATTTAGAATACAGTGGCATTATCTTTTGGAGGGACAGATTCAGCCTTCATGATTCTCCTTTCCTTTTCCTTGCTACATTTCCTTTACTATCAGTGTTATGAGTCTCTAAAGTATCCTGTACATCAGGCAGTGGGGGAAGATGCAGGAAAGCTCTTGATTGTGGTGGTGAGGCATTTCTATTGGGATAGATGGGGAATAAACATCTGACTATACTGGAAAAGACTGAGGCTTGCCAGGTGAGGAGCAGAGCTTCAGACAGACCTCAAGAGAAGAGACTCACTGGATGTAAAGCAAGAGAAGCAATAGGTCCTGTCACAGCACTCACTTCCCCAGACCTGTCAGTGTGAGGGAATTGTGATTTCCTCATGAGTAAAACCTGCCTGTTGCTTTCCCAACTTCAGAATGTTTCCTTGATTAATGGATTTTCTTCTGGCTTTGTCAGTGCACGTGACTTTTATGTAATTACGCCTATTTAGTGTTTATCATCTGCTGTAGCTGCCATGTGCTGGCTGTAACCTAATGAGGCTGGAAAGGTGGCTGCTTTTGTTTGAACTTGTCAGCTGCTGGTTTGTTGGCATTCTTCACAGAGTGCAGATCTGTGGCTGGAAAATCCTGTTTGGGTCTGTAAGAGAGGAAGCAACAAAGATTTGGTACCAGTTTTGAATTCTAAAGGTGTAGGCAATTTGGATTTACAGTACTAGATTTTGGGTTTAGATATCCTTAGACCAGCTCTTACTGAATGCCTGACTCAGCAGAAATTTTAATGCTTTTTCTAATCTTTATGATAGCTAAGAGATGGGCTTAGTGCATAAAAGACATAAATTTTCAGAGTTCTTCACAGTAAAATTGGACTTTTATCAAGAGTAGTATTCATTTGACAAAGCAATTGGGCAGTTCTGGATTCAGAACCAAGAAAACAGGGAAAATGATGGTATAGAGTATCTCTAGTCCAGGATGTAGAGATGACCGGTTTTAAAATATTTTGCACTGCTCTGCATGGAGGGAGGGTTGTGCATTTTTGCTGTTACTGTTATTTGAAAACGGATGGTGTTCTTATGTATTTGAATATCTTTCTTATATTTTTAAATGCAAACATGCATATAATTTCTGTGGAAGAAAGCTGATAAAATTAATCTTTTTTCAGTGAAATGGAATATGTATGTCACAGTTGTGTCCCATACTGAAATTTCCTTCATTCCACCCCACAGCTATGAAACAGGCCACTTAATATGCGTCATATGTCAGGATAGTTGAGGTAGCAAGCTCTGGAGAATGACAACTCTTCCTCTCAGTGAATCTATTCACATTGGAAGCCTCAAAAGCAGTTTGATAAGAAAGAGTGGAGTGTCATTAAAAAAGCCCCACTCAATTCCAATGAATGGTTTAAACACACCAAGACCAAAGGGATTTGCTGATTCATTAAAATCATAATTAGCTAGAGATTAGGGGACTCTATACTTAGGATCAACATCAGCAATACAACATTAGTAAACCAGAACACTTAGACACTTAGGAAACAGTTAAGGAATTTTTAGGTTAAGGAACACCTACAAATTTCTAAATGCATTTCTAAGACTAATTCCGGAAAGTTCAAATCCCACACACATTCACAGTTACTCACACACATTTCCTCCCTCACAGCTGGTGTTGGTTACAAGCATGAACAGCCCCTTCTGTGGCTGTGGGTTCCCTTACAAACCATGGGTTCACAGAGGCACCCCTGCAGTGTGGGACCTCACTTGTTGCAGCTGGTAACTCTCAGGTAAAACATCATTACACCAGAAATGTCAGAGGTGGCACGTTCTCAAGTGGAATGTGCTCTAAGGTGTCTCTTTTAAGAATTCTGTCTGAAGTGTCGGCTTATAACTGAGTACAGAGATTTGGAGTATTTTTTTAATTGTTGTATTCAACTGAAATGTTACATAAAACAATGTTTACTATCAGTAGCAGTAACTGAATTGAAACAAGCATTGTAGTGAAGGGTGAACTGATGCCTTTGATTTTTTTTATCTGTTAGAGCTATTATAGGTTAAATAATAGCTATAAAGGGAGAGGGACTTTCTTTTGTGGATGATTAATTCCACATCTGTTTATTTTTGGGGTCCATGCACCTTCCTTTGAAGCTGGAAAGCTGCTCTAGCATGTAACTGAATAGCTTCAGAGGCTCCAGCAATTATTTTGTTCCTAACATTTTACATGAATGGGCATCAAAAATATTCCCAGCTTATCCTGATTAGGCATGTATTAGAAACTAAAGATACAAAAAGCCATCTCATGTTTATTTTAAAAGCAGATAAGCATGTTTCTTTCAAAGAAAGCATGTTATTTTATGATTCTCCTTCACTTCAATGTGTGGTTGAAAATTGTATTAAAAATCATTTCATGTTCCATTGTTAATCAAGAATACAAACAATATGCCTAATGGAAATAATCTGAATATGTGTTTTGCCACTGCCCCAAACTGCTTTGCTGGGAAAGCACAGAAAGGGAAGTCAGAAAGAAGACTGGAGGCTCATTCCTGCTGGACAGCATCAAACAGCAGCATTGAACTGCCAGTATTTGGGTTCAAGCAAATTATGGGATAAAAGTCCCAATTATTGTCTGGTGTGCACTTCTGCCTTAGCGAACTTCATAACCTAATACAGCTCTGAAAGCTCTCTGAGGCTCAGGATGGGTGTCCTTACTCTATGTTTGCCACACAGCAGGATCTGGGATTGCAGTTTAGAGGACAGAAAGTCCTCCTTTATGCTCTTTTTGTTGCAGTAAAATCTACTAACCAGTGCTCAATTGTACCTACATGGGGAAAATACCTTCTGCAGAAAATTGCCCCCTGGCCTTATAACTCAAGCAGTTTTGCAGCTTTGGGAATTGCCACATAGAGTGCTGAACCGCACCTGGTGTTTAAATAAATAAATAAAGGCTGTGGAGTTTAGCCTTTGGTCAGCTTTGAGGCACATGGGTTTATTACTGATCAGTCAGGAATTTTCTGTGGTGATTATAGATATTAGAGCTAGTCTCACCTTACTTCAGGTCCATAGCACCAAACTATGGAATTCATCAAGCATGAAATATCACACAGTGATATTTGGTGGTCTGATCAATTTAATTATTTAATTTTTTAACCAGTGGTAACTCTTATTTTCTCTGGTCTGTCTGCTCTCGATGTGAATACCAAAGATGTGGGGAAATTCAGATATTCCTAGAATGGGAAAACTTTAGACATCATGTTTCATAAATGATATTACCTTCCTCATTTACTCTTTTGAGAGCAGCTGCTTTATTCCTTTTTCTTATGCAATCATTGGTAAAAAATTTTCCCTCAAAGAGAATGTCTGAAGTGTTTTACATGGCTTTATGACTGTAAATCCTTTGTCCTTAAAAACAGAACAAAAATACCTAGGGATTATCAGGGAGAGCTCATACAAAAGAAATTTGTGATGGTATCAATGTTTGTTGTTAAATATTTCAGTATTGCCAGTGACCACGTGATCTATCACAAAGCAGATAGTAATTTCAGCATTAAAAATTAACTGCTGCAGTGACAATTGACTGTTTGGCTTTGTGAGCGATGAGATAATGTATTTAGTTACAGTTTCATAACGCTAAATGAACTTCCACACAGCAAATTCTGGTTTTTACTCTATTATGGAACCCTTTTCTGAATAAAGAGGAACATTTGTGTTCTTACAATGGACATTAAGCCTCAATTTCAGGATGGCAAAACATGATCTGCCTCCTAGTGGAACATCTACGTTTAAAGCAAACCACTCCATCACTTAGCTTTATATACTGAGCCTCAAAATGCAGATTCTTGAAAACTCATTAGTATTTTCCTGATTACGCAAAGGTTTTTTGGAAGCTTAACTCTTGAATATCTTTCTCAATATTCTAAATTTGAGGAAATGGAAAGGAGAGAAGAGCAGAAGAAATACTAGAGGAACCTGTGGTAGAGGCAATTTTTAATAGAGTGTGATTTGCCTTATGATATATTTTGTGCTTTGTTTCTTTTCGCGATCTGTTCTTTCATGGTAAAACCAGAGATATTTTAGCAGAAGCAGGCTAAATTCCTTAGAGTCTTGATTGCTCTTTGGTCACTATTAATGTTCAAAAGAGATTGTTTCCACTGTGGGTTAAAATCAAGGATATATTTCCCCAGCATCTTCACAGAGACTTGAATTAAAACAGTAAAGCCCAGTTCAGAATTCTGACTTGATGGAGTGTGTGGAGTTTTGAAGTCACTTCAAAGTTTTATTTTAAGCATGTGTTAAAGTGCTCTGCTGAAACATAATCACTGGTCTCTCTATTTCACTTTTGTCTAAGATTCATTTTACAGGCTTATCTGTCCAGACGAGAGGCAGAAAATGACTGCAGTTCAGGGCACTTCCATACACTTGAAAACACGCTTTTATAAAAGTCTCAATAGCATTTTTGAGCGTCAGCTGAGCTGAGTGGGAAGGGAGTATACTCTGAGCAGTGCCAGCCAGTGTATTTATCTGCTAGTAGTGACTGTGGAGCTCAGCTGCTGAGAGTCCTGCTGGAGCTATTTATGGCTGAATCTCCCCATTGCCAAGTGTCATTAGCACATGTTAGATTGAAAACGGAGCAAGAGAGCCTGCTTGGGACAGTGTAGAAGAGCCATCATTCCGTAAGCATTCCTGTTTATTTTTGCCAGCTTGAAACATTAGATGAGTTATGTTTTCTGAGAAGGAGTCAGAGTTGAATGTCCCAGCCCTTCACAGTGCTCCAGCTCCTTTTCAATGAATTGATGATGCAAGGAAGCCCTGAACTGGAAAATTTGGTTATCTCAGAGCTTCCCAAGTGTTCTAGAGCAATTCACAGCACACCAGAACCAGAAGAGAAGTGCTCTTCATGTGTTCTGCCATTTATGACTACCAGACAGTGCCTTGGAGCAAATGGAGCTTCTGGTGTACAGAGCTTGAACGGAATTTTTCTAAATCAGGCCTAATTTTTTGAGTGTTCTGTAGTTGCTTTGTCTGGGAGTCAACCCAGACTTCACTATCTGAGTGTGACTGTAGCAGCTCTCAGGAGCAGCAGGAAAGTCTCCTCTACGTGAAGAACAAATATAAGTTTAAAACAGCTTTGCAGTGGGTAGGGCTGATTTAGATCTCGTTCTAAAAATGGCATTTTCTTTCACCTTTGCAATGATCAGTAATGTTTAACAGAGTCACCTTAAATTACAATGACCAGAAGTGCTTAATCAGGATTTCATTATGGCCTGAGGCCTAGAGGACTCATGGAAGACAGGAGATATTCCTGTTAGAATAGCAAGGCCTGCACTTTCATTTAAGTTTTCCAAGATTTCAAGATACTCTACTGCCAAATAGTGAAGTTTGCCCTCAGGTGCAATCCTGAGCTACGTGGCATCTCCACACCTTGTTGCTGTCAGAGGAAATAGAGGAATACTCTATAGGAAGCCTTCAAAAAAACTCTATGTTATCCTTCAAAACTATTAATACAATTCATTCAGTTTCATCTGTACAAGTCTTTCAGGTGTGCGCTTCAGTGCTTTCCTTTGCACTAAGTGGCTGAATATCCCATTAGTTCATCTTTCCTTTTGCGTCTGATGCTGCACATGGTGTCCCTTTTCTATTTTACCTTCTGATCACTACAATTTCCAGCTGCATTACTTTTCATTGATTTAAATGTTATACACTGCATTCATTTAACAAATATTAATGCATAAATGCATTTTTCAAATGGAGTTACAGGAAACATTGGAAAATGTTTTCTATAAAGTAACTAACAGAGAGAATTGCTTCATTAAATAATGGTGCTGGCAAAAAAAGGTGTAAAGATAATGATTATGTAAAGAAACTGGAGACAAAAGAAACTGGAGACAAAATTTTGTTTCTAAAGGTCCTGTGTTGATTTGGAGGCATTATTTGAATAACACAGGAAGGGCATAGTTTTGAAGTATTTCTGTCCATAACCTCTATTCAGATTTCACTGAATTTGGATGCATAGGTTGACCTATCGACACTTGCTACATCTTTTTATATATGACAAACAGCAATGATGTACCCATAACAAATTATTTCATTCTTTTTTGCATTAGTATGCTAATAGCATGCAACTAAATAATTTTTCAGCTTTTGTGACTGTTGAAAAACGGAAAAAAATTACCTATTTCAGAGATATTGTACTACATGTTGGCATCCTATTCTTTTCCAAAAGTAGGAAACAATGAGCTTGACTTCCCATAATAATGAAATGCTTAAGTAAAAAACTAATGAATATTTCTATATTCCTTATCAGAAATAAGGACTTGTACAGGTGTATCTGTATCTTATTCTTGTTTGGGTGTTTTTTTACTATTTTTTCCATTCTGAAATTTAGAAGAGAAAAATCTGATATGCATCATAGCGAGGAGAGGCAAAATCTTACTTCGTAATGTTATTGGTGTATGTGCAAATATCCTCTTTCAAATGTCTCATTTACTGCATGTTTAATAGTTTCAAGAGTTCTTTGAAGCTTTCCAGACTGGAAACTAAACCTGAATTATTGTAGTGTATTGTATGGTAGGATGTAAATAAGTATCTTTAATTATTTTCTTTACGTATCAGTGTACTCTAGTATATAATTAGGGGAACTCTTTACAGTGATTTTGGTGCTCTGTTAGGTAGAAAATATTTTTTAGATTTTATATGAAAACAGTGTACTCACATTTCTTATGTTCTAAATAAGTTTAATGCAAAAAAAAGTCACGGTTCTCGTAGAATTTGGGCTGGAAAAATCATTTCAGCACATGGCCAGGAATGTTTGAAACTGCCAAGAATGTGTGAGTGTCTGTGGATGAATTAGCAGACAGCAACTTCATCTAAGAACCAGCAATGCGTTCTAGGTGGCAGCCAAGGGAAGGGCGCTGCTCATTGCTTGAGCAGTGACCAGAAGGGCCAGTGCTGGGGATGTGTGATATCCCAGAGCCTGCAGGTGGGAATGACTGGAAATTCCAGCACCTGCTGGAACAATTACTTCCCCCCACCCCCAGTATGGAACAAGGGTAAGGGTTAACCAGGCTGGCGTAGAAATAATGGCCATCTAAGTCTGTTTCATTCCCAAATACAGATTGTAATCAAAGAATTAAGCCATTAGGATTGAGTATGTTTTATCCTAGGAAAGGATTATTTGTTTGTGCATCTGTAAAATGTTATTTCTTGTCTGTTTCCCAGGATATTGTTTATTTTTTTTTAATTATCACAAGCAAAGCAAATGTGCTCATCTACAGAATGCAGTATATTTTTTCATTTTGTTCCAAGAGTTTCTTCTTTCTCTGTCATGTAGGCATTATCCGTTAGTCACGATTAAGACTCTTAAGACAAATTTTCTCGCTGGAAATACTCCATCTAGATTCCTGAAGCCATTATTCCCATAAAAAAGGGATTTCTTCTCCTTTGTCTTCTGCACAAATGGCCTGAATTTCTATATACACAAGTATTCTCCCATTTTCTCTCTCTTTTTTCAGTTCGAAGCTCTCACATTTTTCTGCATCATGAAAATGACACGTGTGAACTGGCATGATGAAAAAAATTTTTGCTTTTAAAATCTGATCCTAATCCCTTTGTTTCCAAAGTAGCCCAGACACTAGGATTGGGGGGAAAAAAAACAAAAACCACGGAGGAATAGATGTAGGAAAAGTTGATACTAATTCTTGGGAATGAGTAAATTTTTGTGGTATGTCCATCCTCACTGAGCTCCCCTGATGAGGCTGGGAAAATGCAAAGCTGGTCCCTTCATTTCTTGGGCCAAGAGGGCAAATGTAGGTTCTTTCAGTGTTTTCAGAGGCTGATGGGATTTGAAACCCCAGAGTTATTGCTGAAAAGGCAGACAGGTGCCATGCCCCAGGCCCTGGAGAGCTGCTCTGAGTCCTCTTCCTTTGCCCTTTAATTCCTCAGGAGATCCAGTGGCAACAGAAGAACATGACTGACCATTTGCATTTGTGCTGCACCAAAAACCTGTATTTTATCACAAACAGAACGGAATAAAAAGTGAAATTGCTAAATAAATGCAATTTTATAGTGTTCATAGGGCTTCAGCTGGGTGGGAGGAAGAGGGGGGAAAAGTGGTGGAAAAGCAAACAACTCTGTGCTTCCTCAACTTAGTGTTAGTGGAAGAGCGAATACACCAGACAGTGCCTTCCCCTCCACAGTTCTAAGAGGATTTGTGGATGATTTCTTGCCTCTTCATAGTCTGGATTGGAGGGGCATGAGAAGCGTAACTGATAGCTTAGAGCATTGCTGCTCTCAGTTTCAAAGCTCTCGCAGCATGTTTGTTTACTATTTAAAAGAGGTTTCAAGTCTTCTTTGAAGTATTTGACATGCTGACTAAAAGTAGTAGATCACTTAAGCTTGAGTGAGTTTTGTGGGTTGTGTATGACCACAAGTCCTTGGGCTGGCACCTTTGCTGTTCTGCAAGTGGAGTTTTTAGGTCAATCAAGGCTGGCCATAGTCAGCGGTTTTCTGAGGAAGTATGGAATTGGCAAAGAAATCCTAATGAGTTATCATACAGCTTAAGGAGTACATAAATTTTGCTAGCTTTAGATACTTTAGTGACCTACATTGCATTTGTATTTCCATAATATGTGTGTTCTTTTATTTGTGGAGACAGCACCGGAGAAAATAAAAAATGTCATAGGGCAAGAGAACAAAAGTTGGATCAGTCTGTGGGGTAACACTTGAAGGGTGGTGGTTCTGTAGTGGCAGTGAGGGGCTTTTGCTTCTATGTTTTTCAGTTCTCCACTGAACCAGAAACTGGTACTCAGTGAAGAACTACCCACAGACATGGATTTCCTGAAAATAAGAAAAACATACAGTGGTAACCTGATGAAGCAATCTTGAGATTGCAACATATTTTCCTTATTTTCACCCTGCCCAGAGAAGGTAAGGTGCTTTCCCAGTGAAATGGAAAATCATTCTAAGCAAATCTGAGGCAATTGATTTGCATTCAGTTGGTTTCTGAAAGTTTCAGGCCAAAACTCAAGCAGGATGTAAAGTTCAGTATGCAGGTGACAGGCTCACAGCGAGCATGTGACTGTCTGGAATGTATGCTGTCAACATTCTGGCTGATAAGATGCAGAAAATTCAGACACTTACCTTTTAATCAGGAAGAATGTCTAACAGAAATCAAGAGGCCTTTGCATGAAATCCAGCACATGTAACAAGGCAGAAAGGAGTAAGGCATTTTTAATACTTTTAAAAAAGGAGTTGTCATTTTTAGTACTTTTAAAAGGAGAAATGGATACTACTCTAACTGTAGATGCCACGCTGGGTAAGTTTAGTAATACGGTTTCTCTGTGGTTTTTAAGATTAAAAGCACAATCATTAGCTGGTAAAAGTGTGGTGGAGTGTTTTAAGACAGGTATTTCATTCTTCCCAGAATAAGACTGAAATGGGAGTCTTAGAGCCTATGTTTTGAAATGGATGAAATGTGGAAATGAAGGCACTGGTGGTAGTATAGGATATGCAATGCTGTGAGATAGAGTTTGATCTATTTGCTGATCTTCATAATTAACAGGGGTTTTGGGGAAAAAATGCTTTAAGCTGTTGGGCATTCATGTTTAGCGTCAAGAGAACTCCTATTCAGTCTCCAGCTTGTCAGCCATAACAGGGGCTGCCATGCACAGGAAAAGTGCACTCTGTTAAGTATTAATTTTCTTTTTTTAATGGACCATTGAAGATGTATTAAGATTTTTGCCAGATAGCATGAGCTATTCAAGAAGTAACTGCTCTCAACAAGTTTAAGACAGCATAAAAACAATCAGCATAGAATAAGTGTATTCTATGCACAGGGTAACCCAAGTCTCCTTCAGATCTGTCTTGTACCATGGTTTGCTTTTGGAAATGGACAGTTCTTTTCTCAACACATTTACTGCTGATTTTAGGTATCCCAGCACCTTCAGAAGACTTGTAACACTGACTTGCTAGAAATGGTTGTGGTTTTCTGGTCATGTGACTTTAAGAACAGATAAACACATGAAGAGAACTGAAGGATATAAACTAGGTTTATATCCTTCCCTCTTATCTTGTGTTTTGGGAGGTTCTGAAAAGAGCTTCATCAGGTCAGGAGGACCGAGAATTTCAACCAAGAAAGTTGAAATATTAAAAACCCACATCCCCTTGAAGAAATGTTGTCACACATCTGTGACTTCCCCCGTCTGGAATGTGGGTAGATGCCTAAGTGAGGCAGGTCCCTGTAAGAAAGGCTTTTCAGGGCTTTATACAGCTTCAGATTTGAGTCCTTTGTATGTATCATTAGTACCATGGGCAGCCTTGACACTGGCTCTTCCAAACTTTTGTTTTACTGCTCCTTAAATCCAGGAGTCAAGTTGGCTGCAGGATTTGAAGGCAGTGAGGAGGTAAGTAAATGTCCTGAGATCATCACAGATTTCATGGGGACAGCTGCGTTTGGGGCTGAAGAGGCATTGCCCAAGCAGTTGTCCTCGTGAGTGTAACAGTCAGCTGCCTGGCTTAAGGCCAAAGCCACTCTGAACTAGGAGAGAAACAACACTGGAAATTGGAGTTTATTGGGAAAAATTAGAAGTCACGGATAACTACAGTGTGGAGGCACTAGAGGACACCACAATAACAGGCAGCGCTTCTAAATCTCCCCTCTTGCCAGAGCACTGTGTTGCACATGCATTTACCTTGGTGTTGCAAGTTTGAAAAGTTGCCATGCGATGAGATTTCAGCTTCAGCAGGAACAGACAAATATCTTGGAAGGGTATCATCATCTTCTGTTGGGATGTAAAGTCGCCTCTTTGGCAATAGCAGTATTTATGGGATCATTATCTTATTCACAGTATCGTCCTTGAATTCCTCCCCTTTTATAATGTCTTTTGAGAGCACAGGCAAGTAATTCAAAGAGCAGAACTTATTTTTAGGTTTAGTCTGAGCCTGAAATAAATTGAGAAGGCTGAGTAGTGTTACGATAAACAGGGAGTAAAACAGAGACAGGAAATAGGGGGTCTTTGGTAATGAATTCCAGCCACTCTTGAAACAGAAAGCCAGAGAAGGCATTACTTGAAAATAGTTTCTCAGTGACAGCTTAATAATTTTTAGCTTATTATTCAGCATTAAAGGGGAACAGATCCTGCAGATTTATACTGTTGTTGAACGATCCTTTTTTAAAGATCATTTAGCAAGTTACATTTTTTATGTTTTTAGGGTTGCATTGTTCTTGCTGCTAACCAATCTGCTGTTTAAAAAAACCAGATGTTTGGGGGGAGCCTGAAGTTTATACAGTTGTGTGTTATATATACATCTGTGAGAAGCCTCTGGGATAAGACTGTGGGACAGGGGCAGGGGATTCAGCTTAACATATGACCAGGCATTGAAGATTTTATAAGTGGAGGCTTAAAAGGGGAAGAAATCACAGCTATATCCTGTAGAACAAAGCAGAGCGCTTGCTTGCAAAAGTTTCTTTTAACCCTGGGAATGTGACTGCTGAGATGGGCCCAAAGCATGGATGGTGAGATTGATATTTACAAGCACTTCACGTGGCTAAAGAGGGTAAGTGATTTGCTGGGCTTTGTTTTCTCTTTCTGAATGCACATTTAGCAAAATCTTAGTGAGAATTCTCAGCTTTGCAAACGGAGACTCATTCAGTGCCTGAGACTTTAAATGGTGTGAGTTTCTTCATGAGAAGCGAATTGAAGACGTGCCTTGCTGTAGGAGGAGGAGGTTTAGGGAAGGGGGGAGAAAATCAGCTGTCTTTGTCTTTAAAAATGAAACTCTAGGATCAAACTTTGAGCAAATGGCAATAGATTCTGGCAAGTGTTTGTGCTTCGCAGGGATTGCAGCACAACAAAGCAAATCGTGCATGGTAACGTACAGCAAAAGCAAGGAGAGGATGTTGTTTACCATGTTGTGCTTTAAAGTGAAAAGCTTTCTGCACTAGCTCTTCACTTAAGTGATCCTTCATCGGGGTAACTGTATGAGACCTTCGGGATGCCTTTGTCTCGGGTAAAAATGGTGGTGATTTTTTTCTGTGCATGTTACTCTGCTAAAAAGATGGGGTTTTAAAAAGGCAGTGCTATTAATTTGGTTCATTTTGTTGATGAACTGCCCAAACACAGATTAACTGCATAAGATTGCTTTTGTCTTCGTTTTTTTAAAAAAGTAGGTTTCTGCAGTTCTCTCATCACCTTGAAAAAATCATTTTGCTTTTGTCAGCTTTTAGATTTTTTTATGTTCTAAGTATTTATTTTTCGGTGTTAGAAAAATCCGTGAATGTGAGGTGAATTGATCCCCGCCAGCAGGCTGTTTTTTTAAATTAGAATATGGATGTAACTGTGTGTCACAATAGAAGCACATCCTCTCCTTATTCTCTTAAAATCTTTTTTAACCTGTATGTACTTTTCCTACAAATTCTTGCCCGTGTCTGTGTATACACACATGAATACATATGCATATGCACTATTGGTTTTTTACTAGCTGTATAAATATGAAATATCAGTCAATGCTTATGTGAAATGTGATTGGGAACTTTAATTTGGGTAGTTTCTTGAATAAGTGTAAATATTAATGATGTGTCAGTCTTTAATAAGAGCTTGAGAATCCTGAAGTTAATTTACCAAATATTTGCATCACATTCTGGAAACTTTCACATTTCTGGAGTGTGTTTGTGGAGGGGATTAAATGGTAAGTGAGAGGATAGTGAAGGAGAAGAGACAACAGGAAGTAGCTGCTGGTAACATTATACTGTTAGTTTAACCTGCTCTCTGTGCAGTTAAAGCTGCACAGCTCTCTTTAAAAAAAAGTGCATTTTGAGCTCACATATAAATTTGCTATTTAAATGAGGTTATGGATATGATGTGTCTGCCACTACTGCTTCCTACTGCAAATTGCATTTCTGTAAAGACAGGTTTGGTAACAAAAGGCTAAGAAGGTGTGCTGCTGTCAGCTTGTGGACTGTGTTCAGAAAGGATACCAAGTTCAAATGTAGCACAAGATTTTACAGGAATTGATAATGCTCTCGCTGTTGTTGCGTGTAATTCCCTTTATGTCAGGTACATAAAGGAGAATATCGATACTGCTGCTTTTCCTTGCAAACTCTTTAAAGGGGTGAGCACATGTGGGGGAAGGGAATAGGACTGAAAATAATCTTGCTTTTTTCCCAGGAGAACTTAAGCAGTCTGCTCCCAAATTCCTTTGACAAGTGATTTAGGAAAAAAAAAAAAGGTTGTAACAGTCTAAGTTGCTTGTTCAGTTCTCCCATTCAAGAACCCCAATGTCTCACGCCTGGCACTGACTGTTACAGCATATAAAGATTTCAGTTCCTGCAAACATAAACTGTTGCTCTTTGCCTGATAATAAAATTATGAGTTGCTTTCAGAGTAACACATGGCATTTAACAGAGAATAACTGCAACAGACTTCCATAAAGCCTTGGTGAAGCATGCCAGAGCTGGCTCAAATTTCATCATTAGCAGAAATCGCTTCAGAGACCCAGATGGGTTTTGATGTTGCAGGGGTTGGCTGGGCTGGATTTTGTGTGGTATCTGTGGCTTGGACTGCGTTAGGGCAGCAAACAAAAACAAAAATCACGAGATCCAGGCAGGCAAAACAACAGACCCAACTGCTATTTTCAGATGCATAGAATGGGGGGTCTGGTTTTGAGCAGAAATCTGATAAGAAGTCCTTTGGTTCTCCTAAGGGGTTTGGCTTAGAGGGTTCACATACAATTGTGAGGGTTCACAATTCAACAGTTTCGTGTTATCCTGTTGCTTTATTCTTATTTTTCCACCTGCCCGTAATTTGAAGACACCATTCAAAATAAAAATGGCACAACCTACATTTTGGTATGTAGACGTAGCTATAGCCAGAAATTATTAATATAAATGCTAATATTTGCTGCAAACAGTGTGGCACAGAGCTGATGGCTGGCCTGAAATTGGTATACATTGTTCTTATGCTTTCCTTTCTTCTGGAGGAGATTCATAACCTGTACTAGCAAGAGGTGGAAAGATCAAACCCATGATGTAGGCATTAGGTTCAAGATATTGAAGGTGAATCTTATGACTCCTGTAAGGATATTTTCTTTTAAGACATGCAACTATATGAAAGAAAAAAACAAGTATTAGTTTTCAGAAAAATTATCCAGAAAAATAAATATATTTGTTTAAGATTCTTTTGTTTTAAGGACTACCAAAATTTACTTAATTCTGTCTTAGCTTAGTTTCAGACTATGCACTGTCAGCTTTTTCCAAGTGACTGCTACTTTCATGTTAACCAACCAGTAACAATGCCAAATAAAAAATCCTTCTGTTGATTTACTAATTGCCTTCAGATGAAAGGCAAGAATTATAGATCCAGAAAGCATGTTCCAGCCTTCTCCTCCTCCTCTCAGGTAACTGAGGGAATGCACATATATTCCGATGGGTGTGTATCTGAGGTAGCACTAACATGCCAAGAGATTAAATTTGTATTGCATCCATAGTCAGATGCAAATAAAAATGTTTACTATGTAAGCTGCTCACTCACCACTTCATAATACAGCTCCTTGTGACTCAGAACATAATTCCACTGACCAAGAGTACTACAGAGATGGAAAGATTATACTCTTCTAAATATTATCAGCTCCAAATATGCTGGGAAGAGTCTACAGTCCACATTTGCTTGTGTTGAAATGTAATCCTGCGGTCTGTGTGCTGCTGGGAGTTTGTGGTAAAGCTGACTGGCTGAACCCTGCTGGCCATACTCCTCCTTTTCAGCTTCTAAACTACAACAAAAGGCAACAAATCAAGCATGTCCCTAATCTTCCCCATTAATACAAGTACTATTGCTGTCACAGGCATCCTGTTCAATTATCAGTGGAGCTGAAGGTGATTCATGTGAGTAAAGAAGAGAGGAGGGTTATGACATAATCTGTCACCTCAAAGAGGCGGGTGACTTGTTGAAAAAGCTTACAAATCACCACTTTAACTGACTGCCAGGGTTCTTTTCCCAGCTCCTCCCTGCTCCATTGCCCATGATGCGATCCATGGTGTTTGTGACAAATTTCTGTGTAACAGCTTGATGAGCAACTTCAGAAGTTGGCAGAGTTTGGATTAAAATTAGCTGTGTTGGAGATTCTTGGTGCTGAAAAGGCACACACGAGGAGAACATCAGCTGACCATTTCTTCCCTTTCTTGCCATATCCTTTTATACTTTTGTTGATTATCCCCATTTTAAATCAAAGCTATTGAATTGCTCTCCAAATTCGGGGCTTTTTGTGTCACACAAGAAGGAAAATTTGAGCCCTTTTTCTTGGAAAATGACTCGGTAATGACTGGGTCGTGCAAGCGATATTTAGGCTCTTTCCAGCAGCTACCAATACTATGTTCATATTAAATCAGTGAGCATATTCCAAAGAGCGATTTGAAAAATAAAAGTGAATATGCTAAAGGGGTGATGGAATGCTTTTTTGATGAAAAAAACTGGCAAGCTGTCTTTTGCTTTTCTTTTTCTAGAACTAGGAGAAACAGCTGATTTGGAATTGTTTCAGGAAACTTCTTATGTTAATATCTTTTGCAACCTGATGGGCAGCAAACTATATCCAAAATTTCTAAGGAGATTGTAATACAGGTTCTCTGAGAAATTGCTTTGCAGCTTCCTGTCTTGGACAGGTGCACTCTTCGGTAGGTAGAATCTGGCTGGATGTCCTGGCCCAGAGATTGGTGGTGGACAGAGTCACATCCAGCTGGAGATGGTCACCAGTGGTGTCCCCCAGGTTCGGTGTTGTCTCTGGTCCTGGTTATGTCTTTATCCATGACCTGGATGAAGGGATGAAGGGCCCCCTCAGTAAATCCACAGCACTAAATTGGGTGGGAGTGTTGATCTGCTGGAGGGTAGGAGGGCTCTGCAAAAGGATCTGGACAGGCAGGAGGGATGGGGACAAGCCCAGCAGGATGAGTTCAACAAGTCCCAGTGCCAGGCCCTGCCCTTGGGTCACAACAACCCCAGGCAGAGCTGCAGGCTGGGGGAGGAATGGCTGGAAAGTGGTGCAGGGAAAAGGACCTGGGGCTGCTGGTCGAGAGGGGCTGAACATGAGCCAACAGTGAGCTCAGGTGGCCAGGAAGGCCAAAGACATCCTGGTCTGTATTGGGAATAGAGTGACCAGCAAGACCAGAGCAGGGATTGATCCCCTGGACGCAGCACTGGTGAGGCCACACCTTGCGTGCTGTGTCCAGCTCTGGGCCCCTCATCTCAGGAGGGATATTGAGGGGCGGGAGAGAGACCAGAGAAGGGCAGCAGAGCTGGGGAAGGGTCTGGAGAGTCCCATGAGGAGTGGCTGAGGGAGCTGGAGCTGTTCAGCCTGGAGAAAAGGAGGCTCAGGATGGCTCCTGATTAATTATTAATATAAATTATTATTATTACTTACTTATCACTCTCAACAACTGCCTGAAAAGAAGCTGTAGCCAGGTGGGGATTGGTCTCTTCTCACAGGTAACCAGTGACAGAACAAGAGGAAATGACCGCAAGTTGCACCGTGAGTGGTTAAATTGACTATCAAGAAGAATTTCTTTACAGAAAGGGTTGTAAAACATGGGAACAGACTGCCCAGGGAAATGGTGGAGACACCATTCCTGGAAGAGTTCAAAAAATGTGTAGCTACAGGATTTGAGGACATGGTTTACTGGCGAAAATGGTGGTGTTGCTGGTTGGACTCAATGATCTTACAAATCTTTTCCAGCTTTAAGGATTCTATGATTCCTTCAGGCAAACTATTTATGGCATGCAGTTGATTTTTCACCTGCAGTCATACTGCCATCAGCATATTTTTAGCTCCCTTGCCTTAGCTGATCTCTCCTCCTATTTTGTTATCATGTGTTATCACGTGTTATCATAAATTTTTTCACAGGTTTTATGCACTCTCATTCTTTCACTGTAAGAGACATAGTTAACATATTTGTCTTCTAACTTGGCGAGCCCAGGTAACAACTTTCAGTCTTTAATGCTGGATCTTCTGAAATAACAGCTTTGTAGGAAATCTTGTAGATTCAGCCTTTTCAGACTTGTGTAACCACGTGCCCAGTGTTTATTGTTTGTGAGCTCTTAGAGCAACTGGAATCATCTGTGGTCTCGTGTCTTTAGTGCTGTAAGTCCGGGATTCAGTTGCTGCTGATCCATGTGAGGTCTTGCTCGGTTTCCCCTCAGTCCCAGCTCTCACAGCTGCAGAATGCGCCCAACCATCCGCAGATGGCCTTGGTTCATGTTACATTGTTTTATCTTGTCTTTATACATGCCACAAAGAATTACCACGTCTTAAACAACTGCTGTACGTCAATCAGACACTTTTATTTAGCAGGTCATTTTTCTGTCTACTGTACTTTCTTGTGCTTATCTGAGCCCTTTCTTGCTGACCTCACACCTGCATGTTTAGAGGCATTTCTGTGAGGTCTTGAACCTCAACTGTATTTACTGTGAACTGGTCAAAAACTAGTGACAAAAGTATATTTTGAGTAGCGTTCACGTGTTATGATGATGATGATGAATGCTGGTAAGTGAGGTGTGGAGTGAGGTGCTGCACATTCTGTTTTTAATGTTCTTGTTGTCCCCTTGAACAAGGACAAAAGACCAAGATTATTGAATTTAGAGGTGATTCTAGTTAAGGGCCTTGCAGCTACACTGAAGGGCATGATTAAAACTAAAGATCCAAATGCACAAGAAAAAGAGTAAAAATAATAGAATGCAAGTCAGTGCAGACTTGCCCCGAGTTATACATTTAATGAGTAAAAGTAGAATGAACAGGATGGCAGCTAAATAAAAACATTTTAAAAGGATATGGAAGTTATGGGTCCTAGGATGAAAATATATGAATTTTACTGTATGGCTATTATGGAACAAAATATGGCCCAAGAGTCTGTGAAAAGATTTTACCACTCAAGCCAGTTTCAACTGGAGGCCTGTGTCTCCTCTTAGGCCCTTAATTTCAAAAGAAGTTGGAAAATAGTTGGTGAAGAGGAACCAAAAGAAAGCAACAAAACAAATCTTGGAAAATTAACCTGTGAGGAAAAGACAGAAAAGTCCTGTTTGTTGGTGCCGTTGTGATTCTCTCAATTTCTTTCAAAATAATCTGAGACAGGGGTGCTCGGTTTCTCTCAGCTTGAAAAGGTGCCCCACTTACATCTAGTTCAGCACTTTATGACTTGAAAAGTTTCTTTTGATTGGATAATTTGGAAAATTTGATTTCTTGATTTGTGTTAATTTAGCACCATGTTTATTTTCACCATCCATTTCACATTTGGGCCTGGAGGCATCAGTATAGATAAAGAAGCCATTAATATATTTAATTTTTTTTCTAAATAAAATTTTTCTAACACGCAAATGTTCCGCTGTAAAAGAAAGGACAGTTGGGCAGGAGGATTATAATTATATTGGTGCCACTGTGCAAGTAACTATAAATGAGTAGTCAGCTGCAGTTGAAGGGAACTCCTTGGATTCCTGTGTTAGCTGAAAAGCCAGGATGAGTGTTGGATTCCCTGGCACAAATGGAGCTGGGAAATGAACCTCTGGGGGCTCAGGTTACTTTTGATGCTTTGACCAAACAGCTCCATTCCCACAATGTTTTAGGGGGCAGGATGAACCTAGGAGACTCTTCTAAACTTAAAATAAATCTGCAGATTTTTAAAAATTGTTGTGTTTCCATGTGAAGTATTGAAATTCGTAGGAAGTGGGACATGACAGTTAGGGACAGGTCATGTTTTAGAAGGTTTGGCTCCCTAGAGCCATTTAGAAATCCTGAAGTGATTGTGTAGCTAGAGTGCTTCCTGATAAGGATTTGATCATTTAAATGAATTTTGAATTGCTAACAAAAAACTTCTCATTTTCTTTCAGTAATTTCTAGGAATAATACCAACCTATAACAATTTTTACCGCTTAAAAGTAAACACAAAACTCCTTGACTGGCAAAAGACTGTGGAGAGCAGATATTTCAAATTAAATGGGTTTTGTCATGATAAATGGAATTTATTATTGAAATTACAATTTTCTAGAAAATGTCAATCTATTCCTATACCAGTCTTGATTGCTGGAAATGAGACAGTAGACAAAACACAGCTAGAAAAGGTATATGCCAAAGGCTTAATGTATTTGAAATAAACAGTTCTGGTCCATAGACAGGTCTGTTTTTTCTTTTAATTTTTTTTTTTTTTTTTAGCAAATACTGCTTAATATACACAACTTTTATTAACTGTTGCTGGAAACTTTAACTGTAAAAATTCTCATGGCACTTTTCTTTCCTCCCAGTCACAGGTGAACCATCATTCATCCAGTAATGAAACTTACCAAGAAAGGTTGGCACGTTTAGAAGGCGATAAAGAGTCACTCATCCTGCAGGTATGTCTGAAAGAGAGAAGAATATTATCTGCATAGTTGATATTCAGTGCATAGAAGCTGAAGTGGCAGAGTATTTTGTGTTAAACAAATGTCAGCAGGTCACCAAATGTGAATGATGTTTAACCAGGAATGAATTTATAATCTATATAATCCCTCTGATTGATTTCATGGTGGGGAAACCTGGCAGAGGAGAGGGCTGAAACAGCAGTAAAAGAGGGGAGAATGCCAAAGAGATTAAAAATAGTGCTCTGGGGTCCCAGGGCACTGCAGTGATGGTGGTTCTCTAGGCTTCTCTAGGTTTGCTGGGTTGTGCCAATTTTCTAGGTTCCCTGTAACACCATTTTTAACAAACCACAAGACTGCCAGATGGATAGAACTGGTATTTTTTTCTGTTTATATGCTGTACCAAATTGTTTACATCATCCAAAAGCTTAAGGGGGGGGGTAAATGGGGATAAAGCAAATTTGACAGTAAAATGCATGCCTAGGCTCCTCCAGGTCTCCTGTTTCTCAGTTTGCCAAGTCTTTTTCTAACAGATCCTCTGTCCAATGTAAGTTTTCCTCCTGGAATAAACCACACATTGCACAACTTCAAAAAAACATAACTTTTTTTTCTGTGTATTTTTGCTAATACTAAACTGTAAAATACATTCCATGCCTTTTAAAACTGAAGCTGGAGAGTATTTAAATACTCTTTGCATATCCTTTCCCTTCATGCTTTCAAATGCATATTATAAGCATACGCATTTATATCAAGCACAACTGAAGTGTGTTGGGTAGGTGTTCTCCCTGCTTTCAGTCACGAGTTTCTGTAAACATGTCTTATCCTGTGTGTTTTGCTCACACTTGTGTTCATTTACTGAGCAGAGGTCTCATTGCTGTTGTTAAATAAACAATAAATGTTTTCAGACACAAGCTTTGGCTTGGTTGGATTTTTTTTCATTACTGTCAAACAAAATTGCTTTTACCAAATTTAGGGGAAAAAATTCACTGTAAAACAAACTTCTGGTTGGAATTTAAGTGTGTGCTACAAATTCCCTTTACCAGTGACATTTATTAGAACACCTTTTATTAATCAAGTGGTTGTTAAGTCTAAAATCTTGATTCTAGTAATAATAGCAAACGACTTTTCACACTGTACGTTCACATCTTGCACACACAAGCAGCTCATGAGCAGAGAGACAATTAGGAGGCCCCAGCTGAGGGTGGAGCTGGTGCACTTGTGGCTTTGGCTGTGAGGGTCTCCTTTTCTTCCTCACATATCTCGGCAGTCCTGTGATCTGTGCCTGTGTCAGCTTTTGCAGATCTCACAGGACCAGTGCTGATAAGTTCCTGAAGACCATCCCAGTCTACTGTTCAGGATGTGCTTTTCCTGTCTTTGTCTTGCAGATTTTCAGTAACTGTTTCTTCATCCACACAAACAGGTACCCAAGAATGCAGCCAGGTGATTTTATTACATGCTTTGGAGACCTGCCTAGAGTTTTTCTTAGAAGGAATAGAGTAAAATCAGACCAAGAAAATGTCTTGCTCTTGCATTTCATTTCCGTCACCACCCTCTCTCCATCAAACCCAAAGGCTTAGTCAATATTTATGCATTTTCCTTTCCCACTGCACAGCGTTGCTGCAGAACTGCAAAAACCCCAGGGAATAAGATAGATGAAAACCTCAGTCTGAAAGATGAACATCAACAACATCAAAGGTGCCAAGGCAGAGCTGGGTTTAGGACCTGATTTACACCAGTTATTCTGCCCAGGCAGTCAAACATGAGGAGCACAGGCCAGCCCCACGCGGAGGTTACATGGCCTGGGGAGGCTGCTGGTACAAACCTGGCTGCTGGGCTTGAGCTTTGGCAAGAAGGATGAGAAAGCAATGGGAACAGAGCACCTCTATTCACTGGCTCATGCTGAGCTCTGGGCCAAGGACTGGCCCATATCTGGAATCTGTCGGGAATTGGAGGCTGGGAGCACTCCAGGCTTGCCTCAGACTGTTGCTGTTCAGCTGCTGGCAGAGAGAAGAAGACCAGTCTCAGCGTGGCATAAAAGATCTGTATTTTATTATTTAATTCCAGCTTATATAGACTTTTCAAGGTCACCCAGATTGGTCAGTTCGAAACCTCCCCCTAGGCCGATTGGCCAGGCCTGAACTGCGCACATCTCGAGAAACTGTTTTAATAACATCCAAACTTTATCTTTGTTTATAAAACACAAGAAAAGAGAGAAAGAATTCTCACAGGAAAGGTCTGTGCTAGCCACATCAGACTTTTAAACTTTTCTAATACTTGATTTTTAGCTAAGTGTTCAATATACCTCACTTCTACAGAAAATGCATTAGCTACAGGCTGAGTCTTGCAGGTGTTGCACTCCTACAGCAAAACAGAATTGCCAGCGTAGCATAAACTGGGATTATGTTCTGGGTGCAGCCTACGGATTTCTTGAAGACTCTGGCAGATGTGATCCTGGACAGAGGGGAAAATATGAGCTCAAAGTGGCTAATGTGCCTCTCAGCCCAACTGCTGGAACACCCGACACATGCTTCTAAAGCTGCAAAGCTTCTAGTAAATTCCTTTGCAGATCACGTTTAACATGCAAAGTTTTCCTTCCCGGTGTTTAAACCTAACCTGTTGCTCTAAATAGAGCTGGTTTTCTTTCTCTGGAACCTGCACCGCATGAAGGAGAGGATTCAGTTTGTTTCTTCTTGCCTTCTGACCTCACATGAAGGTTTTTGTGTATCATCTCTCATTTAATGGGAACAAAACAAAGCAGACAAGCAACAGACTTCCTCCCAAAGAGTTCTCCTGCCCCAGTTTGGATGTGTCCCCCTGCCATCTGCCTCCACCCACTCCTTCCTATCATCTCTCATTCTGGCTTCAGCTGAACTCTAAGCTACAGCCAACTACTTTGATGGGAAAAAAATAAAATAGCTTTCTGTTTTTCATTTTCTTTCTTTGTTTCTGTGATTCTTTCCCAGGCATTCTTGTCATTACGTTTGCAGGTAAAACAAATAAAGAGGTCTTTTCCTCTGCAGATTCCCTGAAGTTAACTCAATTGTTCATTAGGTTTTCGACATGCTGCATGGTGGGAGATGTCTTAGAAGTTTCACTTCCACACACTGTATTATTTTATCAATAAAGATATTTCAGAGTTGGATGTGAGAGCATATATAAGTTTTTGTTAATGCATTTCTCTCAAAATGGAGTTTAAAACACGTTAGGCTCCTTTGTTTGAAATATCAAACAATAATCAACACTTTTATATAAATAAATAGTCAAAATGAATATACATAGTGTGTTAACATGAGAATTATCACTGGGTTTTTTTCCATGTCTTTATAGTGTTTTCCTGAGTGCAGTTTTTTCTGCTTTGCAAGATTTGGGTTCAGCTGCTGGGCTTTCCTTATTGCACACTCACTGCTCTGTACCACCATTCCCACAGCTCTTTACCAGGATTGCTTATTGCTTCTTTTCCTGGGATTCACTGTCTGTATCTCACTGCTTTTGCTTTCATGTTTTGGCTTGCCAAAGCCTGGGAATTTTTGTTGGAATAGAACTTTGCCACTGCTAAAACATGCCTTTTACTCATTACATTCCTTATAACTTCAGAACTCTTTGTTGATAGGTAAGCTGGGGTTTTGTTCTTGTAAGCAGTAAAGTAGTTGGTTGGGTTTGGGATGAACAGTTTTCCTACTTATCTGTTTTAGGGAGTGAAATGCCAACAGAACCCAAAATGGTGATGCATGCTCCAAAACCACATAAATTATTTCCAGTATCCTCTGTTCTTGTTTGCTCCTTTCCAATTTTTCAGGCTTCTGCATGAAAGGACCCAAGCTACTTATAGGCAGCATTCCATCTCTTCTTGAAATGCCCTTTCTTTTTAATATCAAAATGAAACAGTTGCAGGGGAGGGGAGATGAGAGGGCGGGGTTGGAGCAAAACAGAGGTAAGACTGCAAAACTGTCTTGGCAGAGCAGGTTGCTGCAGTGCACCAGAATATTAAAGCATTGAGGGCTTTAAAGGAGAACTTCTTGTTAAAACGTGCATTTGGATGTTATATGTATAAGGTAATTGAAACTTATTTGCAGTCAGTTCAGTAGTGTTGTGCTTCTGCTCTCCAATTACAGGTGAGTGTTCTCACAGACCAAGTGGAAGCTCAAGGAGAGAAAATCCGGGACTTAGAAATCTGTCTCGAGGGGCATCAGTTGAAGCTGAATGCAACAGAAGAAATGCTCCAACAGGTAAAAATCTGGATTGCAGAGTTCCATAGCCTTCTCCAGCAGAGGGGTGAACACACATGGTCAGCTTGCTTGCATGTGTGACTGCCTTTGGCAACGGGATAAAACACGGAGAAAAAATGCCTCTTTTATTGTTCTCCTTCTTTGCACTTTTTCCCCCTCCCAATAAATGTTTCTTTGTTTTGCTGTTGCAGAAAAGTTTTACTGGCTGGTTGCATAATACTGTACGTGGCAGCATGTAAAATGAAACTATTGTGTCTTATTTGAACTGTGCTTATTTGGACATGGCTGAGTAACTGGTTAGACAGGTTAAATGTATCTAATACATGAAGGAGTTACAGCATTAAGAAGTTTTATTTAAATGCCTTCTGTTTTCCTGTGGCTTTGAAGTTGAACGAGTAGCGAGTTGAAATTAATTACTCTATCAAGTTCTGTTCTATATCCATTTTTGTTTCACTTAGGAGCTTTCCCCTTCTTCATATTTAAGAAAATTACTCTATAGAGACTTTCTCTTTATTTCAATCAACAGTTTCAGGCTACGTGATTTCTTTTTTCCTCTTTGTTATACGTTGAGGGAGCAGAGCAAACAATAAATTAAATACCTTACATTTCATACATTACTGCAGAACTTGCAAGTCTGTTGATACAAAAGATCTTTCCTGGTGTAATTTTCTGTTGTTAAAGATGCAGATCATCCACTGTTAATGCAGTACATAGATACAAAAAATATATCTGCAGCTGTAAATAAGCCTCAAAAATCTATGCCAGAAATTTGCAGTATAGATACTGTTCTTGATGAACTTAGATCCTCTCCCCACACAAAATTTTGTGTTATAATTTTGCTCGTTTAGTCTATGTGAGATATGCAAGCCTTTTTAAGAACTGATCATACCTTTAAATTATGATAAGGATTCTTGTACATATGTATGGACATACAGCAACAGTTTCTGTAAGATGAAATTGTGCCCTAAACATTTTCAATTATAATTCTCAAAAAGTTCTTGAAAAAAACCCTTCATTTCACAAAACTTTTTCACCCCAAAATGGTTCCAGCTAGGGAAAGTTTTATTCTGAGGGGACATCTTTAAAAATGCCAAGAGTCAGTGCATGTAGTTTTCCAGTGAGATCTGGCATGAAATTCAAAGGATAGTAATTATTTAAGTTTTGAAAATCTGTTTTCAGACTCCGGGAAGGCATTCACAACAGAGTGCAGAAGTTTCCTGTTCCAATCTAAAACTAGATAGTTGTTCTGCGACTTCTGCTAAAACTGTTTATTCTTTCTCTGACTTAAATTTTTTTGCCTAGATAGTCTTCTAAAGAAACTGTGAATGTAAAGCCTTATTTACCAGAACACTGAGGCATCTGAAAATGGAATATAATGTTGCATGAATGTTGCTGTTTCAGTGAAGATGTTTGCATGTAATCATCTGGTGCTAGGCATGTGCACAAATTGCTTCCAAAGCTGATCCTAAAGTGATAGGCCAGAAAGGGCTGCACCAAAGCTAAAGAAGTCAGAGAATCTCCAGATATGTTGACTATAAACCTTAGACCTAAATTTTGCGATAACTTTGAGCAGCAGTAGTTGTTTCTCCCAGGAGACAGTGGGATATGGGAAATGCAAGTAAGATCCCTCAGCAGTCAAAGTAGTTGGACATTTATTGTCTCCGCAGAGGATCCTATTTAATATAATTTATTTTTAAGGTTCTTTTCTCAATTCATCTTGTGGAAAAGATTATCCTCTATGGGGGATGAGCTGAGACTTGGGGAGAAGAGAATGACCTGACCATGTGGTGGTTATGATATTCATGTAAGATACGTGGCCAGTGGACTTTTCTGCAGATAATTTGTCAAAAGTAGAGTGAGTGTGTGGCCTCAGGGGCTTCAGTAGATGGATCAGTCAGGTCTTGGGGAGAGTTAGGTTCAGATCTTCTCAGCCAGCAGCTGCTGGTGTCCTGCTTTTCAGAATGACTTTTATTTCCCTCCTGGGGGAGGTGTGTAAATTCAGGTTTATTTCATGGTTCTGCTTCCTTATTTACAATATATTGAACTCCACTGATTTATACCATGTGAACTTAAGTCAACTGCTTGCTATAAGTGGAAAATGAAACTATAAAGATAAAGCCCTGTCTTTTTAATTTCGAGAACGATAAGAGGACTGACTCATAATTAATTCTGTACCAAAAAGGCTTCAATAAAAACAAAAATCTTAAAGTTTAAGATAACTTACTGATGATATCTGGTAGTTCCACAGCAGAAAGAGTATCTCATGCTACCCTGTAAAGTAGTTTTTGCTGAATCTGTGCTAGCAGAGACTTGTCCTCTTTGGCAGGGTGGGGTTACTGGCAAAAAATCCTTCTGGCTTATGATTTATGCACAGTTGTTTTGAACCCTGCTACAAATGGAACCACTTCTGAAACAGCAACTGAGATAAAATTTACACAAATAACATAAAATGGCTGTTCAGTGTTTTGGGTGGGCATCTTGGTTGTGGAGTGGGAGCAGCAGAGAAGGCCTCAATCTTTCTCCCTCTTCCTGAGACTATGTGGCTTCTGCAAATGATTTGATACTGTGTGTCATGCTCAGCAAACTTTCTCTTCTATGGCTGGGAGAAAATGAACCTGGGGTTTAGAAGGAAGGGGTTGTTTTTCTGGTGGGTGAGTCAGACAACTCACAGAAAAGGTCAAGGTGTGGTATAAGGGCAATGGAGAGATGTGCATTGACCTCACTGTTTATGGAACCACAGCCAAGGAAAATACAGCTCAGCAGCATGTGAGAGATGAGAGGATCCTGGGTAAGACATGAAGATGCCCTGGCATGCACAGGTACAGATAATGTGATGCTTATGGTGTAAAATCTAGCATTTTACTTTTGTAAGGACACTTTTCCCACCACAGGCTGTAATGAAGGAAAGCATTTTTCCACCTTAAAGGTGTCAGCATTCTGTTTCTTCAAAAAAACAAACCAGGCCTTTTGAAAACTCATGAAAGTCAATGGCAAAACTTTAAATCAGTCTTTAAGTATAATTCAGTTTAGGGCCAAGAAATAAGGTCATCCTTCACAGTAAATCGTAACAAAATTTTCTGGTACATGGCTGGGAGCAAAACACGAGTTTAATCTCATTGAATTACCTTACAGTGGCATGTCTGTCTTGCTATTGAATGTATAAAGGATATGGAAAAGCTGACCTGTGTGAGCAGCTACCTGCCTTTCTCCTTAGCACATTGCAATGGATATGTCTAGAAGTAAAATTTTAAAAACTTCCTAAAATTATCCTAGGAAAACAATTTATGCTGTGACAGCCCATTTGCAGTACATCAACTGCTTTAAAATGTAAAGTTACATGCAATTTTGGAGACTAATGATGTGTGTGTGTCTTGTTCTAAGTTGCTTTGTGGCTTTACTTTCTTCTAGTCAATTTTAAGAAAGAAATATTTTTTCAGAGGAGAGAGAGCCTTGGGGGAACCTCCTATCAATGTGCTGTAGAACTGGAAAGCAGAAGTAATTTTTGCTCTATGAAGTTGCCTAAAGTGTCCCATAATAGAAAGTACCAGCCATGCCTGATGTAAACACTTCAGCGCTATGGAATCTATGCTGTCAGGCTTGACAGCTGTGTCGTGTCCATGTGAAAAGTGAACTTTCTGCACATACAGATTTCACCGCCAGCGTTTCTTTACATGCATTTATTGGTAATTACCTTGAGTAATTCTGGTTAGTTACCTCTTTGCTATTCCAGAGCTGCATTTTATTTATTTAACAGATAGTAATTTCCATTGAAGCTCTCTGGTATAAAGGCCAGCAGTTTGCTTTGCAAATGAAAATGCTGGTCTGGGTGGCAGTGTTTTTCCTGTACCTGACCTGTACCAAATCCTAGATGTGGTCTGATGGTGTCTTTCTGCCTTCCAAATAATTTCTAATACAATTCAGGGGACTCTTGCTGGATGGTTGTGTTGTGTAAGCATGATTGTGTCTTCAGTCAAGTAAATTTCCTTACAAATTACAAAGGACTTGCCTTTAGAATACTTTAAGTCTTAAAAAAATACACATAAAAATGTAAATGTTGGTATGTAAACAGGAGTGGATTTCTGTTCTGGTGTCAGTTTATGGCCCATTTCTCCCTGGGTGCAAGGGCCAGAGGAAAGTGTGCCAGACAGTGCCCTATGTGCTGCACAGGGGAGAATCCTTTAAAAAAGTGGATTAAAATAATGCAGGGAGGAGCTGTATGAGAGTAGGAACTTGAATCCAACAGCATTTAGTGTGTACCTGCTCTGGTTTTGCAGTTGTCTCATGCTTAGGGAAGCCAGGATCCTGTCTTGGTTGCAGGGTATAAATCTGGTGTGTATCTGTTTGCTTCTCAGGAACTTTGCTGGCTGGCAAAGACCATTCCTTCAGCTTTCAGTTGCCTGAGTTATCTGATCTTAGATGAATTTCAGCACTTGTTTATAGCACGCAGGAGCTTCTTGCCAGCAGCTGGCTCAGTGTTTCAGATTATGAAGTGTGCTCTGTGCTGCTCTGGTTGAGCTGCAAGGTTTCCAGAGCGTGCTCTCAAGCTGTGCAGCTTTATCTGTCCAGGTGAGCATTCCACTGTTTTGCTACTTTGCAGTTAACGTGGGCAGGAATCTGCTCCACAGGCAGATCCAAGGGCTGTTCAAGCTGGCAGTACTATGGGAAGTTCTGTCCTTTCCCTTGCTTAACCATATAATGGGCAAATGATGGATTGGAGGGCTGTAATTCCCTGCCTGCTACTGACTTGCACCATTTCATGGTGATTACACACGTACATTGCTCTCAGCTGTGTTTTCAGCTAAGCAAATATCTTATTTCTGCCACAGCTGACACACAGCACTTGAGAAGTGCGGTCCTCATTAGGGGTGGTTCTGGCTGGATTTTGCTTCCCAGGTAGGTGGCTTGGTCTCTTTGTCTCTTTCAAAGCTTTTAATAAGGGTGAAAAGTAGGAATTTTTTGAATGTTGTATTTTGTACAGTGCGCAAGTGCAAAATGGGAACTTTGGGGATTTTTCTCCCCCCTTCCTCACTTCACTTAAATCTTACTTATGGTTTCTCAATCAGTGTATGGCATGATTGTTTCTTCTGTTTTATGGAGAGCTAAATATCCTGGAATTTTCTGTGCTTGCAGCTGAGAGCCTAAAAAATTGTAGTGTCCTCTTTTCAAGCTATTTTCTGTCATGTTACATTTTATAAGCTGCTTTATAAGAGTTATGTATTTCCAAGACAATTAAATGTGGAAGTGAGATATACAGCATGTGCTTCAGTTTCATTGGGAATATCGGAAAACTTGATTAAATACTTCAGGAATATACAGTGTAGGTTTTAAAAACACAGCTGCTCTTTGATCTGTCTGGTAGATGTAGATCTTAGCTTCTGCGTGCGTCCTTAATTTTTAAGGTTAAAAGTTGAGTTTAAAAAAAGAACTTTTTAGAAGGTAAATTATATAGTATGATGTACAGTACATTTTAAAAATAAAAACAATATCTTGTTTCTAAATAAGGTTCTCTAGGATATGTTCTATATCTATTCTATTTTTCAGCTCTTTAAGATCCTCCTAAAGCTGCTACAGCCCAAATTACCATTTTGCCTGTCTTATATTATCTTTTTTTGCTTTAAAACCAATAACATAAATTTGTATTTTCTTTTCTTACAATTGCATATTTATTCTGGCCGAATTCAAGTTGCATCATACCGCTGAAATACACTATAATTTCTCTGTAACAAAATGTTTCACATTCTTAATGAGCTGTTCACTGTGAGCATCTGCTTGAAGATGAAAATAATTGTTTCCAGATGTTCCCATTTCAAGAGGAGACATTAACTTTAAATGGCACTTGCTTTCAAAGCAAAAGTTAGGCTCTCTGGATGCAAGAGGAATTGTCAGCTGTTTTAAATCAGTGGAGCTCCATTGAAAACAAGGGATAGTTAGATGTTTTGTCTATTTTAAGTCACAAGGTTTATGCCAGTTTACTCTAGCTGAGAATCTGAATCCTCAGATTCAAGCAAATAATAAAAATTTGAGTTGATTAAAAAAAAAAAAACAACAATAAAAAAAAACCAAACAGCTGCCTTAATGCTCACTTAGGCTAGGTAGTGCCTCTGTGGTCATACAGAGCTACTGAACTTGGAATGAGAGGAGTGAGTGTGGATTGCCCTGCACGGCATAACTAAGGGTAATTTTGGGGTCTATAGGAAAAATAAGTTGTAATGCCAGATGGTGCACTCAAAGGATAGATCTTTTGTTTAAAATCCTTAGAGGGATGCTGTGGCTCCTTGCCTTATTAAGAAATCTTCCTCCCATATAATGGAACACCATGTTAGTGTCCAAAAAAAATTCTAGATGTTGCTTTAGTTCAGCAGTGAATAGAGTCTGTCCATGGGGCCAGAGTTGCCTCATCCTGCTCATCTTTCTGATGTTCACTGGCCTTATTTCATATCAAAGTTGACATTTTTAAGTATGTCTTAACCTGCAGCAGTCTGCTATCTTAACAGGAGCACGGAGCCTGTTGCGGTCTGGACTGGAATGTGCCTCTGAAACTTGTTGAAATCAGTGTTTTTCTGGAAGACAGAGGAGTTATTTGTAATTATAATTGTAATTTGTAATCACCTGTGTAGAAAGCAGCGCCTCCTGGGACTTCGTTGGCTTACTGCCTCTTAGAGTTTCTCCATAAAAAATGTCAGTACAATATCTTTTCCTGATTAGTGCTTGATTTATTAAATTCAGAGGAAAAAAAAAAAAAAGAAAAAAGCCAAAACCATGAGGCTACATTTCTGTTTATTTTCCCATCCATACACAAATATCATCGCCAATGTCAGCAGGAATGGGCATGGCATTGGGAATAGTGGGTGGCTTAGAGAATTGGTATTGCAACACAAATGCAAGTTTAGTACTATTTTTAATTTCTGCAGTACACCCCACCAGACTAAAATAACTTATGTGTAGAGCAGATTGGGGTTTTGAAATGAATTTCAACTCTGTAATTTTTGAAATAACCTTTGTGGCTTCCTTGGCTCCAGGCCATGGTTTGCAATGTACTGTAGAGTTTGGGTAAGAGGAAGAGATGAGAAAGGAGTGATGGATGTGGTGATTTCTGATCCCTCAATAACATCAGCACAGATCCAGATTAACTATGGTAACTTCGGTTAAATCACTTCCATGTAATTCAAATTACAGTCTGCTCTGATTCCTCAGTGTGTTTCATATGATCAACACACTAATGGAATTTATGAATTATCATAAAATCTTTTAACTATTTGGAAACCTATATTCTTTTGTTAAAAAATCGATTAGGCACTTGGAAAGCTAAGTATCAATTTTTCAGGAAGGCTTAAACTCCTGAATGGACTTCTTTCATTTTGAAAATTGAAGTGACAAAGGTGTTTTATGTATGTAATATACTCTCTTAAATTTTGGATGATTTCTTGCCTTGGCTTTCTTGAAAAAGATTCAGTGAGGGTGTGAATATTGACCATTCTCCAAGCACAGTGATATGACTCCATCCAAAGTGTGTCTTCTCTGCACTCTGGAAAACAACCCTGGGGCACACCAGCAAAATTCCTGGCCAGTTGTTTCTCCTTTACACTGTTCCTCAGTTTAGACATTCCCTTTTAGGTTCCAGTTAGGGCATTTCATTCACTGCAGTTCCCTCCACACTGTGCAGCCTTCAAAAGTTGTCAGGTGCTACTTGGGTAAGCTTTCAGGTACTATTAGTGTGACTGCAGAAGTGTTGCTTGGTTTTGGTACTCAATTTTGGTTAAGGTGCTCATTCTGTAATACATCCTTTATTGAATAACATATGGCTGGAAGGTCTACAATGAAATCCTAAAACATAACTTTGTCTGATGATTATGTAGGAAGACGCCAACTATTTTGTAATGTGCCATTATGCAGTTTTGTGTCTGTTCAGCCCTAGTATTGTTTTCAATTTCATGTCAAGCCCAGGGATTAACTTTGCCACACATTTGCTTGAAATAAGGAGTGGGACACGGTGGTTCAGTGATTAACGCAGAACATTTAGATGAAAATAACTGCAGCGCTTGAGAAACACGCAGTTCAGACTGAGGGTTTAATATGGGCCTGCAATAAAACACATGGCAGTCTGTCAGTGCGCACATAAATAACTGGGGAAAATATTCTGCTTTGCTTTCAGGAGCTGCTAAGTCGCACATCACTCGAGACTCAGAAATTAGATCTGATGGCTGAAGTTTCAGACCTGAAGATTAAGCTGGTTGGTATGGAAAAGGAGCAGAGTGAATATGAAGAGAAACAGAACAAAGCTGAGGTGAGATTTTTTTGTTGGGTGTTTTTTTTAATTAGCTTTTTTTTATTTTTTTCTATCACTTGTCTATGGTGTGTTGTCGAACACCTGAACTTTTGAGCTGAAATCAGGATGGAGTAGGATTTTCCATGCTTCCTGCACAGCCCATATCACTGATCCTATGAATTCAGTGAGGAGTAGGATTATGCATTTTTGGGATGCGGTTTCTTTTCCTCTCTTTCATTATACTTCAGTGGTTGCTGTTCAGCTTTAATCAAGGCAGAGTCCCTTCCAGAAGCATTTATTACAGAGGGTGTTCACTTAACCCTTTCCTTTCCACAGGAGCTGGACTGACATGGCTGTGCCAGGCCTACCAGAGCTCTTCCCTCGTTTATGTGGCAGAAAATGCTGCCAGCTCAGTAGTATCAGGGGTGCTCCAAGCCCTGAGTTTGGGAATTGTCATGTGTTTGTGCCACTTGGGAGGGCTTTTGCCTCAAATTAGTCTTTCCCCTTGTGGCTACATAATAAACAGTGCAAAAAAATGCCATAGGCTGGAGACAATTCCAGCCCTTACTCCCCTACAGATGTGGAGAGTTCTGGACATCAAAGGAGTTTTGGTTTTTGCTGTATTGGTTAAGAAAGAGAGTATGAAACAGGAAATCATCTGAACAACATCCATATCATGGTGGTGAGCAGCAGGTGAGAGCTGGGAAGGAAAGCAATCGTGGAAGAGAGAAATTCATACAAATTGCCATGCATTGTCCTACTCCGTGGTCCTGTAAGGGGGCCAGCTAACAGGAGAGGATTGCTTGCAAAGGAAAGATTGGCCTGAGGTTTATACATTGCTGACTGAAAAAAAAAAATCCCAAACTTTGTTCCATATTGACTTAGGAGAATTTGAAATCCAGGCAGCATTAGGAACTGTTTGCTCTCCCTAACTCTGCTAGTGGAATATGTGATAACTTTGCATCAGTACTTTGCCTGGGGTGACGTGGTTCATTTGGGGTGTGTTTGTTTTCAACTTATTTATTCTCTGAAGTTTTCTTTAGAGATTCAAAGATAACATAAAGAGAGCAATTTCTGGCAGAGCTTGCAAGCCAGAGAGGCACCAGCTGCTGTTTTTACCACCTGTGGCCCTTCTCGTGCTCTTGCAGGCATAATCGTCAGTGCCTTGTGTACAGAAGACCTGAGCACTCTCAACCTGAAAATCTGAACAGGTCTGAGCAGCTACAGATGGCAGCCCGGTCACAGTGCTTCCCATGACATATGGGATACTGGGATGCCTTATATTATGGCAGGGTATGCACAGCTAGCCTGGCTCCTGGAAAGCAGCAAGGAGTGCGTTTTTATTGACAGGACTTTTGGGTGCCCAGTAGGGTCTGGTCCTGTGATGAGGGTCAGGCTGTGAGCTGTGAAATTCTGCTGCAGCAAGGTGTGTGCCCCCTTGGATGGAAAAGTTGAGTTTTAATGGCCTGGATGCCTTTGTGGTGTTGCTAAGTGATAGGACACGTTCCTGCTGGGATGGAAAAGGATTCTAATCTGATGGAAAAGTTGAGAATCGTTGTGTTAAGTATGTGCTGAATTATTAACTGGCCCGAGATGTGATTAGATTTCTGGCTTGCTGAAAGTTGCAAACCTGTGTGTACAAAGCAAGGAAAATGGGTGCTGTAAGGAAAACTCTGAGAAATAAACAGCATTTTTGGTTTGCTTGTTGAGTTATTGGTATAATTATTTCAGATTCTCCTGAATAAGTATTAGTCCAATTTATCAGGACAAACAAGTTGCTTCCAATCAAATTGGATGTTTGGATGAATTCTAATGCTTTAAACCTATTTCAGCTCCTTTTCCTGTAAATTACACTATTTTTTCAATAGAGACACAATTTCACACATCAGAGTGAAAGTCATTAATGCATTTTCTTTATACTGTTAGAGTACAGCTGCCTAAATTTAGTAATATTTTGAGTGTTTTCCTGAATTCTTCGCCTCCACTGCCCAACTACATCTTTCTAATTAAGAAACCACTTTGACAAACACAGTCTACCTGTAGTTCGTTCTTGTTTTTGGCATCCAGTAATTAAACCATTTTAAACAGCTTGTTAATGATACTTCATGGCTGACCCTGTTATTTCTAAATATAATAGTGGGGTTTCAAAAAGTTTAAAATTAAATGGGGCATTGCAGGATCATTCAGTTCAATCACATTTGCTCTGTATTCTAATTTTGCGTCAGCTTATTTCACAGCAGCTGTTTCCAATCACTTAGAATTTATCTGCAGAATTATTTTTCTGGTTGGGCTGGGAGGAAAGAAAGCAAATTAAGATATCCTTCTAAATATGAGCAAGTTTTAATGTGTGAGATTCACTTCACTTTATCTTGTGCAGCTGTCATTTAAGTTTGGTTTTAGTTAGCAGCAAAGAGTTTATCAAGCATCTCTAACCTCCTCTCAAAGGTATTGATTTCACACTGAATGCCACTTGTCTCTGGCTCTTCACAAGCACATACTAAATTTAAAGTGCCATTTATTTATATATATTACACAGGGGCCAGGAGAATAGCTGCTTGTAAATGGACTATCTCACAGCTGGCTTTGTCATGTTAATTCCTTTTCTGTGGAATAATGTCCTACTTTTGACGCAGTAATACTGTGAAGGTGTCTGGAGTCTCATCTGAGGGGGTTGTGTAGCTTTTCTCTTTTACCAGAGAAGCCTCAGAAATTCTGAAAATGTTTTTCTTCATGTAGCAAGATATTAGCAAGCAGCATTATCAAATTAATAATGCCTGCACAGATGTCTGCCCTACCTGATTGTGGACAAAAGAGCCTTTCTGTCCCTCTCAGGAGACTGCAGCAGTAATTGTGCATCTCAGCTTGCCTAACAGCCCTTCTGTCCTACTTCTTCCTTTTGTAGCATGGGATAAGTCTGTGGGTTGGCTATAAGCTGTTGGCAATTATTTTGTGGCTCTTGTAATTTCTGAATCAAATATCTAGTGCAAAGCTACTTGCTATTCCAAAGAAACCTGAGTCAGTGAGCCACTGATTCCCACTGGGGAGTTTGGTGCATTGTCTCATCTGGATCAAGATGTTGTAGTTGGTGTTAATAAATGTTTGTGCTATGAAAGCACCTCAAAAAAGCCTGTTCACCTTGAAACTAGAAACAGTTGTGAAGGCACAAGCTGGAGTTCCACTCGGATAAGGGTTTCTGCCATTTCTGTGCTGTCAGGTTGGCCCTGTGGGGAGTCTGTGTGGATGCAGAGTGTTTCCCTTTCCCCATTTTTAATGACAAGGCAAAAGAGAGAATTGCAAGGTGGTAGCAGAAGAGCTTTTGGATTCCCCCATGTCACCACAAATGGAGCAGCTGCCAGTTTGTGCTCAGAAACTGTTCTGTGCTTCACAAACTGTGAAGTACCTGATTGTAGAGAGAATGGTGAAAAAGAAACCTAATTCTCATTTATGCCCCTTAAAAGTTTGTTGGATGAAAGAAGATGAGCATCAGACATTGTGATCCTGATGTAGAATAATATGCTTAAAGTGAAATATATGTAATGGCTTTTCTGAATTTCATCTTAAGCACAATGACCTAGAAAATACTCAAACATGTGAAATTCTTGTAGAAAGTGTTTGCAGCAGGTAAATATTTGTGAATGTTTAACGTTGACTGTAGATGCTGATAATGTCCTGTTTTTGCAGTAGCTGTTCCCTAGCTCTAAAACTCTTGATTTGTGGAGAGCTGAGGTTACAGGAGGACTGTTGGCAACTGTAATGAAAAAAATTTAAAAATAAATTTGCCATGTCATCTGTTGTTCTGGCCACTAAAATCTTTCTCACTCCTTTTGGGGGATGGATTAGGTTCATTAAATTTATTCCATTTAAGGTTCAGAAATCACAAAACTTATGTTGTTAATGTACATGAAAGCTAAGAGAAAGGCACTCCAAATTTGTGATACCTGAAAAAATACCCAGTGCTCTTTGTTACAGAGTTGGAGAATTTAGGTGAAATGTTACATAGTTTTTAATGCTTGACTTCAGTTTGGTTTCTAAGCTGGATTTTTTTTGTATGTGTACCACTGATACACACAAATCCAAGAAGCTGGCCAGCAAACTGGTGCATTTTAAAACAATTACTTTTTCTTCTGTGGTATCCTCCTGATTTCTCCTGCATATGGTGCTTAACTCCTCCTCCATGCCAAGATCCCTCCCACATACCAAGAGAGGTAATGAGGTTATTTTTCTGCCCCATGCTAGACCTGGAAACAGATTTACTTTGCTAGTAAATTCTCTGTATAAAAGAGTAGGCTATGGCCCCAGCTGAGCACTCTGCAGTTCCTTCCTACTGGATGATTTGGAAGTGCAAATCAATGTAATCAAGTCCCATTTCAGCAGAAGTGTACCTCTGAGCCAGCATATCAAAATATGTTCCAAATTTCCCTTCACATGACTGTAAAACTTTCCAGAAAATGTTTCTGATCTTAACTTCAGAATCATGAATTAGTCTAGAATGTAGATTCTGTTCCATGTAAACTGTGGCTTTGTGCAGTTTTCCAGTGTTACACTCATTTGCATCTACTTTATCAGAAAGGAAACACATAATCTGTCTTTTTTTAGTGTGCTTTTGATGTGCTTCATGTAGTTCTTTGTGCTGCAACTGTAGAAATATATTCTTTGCATAATTTTTTTCTCACTTGTCCATTTTTTTTGTCTTTCTTTTTTCCTTTCCTCCCATGTTTTCAGTCAGTAGTGAGCCTGATCAGTGACCTACAGGAGCAGATGTGTAGACTGCAGCTGGAAATTAATAGTAGAATCCAAGAAAGAAAGTCTCAAGATAGGAAACCAGACTGGACACCTAATGGTCCTCAATCTGGTGCAAGATCAGTAGAGACTCTGGGCCAGAAGAATTGTTCTCGGTGTGATGTACGAGAAGTACCCCTTGGCAGAAGCCTCTGTATTGCCTCTTCTCTCTCTTGCACAAACTAAATTCCACTAACCAGAGCTACCTTGGGAATGTTTTGGCATTAGTCTTTGTGACTTTCATTAGCAAAGAGTGGGAGTGCCAAAAAAATTGCCAGAAAAAAAATCCCACCCCAGACACTCCACCCCAATTATTGGGATAAATTTGGTCACCATTGATGGCTGCCTACCAAAGCACAGAAATCTGTAAAACCCAATCACGCCTTTCAGCTTTTTCAGAGTTTTCATTTCACTTGTAAGTCTGCAGTGCTGGTGTGGTGTGGGTTTTTTGGATTTTGGGGGTCAGATTTGTCTGATTTGCAGCATGCTGGCATGGTTTGGTAGTTTGCTACTTCTCCTTCATTATGATGCCACCCCAGCTGCGCTTGGTGTGCCCTAACCACTCCTCTGAACATAGATTAGTGATTCCTGGATATCTTAAAAGCTTAACCCAGGTGTAAAATAATTTCGTCTAAGGCTATCTGACATGTATGCTTCCTTTTTCCTATGAAAAGAGCCATAATAAAAATCATCTGCTTGTCGTTTTAAAATGGCCAAACCAACACAGTTTTGTCTATTCCCTGACATTTACAGGTACCAGGATTTACATTACAGATCCTGGTTGTATTTGATCAAAAACATGTCACATGGCAAAACAAAAGCTACTTTGCATAAACTGCTTAATTTCACTGAAGGTAGACTGCTACTGGTATGCCTAGAAAAGACCACTTTAGTAGTTGCCTTTAAATCAGATTGGTTTAGTTGCCACATCTATTTAGTCAAAATTTGGATCCCCAGAACTCATAAGTAATCTGCTTGTATGGTGAGGGAGTTTTCCAGTAATTTCTCTCATAGGTTTTATAATATAAAAATAATGGGTTTTGTGTTACACTTGTTCTGAAAATAGTGCTGTTGTTTCTGGGCCTGTGTTTGTGCAGACCTGCTTAATGGACTATTAGAATACAACATGTAGATTGAAGAAATAATCTGAGAGTCAAATCCGGGAGTCATTCAAAATAAATATTAATGTAATCCAAGATGTTAATATGGTCCTTAATGTATATACTGCACAGGATACCAAAATTGGGTTACATCTCCAAACTTTTCCTTTCCTCACTTCATTTTCATTAAGACATTTTTGTCTTGTCAGAGCTCCATCAGCGTTTGATTAATATTGTCCTTTAGAATGAGCAAGATACATTTCTATCAAGAATGGGAGAAAGGACATTTAAGGAATGACTTCTTAGAGTAGGTCACAGTTTTTAGTGTGGCAGTTCAGTGTTCAATACTGTGTGGTTTGTGCATGCTCTGTAATTCAGGACTACAAAAAATTAGTATCTGCCAGAAAAAAACTTACTTTTAACTTCTGTTCTTCATTTGCAGGGTCTGCTACAGGAACTCAGACACCTCAAAATTAAAGTGGAAGAACTGGAAAATGAAAGAAATCAATATGAGTGGAAATTGAAAGCTACTAAAGTAAGCAGAATACTTAGCATTTTCTAACAGCAGACTTATAATCAGCTGGAAAGGGATATTCTCTGCTTCTCATCAATATTTGCTTTTCTTATATTTACCATTTTTTAAGGTCTACTATGAAGTCAAGTTTTCTGTAACCAGCTTTGGAATAAGTATTTTTGTTTGAAGGTGTTGTAGCTTTTTGGGGGGCCTTTTTCTCCCTCCATGCAGTTTTTATTCTTCTACGTTTTGCAATTCTTATTTTAAGAAACCACAAAAAGCATTTTTACTTGCAAAGATCTGCTCAGAGTAAAGGCCTCTTTGAAGGTTTTCTGGCCTTGATTTGTGTAATGCTGACAAGCCTCTGTGGAATATACTTTCCAGCCCGAAGAGACATGCAAAGTTTGTTGGGTGTTTGCTTACTCTGGAATTTGTTTTCATGGACATTAAGCTCAAAATACACCATTAGCTCATCTGCTTTGACTTCATGTATATCAAAGTGCATGGCTGCCTTACACTTCTGTTGACCCTAAGTCCTGCAAAGCTGTTGGATCATAATTTGAAGAAGCTTGACATGTGAAATATATAATCATTTTCCCCAGTAATTAGTTCTTCTAGTGGAAAATTCTCACTGTTATTTCTAATTTGAATTTTTAGTCCTTTTCCACTAGATTAAAAAGCACCATACAGTTTTTCCTTGTGTTGCAATCACATCTCCTTTCATTTGTGTAGTAATCCATGTTCATGTGAATGACTGACTTTTGAGTTGGGGTTAAATCTTGGAGAAACATTTCAAATTATTAAACTGAGATGTCTACTTAATGCTGGATAGCTTGAGCCAGACATGACAAACATCTATTATTTGTATTAGCATTTCTTTCTTTTGAGAATTCTTGGATGAATAACAGAATGTTGCTGTCATGTCTTTTTTTCTTATGAAGATAATAGTTCTTCAATCCATGAAAATGTTTTCTCTGACGTGGTGGAGATGAACAGTCTTTGGGAAAATATTTTCTCAAGCAGTGAGTGGCCAGACGCCAAGACAGATACAGACTATGGAAAGTGTAGGAGCAGAAGGAAAATAGGAAAGAAGAATCATAAAACCCACTGAGGCAGAGAAGATGCTGGACTGGAAAGGAAGAAGAAGTACAAGGAAAGAGAAAGGAAGCAGAAAAATAATCATAGAGATAACAGGAATTAGACATTAAGGGAAAAGAGGGCATTTAAAAGAGCTCTGAGATCAAGCAGACCAGGGGAGGTAAATCCAAATCTGGTATTAAGAGGTCTGCAAGCTTTTGTCTTCCTGTTGTTCCAGCTTCTTAGATGAGAAACTGGAATATTTCCATGGCTGGATATAAAAAGCATATTAGTCAGTGGGAACTGTAGGAGCCCTTCAGAGATGCAACAAGGCAGATTCTTCTATTCCACATGGAATTTCAGGCAGACCTGTGACATCGCCCTGCAATCCAGCCACTTGCTTCCTGGTGAAAATAAGTTCGTGTGTTAATTAGTCCATCTTTGTCCCTATTTGGATAATTTTATTTGGTGTTTTGCATTTTTCCTGCTTTATTTTAATATTTTGAGAAACTGGTCACATTAGTGATTTTTTTTTTGTTCTTGTTCTTTCCTTTTTCTCTTCCTTATTTCCCCCTTTTTTCTGTCCTTTAACTGCAAGGAGGTTTGGTGTGCTTTTGCAGGGGGAATGCAGAATGTTGACATAGAGAATTTTTAAGACTTCTGAACAAAGTCCTAACATAGTGCTGACTTAGTAAAATATGTTGTTGGCAGTCTTTTCTCATAAATAGGAAAAACAGAGTAGAATCACTGTATTTCAAGCTGAACTGTCACAGAATTCTTCTCCCTCTGTCTTGTTGAGGTCTTTAATGTGGGATTGTCCATCCCAGTCTAGTGGCAGAACAAATTGCAATAAATGTAAATGAGCACTGGTATTTTGTTGCATGTGTGTGTTTGTTCTCCAGACTGTGCTTTCCTTCTATCCTATTTGCTGTTTTGAGGAAGAGCAGTTTTGTTTCCCTGCTGAGGAGGACCAGTATCTGTTAAAAATCCTTTGTTATCTTTTAGCAGTCATTATTATTATTATTATTATTATTGTTATTATATTACCAAGACTGTAGGACTGAGAGCTTTCCAGAGTTTCCTTACCTATATGATTCCTTGACAATACTACTTTTTTCTATGTCTGCCTTCTCCAAGAGCTAATTGCATTGGAAAAAATTACCTTCTGTAATAGGAATAGGATAATGCACCATGAATATGTATAGTCGTTGTAGTGTTTATGAAATATTCTGAGTTAGCAGCTGACATCAATCACAGTGTTATATTCAGACATCTTCTACTTCCTGAGAAAGAATCACAGACAATGGGTGGGGAAGTCATTCTGGATTTGTTGTGCTCTCTTTCAGGCTGAGATAGCCCAGCTCCAGGAGCAACTGGCTCTCAAAGATGCAGAGATAGAACGCTTGCAAAGTCAGCTCTCCAGGACCTCATCATACACTGAAGTGGCAGAGAGAGGTAAGAGGAGGGAAAACAAAACAAAAAATCCAAAACCCTACCTTAACTTTGATTTGATAGCAGCTTGGCTCAGGATTTCAAAGGAATGCAAGGAGATACGAGAATGACGTACAGAATTTATTTCGGTGGAAAAATGGTGTAAATAATTTCTGTGTTCTGGTAGAGGCCTTTAATGTGGGAAATTTGATTCCAGTCTAGAGGCAGCACAAATTGAAAAAAGTATCCTCAAGGCCTTAAAACGTTTTCTGTTGGAATTTTATTTATAATCGTAAAGAGTCATTGTAGTTCAATGGGAATATATTTTCTGTGTATACTTGAAAATTTCTTGGAACAATCCTTACAGGTTCTGTTTTTTAAGGCAATAAAAGATCACAGTAGTAGCTAAGCCTCATGTTTTAATGTCCAAACATCCTTACAGAGAGTAGTTGATTCCTTGCTTCATGACTGTGTCTTATTCAAGCTCTTTGCCCCATGAAAGGCTGGATCAGATGGACTTTCACAGTCCCTTTCAGCGTGGTCTGTTTTAGGATTCTCTGATATTGCAGGTTTCTAAATCTGTGCTGTTGACACAGGTCAATGGCAACCAAACCAGTTTGTTTAGCCTTTGGTCTCAACCAGTGGTGCCAGAGTTCTCAGAAATATTGACTCCCTGGGGCTCCTGTTCATTGCTGGGCCATGAGACTATGGAATTAGTGACCCTTTTTCTCTGCAGCACCAACACTTTTCCATGCAGGAATATCTGTGTGTAATTTACCACAGAGCCTCAGCTTAGCTGCACTAACAACTTCTGTGGGTGTTAACTGAGGCTTCCAAAGACTGCCCTGGCTGAGAATTTCCATGTGCTGTGCTTCCTCCTTCTCAGGCCTTCCCAAGAATCTCCTGTGGTTTATTCCAACAAAGTGACTTAACATCTCCTTGTGCTGATTTCACTCAACTGCAGAGCTTGTGCATGTAGAGAACTGCATGTCTAACCAGAAAATTAGTTTGTCTAACAGCAGTGTGTGGTAGAGGAACCCTTCTACTAATAGAATTTTGTATTTTCTGTGTGGTTCTCAAATAATTTGTGGTATTTCAAAGGAAAGAGACTGGTATGACAGTAAATCTACAGCTCAGCAGCACTCAGCTTCTAGAAGTGAGTCCTGTCCATGTTGAGAATGGGTGAAACTGTCCTTGATTCTGTCCAGTGACAGAAGAATCAAACCCTGTACAGTTTCTGTGGTTTACATTCAAGGAAAGCACTCAGGCTGAATCTGAATGGAAACAGTAACAATCCTTCTGCAAAAAAAAAAAAAATTACTGATTTATCACAATTATAGGTTGTCTTCTCAAAGTTGAAAATAATGTCAATGTACTTGTAGCATGCTAGAATGCATATTCTGTTTAAATTGCAAAATTGATCTAATATGTGCTTTTTCTGCATACTTTATTTGACTCCCACCACTTACCACCGTAGAGGAAGTTTTTAGGAGAAGGCTAAAAGAAAAACGTAAGCCTTGCAATTCCCTTTTGGCTTTATCTCACTGTTCCTTTCACACCAATTGTAACTCCAGTGCATTCTGCAGCAATAATTCCATGTTTGTTTAGATTTGGCTGTCTAATTGTAATACACAAGAGACACTGCTTTCACTGCTCGCAGCAAGCAGACAGCTCCTTGCCCCGTTCAGTAAGATTACACTTCAGAAGTAAAGGCCAGAGGTTCACAAATCAAATTGTTGGACTTCAAAGGGACGTTGTCAAGGTTAACAGAGCCAAAATTTATAATTTACCCCCTTTTATTTACACATATGTGAATCCCATTTATTATCTGGAAAGATGACTTTAATTGAAAGCCTTTTTCTTTGGAGGGCAGGATTCAGGCCTAAATCACTGCATTAAATTTAAAAAAAAAAAAAGGTCTGAATAAATGTTTTGATACTTGATGTTGTTAATAAATATGGTCGGTCAAATTTGCTTTAGTGTGCTTACATCTACCTTGACACCAGTCCTTTTTGAAGTCTAATATTTATAAAGAGAAATTAGTAGGACTGTGATTTTTTTAAAGTCTTCCAGTTGCTTGCCCACTGCCTGCTGGCTTTGGTTTTTGATTTGGCTGTGCCTGTGCATGTCCTGTGTCTCTTCTGTGAGAAAATGCCTGCAAGGTTCATTTACATGTTTTAAAACTTAATCATTGCAAGGTGTGCACTCTTCAGAATCCCTCCAATAAAAACTAATTATAGCTTCTTCAAGTAGCTTAGCTGTGACATTGTATGTTCAACATTTAGTAGTAAAACCTTTTTTCCCAGATGCTCTTTAGCAAGATTGATTTTATTTCCCCTCTCTCCCTTCCTGCCTGCTGCCATATCTGTTCTTATAGTTTTTTGTGAACGTGTGGGTCTGGTTTCATGTCAAAGCATGAATTCCTCAAGTGGTAGTTACAACAGGTAAACTATTTTTGGTTCTGTCTCCATTACACTTGGTTTAGTAAGAGGACTTGCTGGGACTATTGGGTACAGAAAAATGAGAGATTTGGTTCAGCAAAGTTAGGACATGATTGACAACCTAATCATTTTCAGAGAGTATGTTTGAATTGACTTGACTATAACATTCCTGGATAACCTCTATCACTAAATGGTGTGTGAGGCAATTCTGCATTAGCTCATGACGCAGATTTTAACCAAGTTGTTCATATTTAAATAAATAACATTTTACAAAAACTTCCTTATATCAAACTAGTTTTTTGTTACTTTTCATTCCGAAGTTCATGAATGTCTTTTAACAGCTTCTCATAAGCTGCCAAGTATTTTTTCTCAGAATATAATTAATTTTCAGTCCTACTTAAAATTATTTATTTAATTATATAATGGCAAACACACTCTCATATTTTTCTTTGCTTGACTTTCATAGTTTAAAATAGAATTCTGTAGCCTTTTAGAAGCAAATGAGGATGTTTGTGTTGTGCAATGCTTTTAGTAGTTCAGCTTCTGAAAAACTCCCCATTAAGTGTAGTTTAGTAGTCCATTGGCCACACCACTGACATGGTTTCAGTTACTCACAAGAATACAGGGAGAATATCATCAAACATCTATTTACAGTAAATATAGCAGGTGTATTTGTCTTACAACATTTTAAAATATTTTTAGACCAAGAAGTTCAAAGGTTGAAGATAGGAATGGAGACATTATTGGCTGCAAATGAAGAAAAGGTGAGAAAATAATCACTGTTCTACATATTAATTTTGGGTTGCAGTCTCTGAAATCTTCTGAATAACACAATTGTAAGGACTAAATGAGAGAGGGGATTCATTCTTCAGGAGACTATAATTTTTATGATAATAAATCAAGCCATGGGATTTTTCTTTATGGTGGCACATTCATTTATGATCAAATAGACAATAATATGCATCCCTATAAACTTCCTTTAGTAAATGGGGAATCCAGGCGGGGCAACATTAATTCTGGAGAACATTAATGTGGCTCATAATATTTAGTTCTCAAAAAAACACTAATGTCAAACTTCTCTGGTTTCCTTATATCCATAATTACACACTGTCCAGCAATATTGTGTACAATGGCAAACAAAAGCCAAGAAGCATTCCTTACAAGGAATGTGAGAGACTTGAGCCTGTTTTCATGAGAAAACCACAGAGATGTAGTACAGAGTTTCTGCAGCTAAAAATGTAGGATTTTAAATATGATCATATGTAATGTTTTCCACAGGACCGTCGGATAGAGGAGCTGACACTACTGCTAAGTCAGTACAGGAGGGTCAAGGACATCATGATTGCAGCTCATGGTAAAATGTCTTGTGAATAATTTCCTGATTTTATTTGAAGTCTATGTGGTGGTCCTGTGACCATTATGACCTGTGACCATTAGCCAGCTTTTACAGCATAAAATGATATTAAGATAATTCATTTCCCTTCCACTAATGAAAATCCTTTAAGCTGACTAGAAAAGTTTTGGTTGGGAAAAGCAACTGAAAACCCACAGCTGTTTTCATGCACACAATACTGTGTATTTAACTTCAAAATCTGATGGGGGTGGGGTGGAATCTTTGTCCCATTTCTCATTTACGCTGTAGGAAGTGGAGTAGGCTTTAGGACAATCTCATTTTAAATTGGCACCACATTTTAAGTACTGAATTTAATCCGGGTAACTTGACCTTCTGAAAGGACAGTTTTGTTCATGCACATCATCACATTAACAATAACAATATTTTTAGGCCTTTTATGGCAGAATGGAAACTGTTATTTAACACACAACAACAGGGAATGAGAGTAAATCTCTCTCTGAATGTTCATTGAAAAAATAAATAAATTAAAAGGAGCAAGGCAGAAGCCATGGTGCTCTGGATTATTGAGCTGATACTACAGAGAGCATGATGGTGTTAATGTACACTGGCATAGGCATTCCCTAGAGTGTAAATAACACACAGTGATGCTCAGCATAGTAAAACAAATAAAAACCCCAAATACAAACCTGTGTAGAATTTACACTGCCTGAGACAGCCCTTAAAAGCTTTTTCTATGCCTATTTCTCTCCATTTCTGCTTCTGCTCTCTAATGCTTTCAGGCTCTTCTGTCTCTGGTGGAAGTGAAGAGGAACTGGAGGCAACTTTAAGGAAGTGGAATCTTTTGAATAACTCTCAAGGAGAATTACTGAAAACAGAGGTACAGAAGTTTTCAAAGCAGGCTCTGCTCTATAGATGATTTTTTCTTGTTGGTTTCTCTGTAGTGATGTAGATAAGAGTTCAGCCCTGGCCGAATTTTTGTACTTCTTGGTATGGGCACAGTAGGTTCAGCATCAGGCACCAGAGCTACAGGCTTGAAACTCTTCTATTTTACCCAGGCCTCTGCAGGAGATTTGTCACCAGCTGTGGTCCCTCCAGTGCCACACAAAGCCGTGGAAATCAGGCAAGACCTTTCATGTTTGATGGCGGTTGTCCTAAATCTGTATTATTTAAAGTGTTAAACTGTTGGCATCTTGCCTTGACTGTTCTTGGCTTTGCTGTACTTTTGGGTACTTGGGAAAGCTGTACTTTTGCAATGCTTAGTTGTATAAGGTTTAAATTATAGGAATAATTCAGCATTTTTATATATCAGAAGATCTATGCACTGTAGTCCTTAAAACTATAAAATTTATTTCTATTTTAAGTGGAAGCATTCAGGTATCTTCAAGTAATTTAACCTCACCACAAGAAGACTCTTTGGAAATCACTAATAGGTAAGAATGAGTAACTTTCATTGAAATATAAAACATTTTTCCTTTCTAAAATGCCTAAATGTTGCGTATTGCTCACAAAGAGTTACTGCTGTGCTATTTAAGAGCTTCTAAAGTCATCTACAGGCACAAGGCTAAAGCTGCCCATTGGGCCTGGCTGCCTTTTATTGCTGATCAGAGCATGTCTTGTTGCTCTTTCTGACTTCATCTACCGCAATTGTCAATATGGTGATTTTCAGACTAAAAATATAATCAAATAAATTAATCTTTTATGATATGCAAACAAACCATATTGTATTAACTGCTGCTTTTTTGCCTGTTGCTTTTTTAAGGGTTCCACAGAAAAAAAGGTCAAGTAGTTTAGAAGACTTGCAGAGTGAATCCTTGGAAAAGGTTGGTTTATTTGTAATCACAGTTTCTGGTGTTTAATGTCACAGCTAGAAGACAAAGATACAGTATATATCTATATATATATTCACATATACTAACTTTAACATCTGCTAATATTGTATATGGGGAAAAAGCCCTAATGATAAAACAGCTCAGATTCTTTTTCCACCCCATTGCCAAGCTGGTTGACACACGCATATGGACACACCTTCAAATTCAATTTTTCCTCTGAGAGAAACAAAAACATTTAAGAGAAATACAAGACATAGTGAGGAGTCATTTTGTTAAACTGCAGTATTATTTTTTTTCTAGGTATTTTTAAAACAACTTTTACTTCCAAATCACTAAAAATATTAGGGCAGCTAATCATGAAAGTAATTATATGTTGGGACTGGGTACTTCCACGTAGGATTCTTTTTTGAGTGTTTGCATGTACTTATGAGTGTTGCTCCCTTAGACTTCTGATACAAATGGCATTCCTGAAGCTGGTATTGATGCTGCCTTAGTTAAAACAGCAGGTGCACCGTTGGTACTTCAAAGGCTTTAATTCCATTCCAGAATGAAACTTCCCAATTTGCAAAGTCTTGTTCCATTGTGGTCCAAAGTCTTGTTTTGTCATTATGTACACTGTTGTTTTCCTGCACTTACAGTTGTGCTTTGTGAGGCTGTTGTTGATGCTTTCTGTACTCAAGTTAGGCTTAATACTAGGTTCCTACACTCAGTAATGCCATTTAAACCAGATACCAGTAACATGACTGTTCCAGTTCTCAATTTTTTTAAAATTCATCTTAAATCACTGAAGATCACAGTGGCCAAGCAGAATGTGTGAAATTTGTGTTGCACTCATTTGATTGTGGTCATACACGTGTGACAAATCAGAACTAACATTCCGTTCCATGAAGAATTGATGAAGGTCTGTTTTCTTGTCATAACATTTAAAATATTTCCTTGTCTTTAAATTAAAAACCTTAATTTGTCTCTCTGATATGCTGAGATAAGGCTGTAGCTACACACTTGTGCTGGAAATCTGCCCTATCCATGAAATCACGGTCCATAGAGGAAGTAGAACCTACCCAAGGATATGAAAGATGTGTAGCAAGTCAGCCCCATGTTCAGCAAGGCATTTAAATTGTGTGCCCTAATTTAGGCATGGGGACTCTGTGCAATAGCTGAGACCCCCCTGTGTGCATCAGTGAGTGGCTAAATGTGAATATTACAACCAAACTGAGGCCCAAAAACCTTGTTTTGCTGACACAGTATGACAAGACAGCTTTGTGCTTTAAGTCCAAGAGAACCTGTGCTATCAGCACTGTTTGCTGGAGTTATTCTGCCTTGCACAAAGCTCAAATTTCCATTGCTTCCAGCAGTAATAATAATAAAATAATAAACCATATCAGTGTCCCTGACCTAACCATGTGGAATTTTTATCACGTGGTTTCTATCAGAGCTCTTTATGATTTCTGCTGGATCCACACAGCATTGTGCATGTTATTTTATGTCAGTTCTTTTCATATTGGTCTAACTGTTAAACAGCTGTTACATTCCCAGCTCACACTAGGTCTAAAGGGACCACCCAGAAACCTGAAAACAGCAAAATTACTTTGATCCCAACAGAACCTAAACTAGGCCCAGATTTTGTAAAGTGGAAAATGAACAAACAAAATCAGTATTAAATATTGGACTGAAATGAAATGAAGAGGGGTAACAGTCCTTGTCATATATTGCCCAGACATTAGGCAGCATATCTATAGTAATAAGACTACAATTGATGTTCTGTGTATGAATGTTAATACTAACATTTGTCTGTTGCTTTTTTCCACAAAACTTTGAAATTGTCCTCCCTGAAACTCCGTAGTATGTAGATGGAAAACCAGCACAGCCTGTTGTAGAGCAAGAGGTATATTAACTGCAACCTTTCCTAACAATTCTCTGTTGTGTTGTGATGTGATGTGATGTGATGTGATGTGATGGTTGGGTTTGCATTTTATGTTCATTTTCTCCTTAAAATGTTTGCATGGTTCCAGTGCTGGCAAACAAAAGAGGGGGTAAGGATCTGAAAGGGAAATCTTTTGGTTTTTACTTTTTATCTAAAAGTTTGTCACATGAAGCTGAGGTCAGTCAGTCTCAGAAAATACACTACTGATGTAAGACACAATTTCTCTATTCAGATAATTTTTGGTACAAGTCAGGATATATTCCTGCAGTTGCCAAAAAGGAGCAGGAGCTGAGGAACTGAGCAATCTGGCCTGCAGTTGAAGTATCCAAAGAATCCTTCAGGCCTTGGAAGAAGAATAGATAAAGCAGTGGTTATCTCATTAAATATTTAATGTATCATCCTGTCACAGGCATTGTTTTAAAACCATTTTCTTGGAATGGGTTTACTAAAAAGGAGCACACTGTATGTTCCTGTATACTAAATATGGTTTGCATAATTCCAGTGCAGAGTTTTCCTATGCAACCTCCATTCTGATACTGAAACATTTACCAGTGTTTTACAGTGAGTTTGCTCCAAAACACATATTGGATGCACACCATTCCCTCTAATAATGTCAATTGGAGCTGCAGGTTCATTGCTTGTCTCAAAGAGCATCTCCTATAGTTGTCACCCAGAGTGATGTCTCATCCATCTTTTCATCTGGATTCAGTGTTGAAGGAATCCCAACAAGCCGTTTCCAAAACTGTAGGCACAAGTACTTCTGTGAAACACATGCTTTGCCTGGAAAAGTAACTAGTTAGGCTCAAAACTATCAGATTTATGGGACCATTTCATCTACCCTTGTACAAGGAGCAAGATGCCCAAGTAGATGATCATTTGAATGCAAGGCAAAACTAGGTTCTGTAATTACTTTTTTCAAAAACTTCATATTTGTAATTTTGTCTATGCAAAGAGATTTTCATCCCTACAATAATTAAATTTCTGTACCCTAACTTTGGTGTTACTTCTTTTACTGTTATTAATGGTGGTGGGAGATATGTTTGAGAAAATTTGGGGTGTACAAATATGTCTGGGTTAAATTCCAGCGAGATAAAATTGTGAGGCAGAAACAGAGACAGTGTGGTGAAAAATAGGGGGGAAAATAATATGAGAAGTAACTAAATGCATTTTGGCACCGTCAAAGTTGACCTTGGAAGAATCAAAGTATTATGTAGTGCCAGGGTCCTGGAGGAAAGAGAGACAGCTTGAAAAATTCTTACGACAAAACCAGGTAATATTTAACATACATTTTAAAGTAATACAGGGTGGTTAAAGTGGGAGGAGCAGGTGAGGGAAGACAAGGCTGTGTCTTAGCTAGAAAACTGTCAGATCACTGATAGGTTTAAATTGAGTTATCTGTAAGTAGAAATGTAGAGGGAGTGGAGTCATTTTGAACTGTGAGCTTCCAATACTTATTCTCAACTTTAAGAACATTGTGTACTAGATTGCAAATGCTGTGAGCATTTTGATTTTGTGTTTATTTTATCTTTCCCTCTTTTGAAAACAACAGAGTAAGCCAGTTGGGAAAGGCAGCAAGTATCAAACATTGCCAGGAAAGCTGCCCCGACCCCTGCAGAATGGAGAGCAGGGAATGTATAACTCCCCAGAAGGATGTGGCAGGAGTGACAACGAGGAAAACGGCATCCCAGGCCTGAGTATGTACCTGTGCCTCTCCCAGAGGGGAAAACCTAACTGTCTGAGGGATTGGGACAGAGCATGGGATGGAATCTGCTATGCCCAAACAATGGACTGTAAACACGTGGTTCAGTTAGGGAATGTTCTATTTTTTTTTTTTTTTAACAAATACAAAAAATATCCCCACAGCCCACAGGAGAGTGAAGGATGCATTTAAGTTAGAAGGGTTTTTTTCTGGTACACTTGGCAATACCCTTTGAAACGTTACAATACAACTAGCAAAAACACACACATTTTGGATAAAAATCCTTGTATCAGCACTGTTGGTTGCTGTAGCTGGTGGGGAACCACAAGTGAAAATTAAATTTGCTGCATGCAGAAAACCATCAGTGGATTTAGGAACTACAAATGTATTGTCATTCTACAGCCCTGTGGAAGCCTGTATTAATTTTTTTTTCAGTGGCACCTTAAGCACAGATTTATTGACAAAAAGGTGTCAAGAGTGATGCCCAGATTCAGGGATTTTTCTAGGACTGAAGAACTTGGGAGCTCAGGCACAAGAGTATCCCTTGTGATTCTTGAAGTCTTCCTATGCTTTAAAAGTTACAGTGGGGTTTTTTTGTTTGGCTGTTGTTTTGTCTTTGGCTGGGGTTGGTTTATTTTAAGGCCTCATGGTCCCAAAAGCTGCCAGCATACTGTACTTTCAAGATGGCAGTAGGTTGTGGTTGTCTAGGGGTTTTTAAAGAGCTTTTCTGTGATTGCAACTTTGTAGGCAATGCATGAGCCATGCTGTTATGTCTTTAACTGCAGGATTATCCAAGGATGGGTGAGCTTGTAAAAGAAAATGTTCTTTTTCTAGAAACAAGCAATGGCTTCTTAAATACCCTTAAAATTCTTAAGAGAATTTTTTCTGCAGGTTTGTTTGTTTCTTGCATGTGCAGTCAATTCTTTACACCTCCAATTCTGTATTTCAGAGCAATTTGACACAATCTTAGCCATTGCTTCATTTCAGATACTCTGCAGGCTTCGTAGAGCTCTGTAGTATTTGCTAAAAGTGCTAAAACTGTCCAAGAATAGTTAGAAAAACCCAGAACAGATCTATTACCATCCCTCTCTGTTTAAGATGATGTGTGCACAGTTCTTGGGACTTGTGCACACTGATGCCTATTCACTTCCACATCAAGCATAACTGCTTCTTTTCTTTTTGTTTCTGCTTTTAATGCTTAGCTTACTACTTTGCCCTTCTGTAACTTTATTTTGCTGGTGTTTTGTATCTTCTTTGCTTCTCCATCTGGCTTTCTGCTTCTTGGGATGACTGAAGATCGCGTCAGGAGTGTCAGTGCACCAGTGCTAGGTACTGTATCCGAACAAGATGCAACTTTAACACCCATTTTGCCGCTTACTTTGTTTCTTTCCTTTTCCCCTCCTTTTCCCTATGAAATACTAATCCCGACTGGACCATCTAGATTGAACTCCTTATGTGCAGTACTGAAATGAAGTAATAGCTCATGCTGTATGGCATTCACATGGGTTTTCTTTTTATGGCACTTATTCCTGGTTTCATTCCGTTTTCACTGAAGTCAGAAAAATTTCCATTGATTTTGATGGAGGAGTTAAGGTATTAAGAGCAGGCAAGAAGTCCTTAAATGAATTCAAATAATATAGTTAAATAGAAAAGACTGAAATAACAAAATTATTTTACCCAATGTTTTTTTCTTTTATTTTTATTTTTGTATCAAATGTACAGCTCTTTTCTCACCTTCCGAGCATGGCTTTTTTTTTAAATACAAAAACAGTTTTATAGGTATCTGTTCTTATTTATCATGTTCTGAATTGAAACATCAGTCTCCCAAACAACTTCATCAATAATTAGTATAAAATGTGACTACAATACTGTTCTTAACCCAGGAGAAACAGAGAACATGGATGGTACAGTGGTCTCGGATGACCTTTCACCTCTTTCTTCGGGAACGGATTCGGGTCCACAATCTCCCTGGTCTCCAGAAAACAGAAAGAGTCCAAAAGGGATCAAGAAAATCTGGGGAAAGTAAGGGGTTTTTTTGTTGTTTTTTTTTTCAATGTCAATTTCAGCTGAGAATTAATCCAGTCTCCAGCAAAAGCTACAATTACCTATAGCAAGAATAGCCTAAAATTTGGGGAAAGGAGAGAAAGCAGCTCAGGGATTGCATGGGTGTGTCCTTATGTATACAGGGGTGTAGAAAAATGGATGGGAGTGTTCACAGCGTCATACTGGTGAAAGAAATAAAGCACTGCTATCATCTTAATGCTATTAATTTAGCATACCAGCAGTTTTATTAGCCATGAAAAATTAAATTATAGCAAGTTGTTCATTACAAAAGGCACCAGGTAACTAAATACGAGAAAACAGAAGGAACATAAAGCAGGGCACAGTTGTACTGTGTCCACTTGATCTGCTTCAGGAACAGCAGCCTTTTCCAAGTCTGGATTATTAATTGGATTGAAGTCTTATGACTGCTCTCTGGAGCTCTTTTTTTTCCTCCAGAGTTAAGTCCAGACTGAATTTCCTAGAATTTCTTCAGCTACCTCTGGAATTTGGCATTTGTGGTTTCCAGGGAGATTAACAGAGCTGTCAGTTGTCACTGTAGTTTCCATGCAGAACAAACATCCTCTGTCACCAGCTAATAGTCCTGTCGTGGCACTCTTGTCTTGAAAGAATCAGAAGAACTCAGTCAGGTAACTTCCCTGCAGACGACCTGGGCCTGGCAGAGTTTCGGAGAGGTGGACTCCGGGCAACAGCTGGACCTCGGTTATCCCGATCCAAGGACACCAAAGGCCAGAAGAGGTAACAGCTCCTCCCCTCCCTGGCACAGTATGTCATGTGTGGTGGTGTTAAATGTGCTGAGCAGCCCAACCCTCCTCTTGGGAAACAGAGTTGTTCCCAAGCACTTCAGTACACGTGGAATTCCACTACAGATGGGAAGAATTTCTCTGGTTGCAAAATGATCCTGAGAATCACCCCACCTACACTCCTCCAGCTGCAAGTTGTAGTACTTGCTGCTTGGTGGCATGTCAAAAATTTTACCTTGTTAAAAAACAAAGAGAGTTATCATCTCCTGTGGGAGTATCTGCATAATGAGGATTCAGCAATTCCCTTTCTCCTCTTTCTAACCAGGAAATGGGAAATTCTTACCTGGCCTGCAACTGTTTGTAAGTTGTGGCTGGGTTGCCAAATTCCCAGGATACCCCAGAACACAGCACCCCGACAGATTTGCTGCAGTGCTGCCTCTGGCACAAGATAAGCTTTCCAATGTGGATATTTATTCTTTCCTCTAACACTTTTCGAATGTTTCTTGTTCTTTTCAGTGACCACAATGCTCCCTTCGCTCAGTGGAGCACTGAGAGGGTTTGTAACTGGCTTGAGGACTTTGGCCTGGGCCAGTACGTGATTTTTGCCCGGCAGTGGGTGACGTCAGGCCACACGCTGTTAACTGCCACACCTCAGGACATGGAAAAGGTAATCACTGTTTCACCCAACCTCTTGCCTCTGTACAACCAGGCCCCTTCAAACCATTGGCTCTACTTTACTGAAATCCATACTATCAATTTTTGTAGTTACCTCATGTGAGGAAAGGAGCCAGAGGTAAGACAAACGCTTTGTTCCTCGTTATTGTTGCAGGAAATGGGAATAAAGCATCCACTGCACAGGAAGAAATTAGTTTTGGCCATTAAAGCAATAAATTCAAAGCAAGACGAGAAGTCTGCACAGCTTGATCATATCTGGGTGACAAGTAAGTGTTTGAACTCTCGTGGAATTGTCTGGGGAGGAGTTTCTCCCACCTCTGTGAATGGGCTGCCTGATAAATATTCAAGTAGCTACCAAACATCTTTTAAAAAGTACAAAGTTTCACCATAGTATAATGGAGGATTTTTGTGGTGTTCTTGGCTTCCAAATATGCAGCTTGTGGTATGCTCTTCCACAGGGAACTCTGTCAGATTGCAGGGAATTAAATGGGGGGATTTAGTCTAGGAAGAGCTACATTAATGCTGCAGATTGAATGCTCCATCACACACTGTATTGTCCAATATCATGGGGGACGTGTGGACAAAGCTGTTTGGTGGGAATTGCTTTTGGCTGTCCTTTGGCAAGAGGACTAAGTAGAATGGCCTACCTGAATGCTTGGAAAGAAGCCAGGCCAGACAAGAGGGGAGCAGGGCTTCATTCTCACTGATCTGGATTTGGTTCCCCATTGCTCTCATGTCTGCAGGATGGCTTGATGACATTGGCTTACCTCAGTACAAAGACCAGTTCCATGAATCCAGAGTAGATGGGAGGATGTTGCAGTACTTAACTGTGGTAAGCTACAATCCTTTTTTCCTCAGTTTAACCAAATTTAACTTCAGAATAAGCAAAAACTTTTACAATTTTCCGTTGAATGTGAGCAGGTAAAGAATTTTTGCAGGACAGCAATAATACCAGTTGATAACTCCTTTGTGCTGCCTACTGCATGAAATCTATTCCTAAGGTCTATAAAATAAGTCATATGTTAGGGCTAACTTCTGAAAAGAAAGTCCTTCTTTCAATGTCACGTAGCACACCATAATTAGATGTAAAATGACCTGTTTTACAGGTAACTTCTGGAGCATGTTGTTCTCCACACCAAGTTAGCAACAATATTCAGTAAAGCAAAAGCAGAAAATCCAGTGATCTGTACAGCTCTGACCACATTCACACCACACCATGAATTATACACAGCCACTGTGTTTTCTTCCCATTCCCCTGCACAAGTCTGGATAATTAAGGCCTGGATTTGCCTTAATAGGCTACACTCCTGCCTTCATTTTTTATCCAGGTCTTGCTGTGGTGCAATATTAAAAAAAAACCAAACAACAAACCAACAACAGAACCCCCCAAAACACCACCCTAAAAACACCCAACCCTCTCTGAAGTATAAACTTTCATTTTACCTAAAGCACAGTTACTACACAGCAAGTTTAAACCATTTCTTCTTGGGGCAAGTATCTGTTTTGGTATGTGTGCTATGCCACCTAAAAGCATCTCTCCTTCACAGAATGACCTTCTCTTCTTGAAAGTCACCAGTCAGCTGCATCACCTGAGTATTAAATGTGCCATTCATGTGCTGCATGTCAATGGCTTTAACCCCCACTGTCTACGCAGGAGACCAGTTGAGGAGGTAAAAGAATGTTTAAATAAATTAATTTAAGCAAGCAGGAACTACCTGATACCACCCAAAGGATACACTTGTCAGCAGTGTACAGTTATAGAATAGAATCACTGCTCCTAGGGAATTGTACCTAAAGCAGTAGTTATGCCACTTAATAGTTGAATCTCATGCATTTCTCTTTAGAAGTTACTTGCATAGTCGAAAAAAAAAAGTTAATTCATCTTCCAAGAGAATAATTTGGAATGATTTGTCTTTGCCTGACTTAATTTTTAATTCTGAAAATTTGTAAGGTTTTTGCCTTACCTGATCAGCATAGTTTTGTCTTAAACACTGACAATAACGCTATTGTGAAAATGTTCCTTTTTTTATACCTGTAATCTTTACTCCTGCACTACTTGATGCAACTCATGGGGTTTCATCTGTACTGGACTTGAAAGAGGCCTTGAAGAGAAACAATCCCTTAGAGTCAGGGAAGAACTGCCCTTTGAGGAAGAGGAGGGAGGCTGTTTTAATCAGAACTGAGAATGCATGTTCAAAATGCAGGCTGTGGTGTCATCACCTTTTGCTGTTACTCCAACAGAACAATGTCTCACCTTCCGACGTGGTGCAGTGGTCCAACCACAGGGTGATGGAATGGCTCAGATCAGTGGATCTGGCAGAATATGCACCCAACCTTCGAGGCAGTGGAGTGCACGGGGGCCTGATTGTAAGAATTTTCCATTTTACTACATACCTACTAAAAATTAATAATATGAAACATCTTTTATCTGATGTTTGTCAAGCAGGAGGAAACAAACATATCTGCAATAAGGCAGCATGATCAGGTCTTCTAAAGAGTCTCTTTCTCTGACTCACGCATCTTAATTTGACAAAGGAAAACTAAAATAAAAAAGGAACAGCTAAAACACTTTTTATAATCAGAGCTGAGCTGTGCACAAGTGCTTGACAGCAGTACACAAAAGGAAGCCTGAACTGTGCTGTGAGAAAGTTACTAATTGATAAGGCATCACTGAGTGTTTCTTTCAGAGGTGTTACCAGAACTCTGAGCTATAGTAAATAATCATTTCAAACTCACAGCAATCATTAATCACATTTTTTTAATTCAAAACATTCAGAAGTATTTACAGCTTAGTAATGACAGAGTTCTGAAATACCGCGATATTTCTGCTGTAGAATTTTTGCAAAAATGAAATAGAAGAAATCATACTGAGATTAAGTGTATACTCTGGGTAGATCTGAAAATCCTGGAAGCAAATTTTTTCAATCCAAACAAATGTATGGTTTGATGATAAATATAAACATGTATTTGCTCATTCTCAGTGTTTTTTCTTGGCTTCTTTCATATATTTACCATTCAAACCCTAGTGAATATTATGAGTGAGCTATAAAAGGCCTAATGTGAACAGATCCTTAGTGAGAAATCTTCTGCTAAGCACTGTAGTGGTTCACTACTGCAAAAATTTATATAAAAAATAAATTTCCTGCCCTTTTTCCCAGATTCTCGAACCTCGCTTCAACGGTGACACGCTGGCCATGCTCCTGAATATCCCACCTCAAAAGACCCTCCTGCGCCGCCACCTCACCACCAATTTTAACGTGTTAATTGGGCCAGAGGCACAGCAAGAAAAACGAGAAATCATGGAGTCAGCAGCATACACACCTCTGACCACCACTGCCAAAGTTCGGGTAGGTACTGCTGTCAAAAGGGAGGAATTTTACTGTCACACTTCTCCACTCTGAGTTATTAAGAAAATCAGGAACAAGCATGGGCAGGAAGAGGTGAATTCCAGAAGGAGTGTTACATTTTCCTTAATTCTAGATACCATAGCTTTTACTATGTATCTGCTTAAATCAGCAGCTGAAACAAGCATGCAATCTGTTCTGTCTTGTCTTAAAAAGAACACCATGTAAATGCATTTAACATCAGCTATAACTCCCAGTTTGAAAACAAATGTATTTAGTTCAGAATTTATGTACTTGAATGACCAGGGTATAGCAGTAAGTGAAAAAGGGGAGGATTTTGAATGTTTAAAGAACAACCTTACTTGTCTTATTCAAAACTACTTGTATTGACTCCTTATTTTAGCCAAAGAAACTTGGATTTTCACATTTTGGAAACTTAAGAAAAAAGAAGTTTGATGAATCAACAGACTACATTTGTCCTATGGATACAAACCCAGTTGCTACAAATGGTACTTCAAAAAACTACGGTGGCCACAAAGGACTGAGTCCTTTCACTGACAGGGAACTGGATCAGGTGGGACAGACAGACTGATGCCATGCTCATCTCATCCTCCCCATGCATTCCAAAGCTTGCAAATAACCAAATGTTCCCCTATAACAAACTCTTTGCTACTTCCGCATGAACTCACTGAGAAAGTATTGGCTGTGGACACTGGAAAGAGTTCCAGACTAAGAATGTTGGGGTTTTTTTTTAATCAACATCATAATAACCTCATCCATCCTCAAGCCCTTTTTCAGGACTATGACACCTTTACACTGCGAAGATGGAGGTATTTTGTCAGTCAAGGGGGTGGTTGCAGTAAACGCAAGACTTTCGTACTTCTAGCTTTCCTAATTTTAGTATGGCACACTATTTTTTTCATTATCTTTATGGGTGGTTTTTAATGTAAGAAATTAATTTGGACAAATTTGTACAAAGCTATCAAGTTATATTAAAGTACAACTGGTTTGTATTTTTTAGCAGACAGTGATCAGAAAATCCAACTGAAGTTTTCTTTCATTGTGTACAGTGGGGAGTAGTTCTGCTTAGACAATATATGTGAAAACACTGCATCAGTAATGAACAAGATTATTAATAAAGCAATATTAATTCACTTTTGTTATGTAGTAGTGAACTTGTGAATGAAACTGCCTAGACAGCATACAGACAAATGATGAAGACTAAAACATCAAATTTTATTTCAACTCTACTGTTGTGTAAAGGGATGTAAACCCTGAAAAATGGAGCACTCCTGGAGCCTTGTGTGAACTTTGGCAGCACACAAGAGCCAGAGAGAAGCAGCTGGAGTAAACTGCCCTTTCTCCAGTGACATAGAAACATTTTAAGCCTGATAAGAGAATGGTCACAACATTGAAAAGACTAACTGTGAAGGTAATTTTTTCATTTGCATGGTTTAGTGCATCTAACATCTCATTTGTGTTCATTAGTTAACCATGGTCTTTTTCAATGTACTGTTCCTCAACAGGGAGAATACCAAACCCTGACTGTGATTTAGAAGGGATGTTCACTTGCTCAGCTTAGAATTGTGAGGGAATGTATTAACTTTGAGCCAAGAACTTGCACTGTGCAGTTGTTCAAGCATGACAGAAATACTGGATTTTTCTCTAGGAGCATGGGCTGTCTATTCAGCATGACTTCTGAGCATGTGGTCACACAGGAAATCCCACTGCCCTAGAACTGGTAATATTTCTATGCAAAAAGCAGTATTCCTGTATCAAGGACTTGTACTTCTTGCCTGTGAAAGAAGCCTACTAGAAGTGTAAGTGGTGTCAGACCATTTGGAGAATATTCATTGACAGTATCAGTTAAAGCTTTTTCTTTTTGCTTGTGAATTAGAGGCTAAGTTTCATGGAATCAATCTTTCTTAATCAGGGTACATTCTTCCAATTGTTAAATGCATTTTCACATACCTTGTAGCATGGAGGTATTTTTGTTAAGCTGTAGAAATCCAAGCTTTTAAACTTACCCCAACTTCATTTGTCCAGGCACAGATCCCTCCCAAAGCTGCATGTAGAGTGAATAAAATTGCACATACTGTCTGATTTGAACTCTAGCTCCTGACTGCTTTTACAGATGGAACACTCAGAAGGCACAGTAATGCAAATAGGGGCTCTTTCCCAAGGCATAACCCACCTTACGGTATGTACTCATTCCTCTCTTCTTCTAAAGTCACAAATGTGTTCTGCTAGAACTCACTGGAAGTTGGTTATTGCTGGTGGTAATTAAATCTAAGTGGGTCTCTGTTCTTGTTAAATATCTCTTTACAGCCTGGTGGGACATTCAATCAAAAAAAAAAAAAAAACACCTGCTTTTAAATTGCCTTAGAAATGAAGTTTCATTTAGGCCTCTAAGTTTTCATGAACTCAGCTGTCTCTTTGACATGACAGATACTCATCCCCTTAAATGAAAACAATTCATCAAAGATCTTGCAGGTAACCACCACCTCAGTCACAGCAAAGGCTAGGAGTGAGGTGCAGACTTGAAAATTTACATTAACTAAAACTACATGGAAAGCAACAACCAAGAAAACTCACTCGTTATTGCTACCTCCTTCCATAGAAGCTAATTTATCAAAAAATAAAAATAAGTGACTGAAGGACATAAAGAAGAATTGCATAACATAATTGAGTCATGTGCCACATACAAAATCTCTAAGAATTTCCTCAAACAAAAAAAAGTTTACTTAAAGCTGTATTGAAGAAATTCCTTTTGACTGTGTGTGGCTCTCACCCCCTCTGTTGTGAGCCTGATCTCATTGCAGGTGGGTCTCTGTGACCACAGGCCTCTCACTGACCTTGCTCACTCCTTCCCTCCTTGTTCTTTCAGACGCTGCTAAGTCAGGACGAAACACTGAATGACAGCAGGTTTTTAACACCTAGCCTTGAAGACTGGAGATGATGCTTCAGCATGACCAGGAACACTACTCATACCTCATGCCTGCCAGTAGTGGCCAGGAGCAGCAGGATGCTGTGGCACAGGAAGGCTTGACCTCTTTTCTGCCACTGAGACCTCCCAAGTAGCATTTCCTATTTTCGGTGTAGCCACACATTACAGGTAACTCCCCTCTGTGCTGTTTTTCCACATAATGTCATAGGAGACAGGTGTTGGGAGAGGAGTGGGATTCATCCAGAGTCTGGAAGTGTTTTATCCTTTTATTCAGTTGTCTTTTACATGGTGTGTTGATGTACTGTTACATGAAAGATCTTTTGTAATTTTTTATTTTTTTAATTAACTCATTGTGCAGGAGTCATTAACACGTTATTGTACCATGAGGGTTAGTCAGAGCTACCTGGAAATTCAGATGGATGCTGCTGAATGCAGCAGTAATGGCTCACTCACTACTCCTGTGTTTTTGCCAGACTGGTCCCCATAAAGGATTTCAATCTATCCTCCCTTTTACTAGCACACATCATGCCCTCTTTCTACCTAAGTCAGTGCACTGTAGGATGGGAAGAATGGAAGATAATGCTGTCTATCAAGCCCTTGCTTTTATTAGAATGACAAGCTGCCACGTTCACAAATCTTTACCTAAGGCAAAAACAACCACAGCAGGAAATTGTAACCCTGACACTACCAGGAAAGTACCAGATTAAAACAAAGATTTAGTTCTTTAAAACACCTGAAAAAATAAATCTATTGCTCTTTTACTGGGTTAGACAGGACTGCATCAGAGGGAAATAAGACCTTTCACTTTTTGAGGGGCTAAGGGTGAAACTGTCATCTTGACAGCAGCAATTACTTGTAGCATCTGTTTACATGTTTATCTGTATTAATGAGCTATTATCAAGCTCTCTTAATAAACAGGAAAATACCAGAAAAAATATCCTTAATTGTAAGGAAAATACTTTGTAGAGGGCTGGTTTGCACTCCTCTCTCCTAGCTGGCTGCAGGGTGTTGCTTTAGATTCTAATATAGCCTGAGGGGAGGTCGCTCCCAGCTACAGCCCTCCCAAATAAAGAGGGAACCTCCAGGGCTGTCCAGATCATGCAGCAAGGGCTCTTTGAGAGCTACCTGTGGCACTTTTTATAGGTGATCTAACCTACTCCTCAATCCATCAGTCTCTCATGACAGACCCTGGACTGTATGGTCAGGGATAAGTAGCTAAACACATGATTCGTTGTCCAAAATGGTGAAACCAAGGCAAATTCTTTTCATACATTGTAAAATGAAAAAAAGGAGAATGCAGAAGAATGAGAAGTATAGGTGTCAGCAAACTACAAATGTTTAATAAAAGGTGTTAAATATGTCAGTCTGTCACTGCAGTGAGTGCTAGTGACCAGCTCAGGCACCATGGGCATTTGTAATACTTTGTCAGGTCAATTAGCCAACAGATTTATTACAGCACTGCAAATGGGACAGGCTGCTGCAGCAGCCATAGGGTATTCCAAGCACATTTTCCTATTTCTTTCAATGCTGTATTTGTAACTCAATGTGTTGTTGTGCTAACTTGGCTGTGAATAGTCAAATCTACAAGACAATTGATTCTTTTTTTTAAATAGACGTAGTAAGAAATCATAATTAGCATAACACTGGTACAAATGCTTATTTTTTGACTGTTAAGAATAAACTCTGAATGTTCCCCTTTCTCTTGCTGACCATGGAATGATTTAACCCAAATACATGTGGATGTCCTCTCATCTTAATTTTTTTCCCCTCAGAATTAATGTTTTATACTAACTTAAGAGGTCAGACTGAGTAACTTCCCACACAACTCAAGATGATGTCTCAACTTCTTGGTATTAAAACACACAAGGTAATTATGAAGTTATAAATCTCAGAAATTACATCAAGGTGTTAAAAAACACACACATACACAAATGCTGCACAGTTACAAATCAACTGTTCCTGTAAAAAAATATGCAGTACTTACAAAAAAGGTATCAGGTGACACCAATGTTAATAAGCAAATGTACTGCTCTTGGGATAGCCAAGTTTGTCCAGGTTGGGAAAAGGTATCAGGTGACATCAATGTTAATAAGCAAATGTACTGCTCTTGGGATAGCCAAGTTTGTCCAGGTTGGGCTGACAGGCAAACTGAATCATTGGAGGAGGCCCACACATGAGGATCAGAGTGTCACTGCCAGGGGGAGGCAGGTGGGCTTTCATCATGTCTGCAGTGACAAAGCCAGAGCTGTACTTCCAGTCTGCAACAAAGAAATTCAGCATTAGTTTAAATCTCTGTACAAACTACTTGTACTACTTCTTCAGCTACTTCTTAAACTTCACCAAGTAGCTGAAGAATCAAGTTATGGCACCATCACTGCAAGCCAGAAGAGGGTTAAATGTCTCACCCAGCTCAAACCTAGTGCTCCCTTTCCACAGGGACAAGTATGCAGATAACAAGGATCTGATTGATAAGACATGAAAGTCTGTGAGTAAATTGTAAGATTTAAAAGAAATGAGCAGGTACGAATAAAAAGGAAGAGTGAATCAGCTTTTCCAGTGAAGAGGGGGTCACCCAGTGGCAGGGAGAGGTATTGAGAGCAGTACAATACCCAGAATGAAGTCTGGATAAACATTTTTCCACTGTTTATTTTTTTTTTTAAGAGATTGAGCGGTTAGGTGACAAAATTCGATGATAACAAAAGTTCTGCCATGAAGTTTAGTGATAAGAGAAAAAGTTAAAAGAGGAAAGAAATGCTAAATTATTTCAAGCAGTAGTATTACTGAATGCATCTGCCATTTGTAGTGAGCCAAGTAGGAAAATGATGCCTTAATCTATACACATGGCATCTGTGTTTCACCAGAATCTAATCTGGAGCTGCTGCAAAACAAAGATGTGCACAGGTATTAAACAATTTAATGTCAACAAAATGCTAATATAACCTGATTTGGGAGATAGCCCAAAGCAGAGCTGAAGTTTTGATGAAAATTACCAAAAACTGAAATACCTTTAAAGATCCATTCAGTAGCATGTCTGACCCACCGGAGGCTAATTATGAGTTCTCCCTTTTTAAGGCACATGTGGTTTAGATCCCTTTCTAAAACAGGATGTGCGCTAAGGTTTGTTTCTGAGGAGTTTACAAGCGTAAGACAAGAACATTTGATATTACTCTAATGTCCCCTTGAGCAAAAGTGAAGCTCTGTTGTACAGGGATGAGCAAAGGCATTTCCACGTGCTCCTACCTTTTGGAGGTCTGTCCAGTGTGTACCACAGCACAAACTGCTCAGGATGCCTCTTGGCAATGTCTTCTAGCTCATCTCTCAGCAATATATCACTTTCTGTCTGCAAAATGGAGAGTGCTGTTTAGCTCCAAACCATCCCAGGAGCCCTCTGATGGGAGCTCATCTGCCATTCACAACAAATATAATGACAAGTCATGCAAATAAAGAAAGGGATTTGTTTTTTCCCCCCTTCCATGATAGCTGTTATCATTACAGGCTTCTGTAAATTCAGAGTAAGAAAAACAAACTATGTGGTTTAGCAGCCACCTAAACACAGTCCTAAAGATGTCAATTTGAACAACTTTTTAATCCAGGCTAAAACCACAACAAGCTGGATTCGTCCCCAGCCCTGGCAAATATGTCCCTGGACCAGCATGATGAAGGTTAACTGTACAGACAGATTAGTGGAAACAAATCCTATTTCCTTGAAATCAGTGAAGGAGTAAGATGAGCACAGGGATCAGGATCTGGTCACACTATTTATTCCCTAATGTGGGAATTAAGTGAAACTATGAGAAGACACCTAAATATGAAAGAGTATGAAAGATGTGCCACCAGTTTAAAAAGCTCAGAGGCCAGAAAAAACAAGAGAGCCATTAAAGAACTAACAGATGGGTTAGATCACTCACCTGATTAGCAAAGAGAAGGTAACACTTCGTGGAGTCCTTAGGATCATTTGTGATCTGACGGATCAGCTGCAACATAGGAGTTATTCCTGTTAAAAACCAAAATTGTTATAAAAAGGGTGTTTCTTTCTATGGCAACAGTTTCAGTATTAATGCTGCTTTCCCTCAGTCTTCAATGGGAGCTTAGTCTGCAGAAGTCTACACACCTCTAATTTTCTAATCCACACCAAATGCAGAGGTTGGGAGTTTCTTTTATCACAAATTATTTAAAAACAAAACCACAATTCTTGTATGCAGGACTTTGCAGCATTCTCTATCACATAATTTTTACCTCAAGACATTCTCCTAAAGTACTTTTTGTCAACATTCTCCTAAAATACTTTTTGTCACTGATGGAGTTCTGAGGTCACAAGGTACATCAATAGTCAAACCCTGAGGTTGCTACTCTCCAGGACTGAAGTCCAGCCACTGGAATGCCCCAGGGCTGCCACCATGAAAAGAAATTTATGAACAGAAATGCAGGTGTAAGTACTCTGCTGCTAAAGTACAGTGATACTCCTCATCCATAAAGACATTTTCACTCTCTAGACACTCCGTATGATGGGATTAGTTTTACCTGTTCCTCCAGCTATCATCCCAAGGTGCCTTGCAAACTTTTTCTCTGCTTCAGACTTCTTATTAGGCTTGATAAGAAAGGTACCTAGAAGAAATATTCAAAACCTGTAGGTACATTAGCTTCCAAACAAACATGGATACAAATTCCATGGGCATAAATTATTACAGACAACTAATTAATTAAGATAAATCTTCTGGATATCCCTGGCTTCATCTGAGATATGACAGATTGATCAGGAGGTTGCTGATCACAGGAGGTCCAGAGAAGTGCTGAGAACTCTGAGTTGAGACTTAAGTGCACAACTCCTCTCAGTCGAGAGCAGTGCAAAATCTTTCACTTGTATCCTACAAGAGGATTACTTCTCTGAGCTTATTTCCTCACAGTTAACTCAGACCTGGTTTAGTTACGAAATGCAGCTGGCTCTCATACAGCTGGTTATTCAGTAACAGCACTGGGATTCTCAGTGGGCATTTCAGGCCACAACCTTAAAAAGCATCTGGAACATCTCCCTCCATGTGTGTAGCTGAGGTATTATTTCCAGTGCAGACTTCTCAGTTATATAATGGAATAGCAATTTTTTCAGATTTATAGTCCCAGGAGTGAGACAATCATCAGTTATTCCTCACACAAAGTAAACACAAAGAACTCTTTCCCCTTTTATCAACTCTTGCAGGCTCTTGGTCAAGTCTAGAAAAGGCAGATTTTCTCTTTTCCACTTTAAAAAAAAAAAGATTCTCTAAAAGTTGTCAAGTTTTATAAAACACCTCTGAAAATAACCAGTACAAGCCACTCCCTTTTGCTCTCCCACCTTTGTGTCACAGTACCTGTCCCCTTATATACAAGGAGTCCATTTGGCCCTCTGAAATCAATGGTATCTCCAATCTTCATGTTGTCCAGATACTGGGACATCTTCCCACCTTCAGGAAACTTGGGGTTCACATTTTTGTGGTAGACCTGTAAAACCAAATCACTTGTATGTTACCAACGACTACCTTTCCTACAGACAGTATTACAAACTCTAGAACACAATACTGCAGGTCTGAAATTCAGCACCTCAGAAGGAAATTGAGGCAATTCTTTGCTCTCAGGTATCTCTTGAGCCTTGCAACAGGAAGCAGCCAAAATAAGTAAAATGTGCTGTCCCTCTGCTGCCTGCAAACAGCCAGGATAACAGGAATGGGGGGCAGGCAGATTATGTGCTGGTGCCCTCATTTCGCTATTGCCTTATGTCACCCCATTTTTGTAGCTGCTCCTTCTGAAAATAGCATTGCTGCATCTTTTCCTTCTAAAACTTTCCCAGACACTCAGCCACACAACAGCTTTTTGAGCTTTCAAAGCACATAGGAAGCATTAAGTAGTTCATAACAATTCACCACACTTGTAACATGAAGAACAAAACATAAAAAAAATTTTTTTAAAGCCCAGATTTTTGCCTAAGGACAAATTCTATCATAGAAAAGGATTAGGAAATCCCGAAGTCCTGGGATCAGATAATCCTACATCCCCTAGCTTAAAGGATTTCCCTTGTTTGACTTGTTTTCTGCTTAGAGCTGTTAGCAGTACGCATTAGCAGCAGCATAGGCATCTTGAGGGAGAGAGATCAGCATCTATGCATTGCCAAATAAAAGAGATTAGGGAAGTTCCTAAAGTATTGCCAGGGAAGTGATTCTCTTCTCCATCTACTCTACCTCCGCTATCCCTCAGTGCCACACAGCAGATACACAGGATACAACTTACTGATCAAGGGCAATGTCAAATGAGTTGTCTGCCATCAGTCACCCCATTTGAAAAAGATGAGATCCGATGAAAATGAAATTTGAATGAAAGAAGATGAAGTTTGATGACTAAATCAAAACAAACCATTTCACTAAAATGAAGTACTTGTATTCCTTCCAGTTCACAACTTATCTATATTAAAGAAAAACAAAATTTACCTTTATAACTAAATCAACATAACCTTTTGTCTCGTCACTGGAAACTGGGGTATAGGCTCGAATCACCAGATTACCATCAATTTTTGCAGAAAGGTAAACATGTTGGCCTAGGGAGAAAGAATTACAATCTGATTATTCTTTTCACCCCTGGAGGACAAGAGAGAAAGGCAGGAATTGTTGCCAGCTACACATGCAATGACACAGAAGATCTTTGCCATATAAATGCTCTATGAAATGTGAAGTTTCTTCTCTTTTTTCAGTACAGGAGTCTGTACTGAAAGTACAGGAAGTAATATGGCCCATACAGTTTCAGCATCTTATTCCTAACTTCTTAAGAATGAAGTCTGGATAAACACAAGCACTGCAGAGCACATCTCAGCTGGTTTACCATTTGTCTAGTTAACTCAGACAGTTTCATTAGTCTTTCCCATACAAGCCAGAAGAGAATTTGGAGAAAGAAAGCCACCCTTAACAGGCAGCATGCAAGGACATGCTCACAGCATGGAAGGGGATGACCCTGACACCTGCCATACAGCACAGGGAGCTGCAAAACAGTGCAGAACAACATCTGCTAGATCTGCCGATCAGAGAGAGAGAGAGAGAGAATTTCCCCTGCAGAGATTATTATTGATTCAAGGTCCAAGGTTCAGTACTATCAGTGTTCCAGGGTACTGGAAAGAAGGCCAATCCTAGGCTGAAATTCATGCTACATAACTCCAGATAAAGTTGCATGGAAATGTGTGTAATTCAAAGGTAAGTGCATGCACAGAAAAGGCTCTGAATATTTCAGCATCATCTATATACAGCAGCTGCATTTTCCCCAAGAGTTACAAGCTTCCCAGGCAGCAGTTGTCCCCTTTCTCATTTACAAGCATGACTGTACTTGCCAAAACATGAGGGCATTTGCCAATAGCCTGAGGGAAGCAGATGGAAGTAGAATGCAAGTAAGAAATATGAAAAAACTTCGACAGATACCACTCTCGCGTATATCCTGACTGGTGATGAATTGCATTAGGCTCAGTTCAGTTTCACTGCTCCATTTCTAAACTACACCACGCAAAATACAAGCAGGACAAAGCACTCACAAAAGATCAGAAGCACAACCGTTTGGGAAACCTGACATTTCTCTCTGAGAGAGCAGCATTCAGATGCAGCTTTTAACTCCTTGCTTTGCTGAGTCTTAAATTCACCAACAGAAGTCCAAGAACTATGAGAAACCAGAAATATAGGTAGTTAAATGTTTCCAGCACTTACCTACAGGTAATCCTAATATATGACTTGTTGAAGGTAGCCCAAATCTGAATTTCTTAGTATCATGACTGATTTCCTAAAAAACCCAAAGTTAGAATGAGGTCACCATCACCACTAGTTTGAATTTCAAACTCTACTCAACACAATATGCTTTAGTAAGCCTGCTCTTTGTTAGCATGCAAGCCAAATACCGTGAAAGGACACAGAAACGGCTTGAAAAATAAAGATTAAATAAATCAGAACTTTTAGAAGCACCTTTCCCCTCTTTAATTCCACAATGCGTGACTTTTGCCTGCCTGCACAATCCCTACAGCGCCTTCGCACAGATGAAGTCAGGAAACGCTGTGCCCAAGGCCAGTGAGCTCATTCCGTGCCTGTGGCCAAAGATCCGGCAAGACCGGGCGTGCAGGAGCGCAGGGCTTGCTCCTCCATGGTGCACCCGGGACAGGAATCGAGGGAGGAACAGGCAGCATTTACACGCGCAAAGCAGCGAGTCTCCCCTCGGGAAACAACAGCTCGCAGCGTGGGTCACAGCCGTCCTTGGAGGGCTCTGTGCCCTGCTCTGGGGATTCGATCCCTGGGCAGCCCACGGCCAAGAGCCCCCCACACCTCCCGGCCGACGGAGCCACAGCCCGAGAGCCCCGCTGACCTCCTTGTCCAGCAGCCGCAGCGGGTACTTGGCGAGCGGGTCCTGCAGGGTGACAGGGCCGCTCGGCCTCCGCGCCGTCCCCCGCAGCAGCAGCAGCAACAGGGCGGACGCTGCCACCACGGCCACGGCGATGGCCACCGGCGCTCCCTGTGAGGGGGACAAGGGCAGGCCGTGAGGGCACGGCGGCCGTGAGGGCACAGCCCACCCCTCCAGCCCCAGCCTCCCGCCCGGCCTCTCACCGCAAGCGTCTCCATGGCTGCCCGCAGCTCCCGCCGTGCCGGCCCGCTCAGCCCCGGCTGCGGAGCTCCCTCCTCCCGGTCCCGCCTCCCGGTCCCTCCTCCCTGTTCCACCTCCCGGTCCCTCCGTCGGTCCGACCTGGGGCAGGGCGGGTGCTGGACCCGGGAGCGCCGCTCCGCCCCCAGCCTGGGCGGGTCAGGCTGTCCCGGGAGCCGAAGTCCAGATTTCACGGAATCGATGAGGTTGGAAAAGATCTCTGATCATCGAGGTCAAGCTGTGACCGGACACCACCGTGTCAGCCAGACCAGGGCACTGAGTGCCACGTCCAGCCTTTCCTTAAACACCTGCAGGGATGGTGACCCCACAGCCTCCCTGGGCAGCCCATTCCAATGCTTAACAACGCTTTCTGTGAAGAAAAAGAAAAGGAGGAACACAAAGTCGAGCTAGCTACTTCAGATGGAGAAATAGCAGACCTTCTTGTGCACCCCATGCATGGCAGTAAATGGATTCCTAAATGAGAGGAAAAAAACCAAAACCTGCCCTCGTGCCACTTCTCCAAAAGTAAAAGGGGGGAAAGAAAACTGGGAAGATCCAATGCGAATGGAATTGTCATGTCCTTTTGGGCAGACCCACAGTGGGAGGAGAGCCAGGAAAGGCATGGCATGTGTGTCTCCAGGCAGAGGAGCACAGAGAGAGCGGGACACCAGCAGGACACCAGCAGGACACCAGTCCAGAGCCAACCAGGACAATCTCTGGTCACAGATCTTCACATTAACCAAAGGGCAGAACAAGATATTTTTAGACTTAGATTTGTACCCAAGTATCTAGCACAGTGCCAATGAACAATGCAATGATCCTTTATCTGCTTCCATGTAGAATTACAAACAAGATATTTTTACTTACATGGCAACAGAAGAAGGTTTATATCCAGATTTTGACCAGGAAGAGAGCATGAATCTACATCAGCATTCAGGTAGGTTGCTAGTGTCCTGCCTTTTGACTGTAGGGTTTAGGAGAGCCTCATTAAATGTAAAGAATTCAAGGGGTCTTCATACAAATTGTAAAAACTAAAATAGAATCCCAATACATTAAACAATACATGGAAAGTTTTGGTTGATTTTTTTTTTTCAATGAGATTTCATTTGCATTACAAAAGAGTTCATATATACCAGCAACTTACAAAGACGCAACAAACAAAAGCAAAACTAGGCTCCTTGTAAAATCATACTAGGAGGAACACAAAACATCAAGCAGCCAAGCAGAAAGTAAGTGCCCTAAACAATCAAATCGAACCCAGATATCTGAAGACAGCATTTAAGACAGGGCTTTTCATAACAGACACCGATTTATTAGCATATAACCACTGCACTCAATATCAGCACAGCTGACACCACCTGTAGTTCTCCCTCCACACTTTTTACTTTTCGGAACATATCTATTTTAAATCCTTCTCTTAAATTAATAAACAGATAAAAGTCACCTTGTTCCTGTTAGGTAAAACAGAATAGCAACCAAGAGGTAATACACATCTGGTCCCAGCATAAACTGATACAGTCAGTTAATGGCAACTTCCACCATAACTAAACATTTACAGACTTCTATAATAAAAATTTCCAAACTATCTTTTCCCTCTGTTGCTCTATGAAGATCTCTTCAGAGAGCTTATCAAAGATATAACAAGCAATCAATAATGTAACATAGCTCTGAATCTGAATCACTGAACCTGATCTTGTCCATACTCCTTCCCCTATTAAGTATTTTCACAGTTTCACAGAAAACTCATGCTCAGTATTTTGTGGGCTTTTGCCTCAAACTTTACAATGAAGAGAAGGAAGCAATGAAATATGTTTACCTTATTTATTTGAGCATAAAGGCAGTGAGATTATTGTTTACCCAGCTACAAAATAAAATTAAAGATTAAAAAAAACCCCAAAGAACAGAAGCTCAAGACTAATATAATAAAAAGGAGCATTACTGGCATCAAATACTTGAATGGGAAACAACTCTAAAGATTTTTGCCATTAATATCAACTGAAACCAAACGAGATATGTCACTTTCTAGTTACTATATGGACCGTTGAGTCAAAGGAGGATTATACTTGTGCCACCTGTTGTACTGTCCTACTGATCTAGTTTTAAACACTGAGAGCAGATGAGTCTGCAAAGCTAATTGGAGCCTGTCACCACAGATTTTTGTGTAAGCAGCCTTTTGGACATTAAACAAATCACTGTTTACAAGTTAATGCATAGATTAATTAGGATAGCTGTCAGTACCTGCATGGTGCCAAAGGCCCTTGGCCTGTAACACCTGTCTTTTCAAACACTTCTGTCAGTTAAAACAACATGCAATCTGTAAAACCAGAAACTCTAACAAAAATACCCTGCAGTATTTTTATACTCTCCAGCACTACATTCAAGGTCATGCTTGGCACATGCGGTTTATTTTCCTTCTTTTTTCTTCTAAGATGGACTAACAGAGTGTCAGAAGCCTGCAGGTAATTTGTGTCTGCTCCAACACACTGTAAAGCCAAAGTCTCAGTTCAGATAAATCAGCAGGATAAGTATCAGCTTCTCTGGGAACTGTTCATCAATTGTCAGCTGAGATGCTCCCACCAAATTTTATTTTAGAAGGCATTTGTGCTTTGGAAGTGTTTTACAACAGGATCCATCAGAACTGTTCTTTTGACAGTCACATGATGGAAATGAAAAAATAAGAAAAGTAATACAGGATAAACTTTGCAAAGATCATCAATAAAGACAGGCTATAAAGTTATCAAAGTGAACTCATCTGCCATCACATGTCAGTTCATGCTTCTCTACTTCCTCCCAGCCCTGAGAAATGAAGCTGCAAAGCCATGGTAAGGAAAACATTCATCCACACAAGAAACGCAGTAGAGAGTGGAATTATAATAATACAGCAGGAAGAAATCAGATTTTCAGAAGTTATTGTTGATTTAAATGTGTCTGTTTCTGGGCATTCCGCTAAGGATGCTTTAAACCACCAAGATATTAGGAAGTGCTGGACACCCAAATATAAAAATGGCACCCAGGAAAAGACCTCAAATTAAGCATCTAACAATAGCAAAAGAATTAACGTAATTGGGTTGTTTGGTTTTGTTTTTCATACAAACCACTACTATTAATATTCTTCCTGATCCAGTCAACAAAAAACCCAACATTGTTGTATACTCCTGGGTAGTTCTTCCTTCCACATCCCAAGCCCCAGCTAGTGATTCCATAAAGGGCGTAAAATCCTGAGCTGTCTTCTGAAGGACAAACTAATGGGCCACCAGAATCACCCTGCACAAGGACAAAGAAACCTTGTCTTGAGCCAACATCACTCCTTCTGTTTCAAAAATATCAGTTCAGCAAGGAGAGGTCGCAGCTGCTCACATGCCTGGGGGGTTTTAAAGGCAGAAAAAGACACAGCCTTTCCCCAAGGGAAGTAACTCTTTTTGCAATATGAGTAATTAAAATTCTACTGCTAAGGAATCTTTCCACTGTAAATCACCACAGCCTGTCTGCAAGAAAACAGCTTTGTGAGGTTTTACACTTCTCATTCTAGAACCCATCTGGCTGTATCCCAAGGGTGATGCAACTTACTTTGCCTTCTTCCAGAGGGAATCCTGCACAGATCATTCTCTGGGTCTCTTTATTGGGAAGGTTTATGTAATACTCTGACATATGTCAAGCACCAGGATGGGGACTTCCAGCTGCTGCAGCTTTTTCCCCTTTTCTCTGTCTTGAATTAAAACCAGTAGAGGCATGAATTAGTAGTTCCAGAGGGAAGCCTTACTCCTCCCCTTTTCAAAGGGTCTCAGTCTAAATTACCTGATTTCTCTCCTCCCACTCATGTCCCTTTCTTGTCATATCATGACAAACCCAACCTTCAAAGCAGCAAAGACTGCATACCTGCTTCAGGTGCACCCCACCCTGTGACCACACACATCCTCAAGGGCTGCAGCACCTCCTCCTCGGCAGGGAGGCACACTGGGAGCACAGAGGGATTCAATTCCAAGGGCTCAGCCAGCTGCAGCAAGCCAATGTCAGAGTCCCGAGTGGTCTCATTGAAACTTGGGTGTATAATATACTGATTGACTGACCTTTCCTAGGAAAGCAAAGACATGGACATTTTCTGAATGACTTGAGGATGTGAGGCTTTAAGTAACTTTGGTTTTATAAATTTCCAGGCCATATGCCAGATGCCTTTAAAGGAGGACACATTTAAAAGTAGCTGCTGAAGCGACCAGCTTCCTTATATTAACAAGTCAAGATTATGCATCTGTGGTATGGAACAGGGAACAGGCAGAAAACTCCATCCAGCAAGAAGGTCTTGGAAAAACATTTATCCATTGTGAGCAAAGTGGCAGCTTGTGCCCCAGTTCTTTCTGTCTTGGTGACAGTCACCAGTGGATACAGAGACAACGCACTTTTCACTCCCACATCCAGGGCACTGAGCTTTAGAGCTCTGTGAAGGCGCAGATCTGTGTTGATAGTCACACAGAAGCTGTTGTGTAAATGCAGATTACGGTCAGCATGCAGGCTGTTAGATTGCTGCATCATGGACAATTTGGGAATTGCATTTACATTAAAAACTATTTTGCAAGATTGATTGGTATTTCATTACTAAGCAGAGCACACAGTACCTGTCTGTACTCTTGCTCTGTAAGATCATGAACTCCTATTACCATCATCCATAGGTCTCTGTATGCTTCCCTAAGGGAAAGAAAAAAAGCTCATTGTCAGGCTGATATAATAGCATTCTTGAAACCTGTGAACCTTAAAACCTACTATGTTCTTGATGTGTGTGTGTGGAGCAGAAGAATCCAGTGCCAGTGTAGGCAGGTGTAACCAAAACTGTGCCAACCACGCTGGACAGAACCAGCAGGCTGCAGAGATACACCATTCAATTACAGACATTCCCAGGGAAGGGTTTATCCAAGTGTACTCACCTGGATTAAGGCAGTGGGCAGCGGTGACAAGCCATTCTTTGGCAAGAACTGTTCCTCCACAGATGTGCTCATCTGCAATTTGGACACTGGCCTGACACGCCTCAAGTATGGTAAAGCTTCTTCACCTCCAGTTATCCTACTGAAGATGAACCCGGGCTGATTTGAAGGCATTCCACAAACATCCTCTGAAACAGAAAGCACTGACGTTCCAAGAGGCCTTTAGAGGTTAAGATTTGGAGAAGGAAACAACATTCCATTTAAGGGCTACCCCACAGCTTCTTGAGCTCCACCTCACCCTTTTTTGCTAAATCTTCCAACTTTCTTCATTATAAAGGATCCAAATGTTTAGACCAGCATGAGGAAATGATCTTAGCAAAAACAGAGCTTCACCAAGATAAAAGATACCACTTGCCTTCAGAATCTTTAGCTTCAAACCTGCAATGAACATGGACTCACCCCATTCTCCATAGAGTACTAGAGGGAAAAAGGGCAGCTCCAAAATGCTGGTTATTATTTTCAATTACCCTGTACTCTTTGCAACTGTTTTCACCAAAGGAAGTAAGTGTAAAATTACAAACAAATTGAAGTGTTATTGAATTGCTGTACATGACTTAGCAAGATGAAGGAAACAAGAAAAATTAGGTTCTGCTAAAGCTAAAGCATATAAATGTCACAATGCTTTTTTTTATTTCCTCCAAATATCTTACTGAAAAAATCTGGACCTACTTCAACCATTAAATATTTGGAGAATTTATTTTCCAAATATTTAATATACCAAAAGGTACTCCCTATTCCCATGAAGGAAGTATACCTCAGACTGCCTTACCCAGTGTAACCTGCATTTCTTCTTCAGTCATATCCATACTTACAAAATCTTCTTCACTAGCTGAATTCAAAGTATCTAAATCTAGCAAATGAGAGTGGTGAGTGTGTTAGCAGGATGTCTTGAGTAATACTAGTATTATAAAATCACTTTTATTTCCTTGTTTATTTTTGTATAACAAATAGATTTCTGTTGTAGGGATCTGTGCTATTACATCATTAGTAAAATGCTATTTAAATTGTATCACAAACAAAACTCTCAGGTTTTGCACACAATGATTGTCTTCACCATTCATTAGGCCTTTGTTTAATGCCTTAAGAAGTTCAAAATCCATTTATCCAAGAGATAAGCAGGCTGAAGCTGAAGGATTGTTCTATTATTCCTGGCAGCCTGTCCTGTTCAGTAATTATCTCATCAGAACAAGGAGTCTCTGGCATCATTTCACAACAGTCTGTTGCAGCACCCACACTCACAGGTTGCCATTACACACGAAACACCCCAACTACCTGATTTTTCCTAATCTAAGCACCAGCTTCAAGCAAGTGCTGAAAACAGTTTTTTGGGACAGGCTTTCCTCTCATTTAATGTAAGCCAAGTGGCAAGAATTGCATGAATGATGCTCTGGAGTGAAGAACTACTGGATTTTGAAAAGGAGATGTCTTGGGTGCTTTGTGTGTGATCATCCATATAAACCCAAATTCCTTTTCTTCGTTTACATGCATTCAGAACTGCATTTCACACAGAATTCAAACACAGAAAAATGGTTCTCTTCAACAGGGCTTTGCCTCTAAGCTGAAAAAAATTAGCAATACCTGCAAGTATTTTTCAAGGTACTAAAACTAGTACCTACAACATGATACTCTAGAACTTGATTTTAGGCTGGACAACAGAGCTAGTAAAAGTCATAAAAGAAATAGGTCATCAAAATAAAATAATCAAAAGTCAAACCTCCACTTACCCCACATCTTCATACACAGTCACTACATCATAGGAGCAATCTTCACTTTCTTCTTCAAAAGACTGGTATGTAAGCTTTAAATAAAAAAGTTGAAGAGTGAACCTTGTTGTGAGAGTCACATAGAAAAAATTCAAAGATCTACAGGGTCTTCAATATTCTGAGTGATTCCTGCAAGGTTTGGTTTCTGTGACATTCAGACCTTTCACAGGTGATATATAAATATTAAATTTGCTTGGAGAATCTGTCATGATCAAATTTAAACCAGGAAATCCTATTTTACCCTAACCTAATGGACAAATCCAAACCTATCTGTCTTTTGGGATGGATAGCGATTCCTCTTAACTGCATCCAGCAGCATTTTTCACAGTCACATTGCTTGATCTTGTTTGTCCTTAGCTGCATAATTTCTTGTTACCTCAGTGTTGCCAACTCCGTCCTGCAGACACAAGAAGGGTTCATGTTATACCTTGACTGCATGGTCCTCTGGAGCACAGATAATCCACTGACAGTCTGCCCTGTTGCTGTAGTGGTCTGGGCAGTGCATCCTCTCTAACACTCCTTCTCCAAAAAGGACAGCTAGGGTCTCACAGCCAGCATCTGGAGATCCGGGAAAACAAAAACGGAGGCACTGTGACTTCCTGTTAAATCAGTCACAGAGCTAAAAAAAATTAAATCCAGAAAACCTCTTATCGTTTCACACAGCTGAGGAAGAGAACAGGACAAGAGCAGCAAACCAAATCCCTCTGTTTGAAAAAGGTGCAAGGAGAAATTTCCCTCTGCTCCCAGGCAGAAGAGCAACTCCAGCCCATGAGTCCAGCATTCCCCTGTGCCAGCAGGCAGTGCACTGTGTGGAGACATGAACAGAACCAGAGGACACATCTTCCTGATGGGCTCTGCGGTAGGCAAGACCCTCTGGAGGGAATTCCTCCCTGCACTCTGCCCTTTCACTCTGCAAAGGAGAAGCAGCTGGAAAAGCGGCCAGAATGGGAACAGCAGGAGTTTGTTTAACTTAAGGCTAAGCAGGTGGCACTTGGGCTCATCCCTAGGGATGGAGAACTGATCTGCACAGCAAAACCAAAAGCAATTCTCCATTACATGTTTGAGCATCAGCTGCCCCCCCTCAAGGCCCCGCTGCCATAAAAGCATCATCCACCTAGAAATACCATGGGAGCTTCCTCTGATTTATTTTCTCCTGACATTTTTTTCAGGTCACCACCAAGATTGTAGGCAGGTAGATTACTTGAATTAGATTTACCAGGAAGAATATCTGGTGTAAGAGCATTGTAGGTAATGGAAAACCAGTTCCATAATCCTCATCATCAGAAACAAATTTCAGCCTTATATTGTTGGACCCAATCAAAATAGGTAATGGAAGATCTCCTCCACAGTATTTCCTTGAAACATATATTAGAGAATAATCACTGTTTAAAGTCTTTAGTTAGCTGAGAAAACTTGAATGTACCATTTCTCATACTTAGCTATAAAAATTTTAGGATAAAAAGGAAATTGCCTATTCATTCCTCTACTTTCCCTGTTAATCCATTAGTCCAAATAGACTCACACTATTAAAAATTGAAAATCATTGACACCAAAAGACATAGGCTGATTGTCCTGGAGTGATGTTATGATAATCCATTATCCCCTATCGTTGGTTTATATGCCAAANGCTACATCGGAGGAAAAAGACTTTTTTTTCAATCAGGTTTAATAACTATTTTATTTTTTCCCTTGGATTTCCCCTTCCCCTGTGCCTTGCAGGGCACTTTGCGTGGTTTTGTTAAATAAATAGTTTTTTCTTCACTTCCATCTAAGAAATTCTGTTGTGGGTGGGGGAGGGGGTGTCACAGCCCTTCGCTCTCGGAGGAGAGTGAGTTTTATCATTAATCCAGGACACTGATACAGTTCTCTTCCAGGCATTTTCCAACCTCTTCTCCTCCCACACTCTTATTCTTTTATTTCAGCTCCTATGTCTCAATGTATCAATCAAGAAATGCGAGTGAAATATAACCAACCACCACATCCTCACTTGCTGCTAGAATAAAGAGTGCTCTGACAGGTTGTAGATCTTTCCAATGGTTATTTCAAAGAACGAGGGGACAAGAACAACTCACCCACAAGTCCGTCATCTTTTGAATAGACTGATAAAGAATCATAGTCAGAGAACGTTGCTGGCTCTACATCAAAATGGGAGAAACTAAGTGATATGTATGTAATTCCCTTCTGGCACAAACAGAGTCCATATATGCAATGTGGAATAAGAAATTAGTTCCTATTCACAAAAATGCAACCAAAACCAACCCAAACCAAACAAAACCTACACTTGTATGGGAAATATTTTCTGAGGAAAGACTTCTCTTTCTCTATTTACTGGTGGTTTTGATAGAACTGTTCAGGCCTTCCAGGAAAATGTAATTCCCCTTCACTGTTGCAGAGTTTGCCATCCTGAACACTACAAAATGCTGTGAGTTAAAACATAACAGAGGGGATCAGGTTTGACACATATGCAATCATCTGTTCCACCAAAAAGCTCAAACACCTGGAGAATATTGTGAGACAGGATTGCTCAGCTGTATGTTGTTTCTGCTGGCAGACTGATGCTGTGTCTTCTCCCATCTTTTATTTGGAATCATGGTAAATCAGTTTTACACCCCAAATTTGGAAGCAAGAATGGAGCCCTGCCAACAGGCTATCATTTTATTGTAAAAATGGCAGAGCTTGCTTTTTACCTTAAAGAAACTATTGCTTACATGAAGATTTCAGTACAAATCATTTTCTGGGAGGAAAAATGGATACCTCAGGACATAACAAAAGTGTTCATGGCAGCCCGTTTGTATTAATGCCCTTAGTTATGTTACAGCAGGAGACTTTTGCGACAGTACAAGGTGCTGTTAAAAATACTTCAATGGGAGAAGCCAAAGCTTTCCTCTCCAGCCAAGTGTCAGTAGAAACACATTAACTTACAAAAATCATCTCCTCTTGCCCTTCCTTCTGCTTGCAGGGTAACTCAGAGCAATATTTATCAACCATTATGTACATGTAAACAAATTTAAGGAGTCAAGTGCTTATAAGATTATTTCACCTGCAGCATCCTAGGAAGACCAATGAAAAAAAATTTAAAAGCCACAAACAGCACATTTTGGTTCAGTTGTGTCACAGATTTTTTTTCCTTTTTTTTTTTTTTAAAATTTTGCCTCCATGATCAAACCTGTTTGCAGATATTCTCTTTCAGGGTGAACATTAACATGGCAAAATTAATGAAAGATCTAAATTTAAGCATGTTACATTTGGTGTTGGGTTTCATGGGTTAGTTTTTTCACATTTTATTCTCAGAAATAGACAAGTTAATAGTCATCCCAGACTCTGCAAAAGTACTGTTATTTACCTCACATTTTCTATTTAGGATGTCCATTTTTATACAATATTCACTAAGTAGATTTCATGCATTGCTTGAGGTTCTGTTTTACATTTCTCCCATTAATTTTATTTGCATTTCAGTAAAAATATGGCCTTATATGTGTAGCTGCCCTAAGGAAAATTCCTTTGTTTTAATTGAGTTGCCAATACAAAAATATGACTTTACAAAAGTAACTTTTTTTACAGAACCAGGAGGAAAAACATATATATTTAAAGTATAGAATTGTTTTGATGAGTCAAGCTCCTTCATGTTTCTCCCTTTACAAATTATATAAACAACTATTTTGGGGGTCTTTTTATGCTCTTAAACAGATTATGTATCAACAGATACTGACAAAAAAACAGTGTACTCAGCTGTGGAGCTTCTCCATTTCAGACCTAATAAAGGAGGATAGGGAAGGGGAAAAGGAAGAAAAAATTACTGTAATTTCACATGCACAATATAGTCTTTACATTTGTCCATGTGAAATGGCAATTTTATACAGCTGGCACTGAGGCAAATCCCAATGCTTCTTGGGGAAATAGTGCCTACAATAAACTAGGGATTGAAATCAAAACAAAACTCCAAGTTCAGGCAATGTTGACTTTGGAATAAATAATTCTGGGTAGCCACTACTAGAATTAACCATCATTTGACAGGCCTCTACTCAGTCTGAGAAGCACTTTTTCAGAAGGTAAACCTTTTTAATTTTTATCTGACACATTATGAGGGTTCCTTCTTTGATTCACCAGTTGAAGATGGTTCCTAATAGGAAATTTTATTTTTGCCCTCCCAGCTTTTTCTCTTATTGACTAGCTAAACCTCTTAAATAACCCTCCCTCAGTTTTTCAACTCTCTATATAAGTTTTAACACAATTTCCAAAACCCTTTAAGAAAAATAGCCCAAACTACAAAAAAAAAAATCTATTCAGTTTCTTAACACTCTTCATAAAGTTCAATCCTGCCATTTGTATCTCCAGCTCCATGACTTTGGAAGTGCTGGCTGATGGTCACACTGTTCCCCAGCATACAAGGAACTCACGGCCTTTTGGGAAGAGTGAACAAAAGCACTTCTGAGTGTGAATTGCCCCCATATTGTCAAATGTCTGAGCCAACATGTTTTAGCCAAGAAAAAATGACAACTTCAAAGAAGTGCATATGGAATCTCTGACACTTTCAACTGGTGAATTTCCACTAAACAAAAAAGAGTCCAAGTAGCAGGCAAAGTGGAAGAGAAGCAAACATTTCCAATGCTCTCAATTTGGTTTTGACAACTGCCAGTCAGTACCATACACTGCAAGGGATTGTGAAATGCTACAGTACTTTGCCAGGAAACAGGAAAACATGTAAGTGCTATATCCTGAAAAAAGATAAAATTACATAAAATGTTCTGAGACAGAAGATTTGTCACAAGTGAAGGACACATTACTGTGGAGATTTAATCACCAGCACTCATGTTCACCTGAATCCAGGAAAGCACCATGCTGAGGGCTGTGAATATTCCTGGGGATCCTCTGTTGTAATGTTTCTTCTCATTCCTTATCCAGCCACGGGCACATCCCATCCCGCAGGAGATGACACCAGCAAGAGTCCAGGCACCGTGCTTGCCTCGGCACAAGAGGGAGCCTCCGGAGTCTCCCTGGAAAAAAGCCAAGCACAATCCCAGCAGCCAGAGCTGGTACAGAGTACGACTGAGCAAGACTTCAGGAGTTTATTACGTTTGTTACATGTTTTTAGGGTGTTTAAGTCAGGGCTGTCAAGAGGGGAGAAATGGCTTAACTGCCTCATGGGTGCATCTCTGTCACGTTTGAGCATGCAAAAAAAAGAGTGAGGAGCAATGACTTAACCTTTATCCCACTTCCTTTCCTTCCTGTAATTCAATTCTTTCTACTTTCATCCTCAGGATCTTTCAAACGTTAATTAATTTGTCAAGGGTTCTGAAATTAAAAAGCTCTAAGCATTATTGTACTGGGGTACATTGCAAAATTGCTCTCAGGAACCTGTCCTACAACCCATCCAATAATTAAAATGGAATCATGTCATTAAGTGCATTGCCCCATATAGAACTTTCGAAAGGATTCATACATCAGGATAAATACACTCCAAACCTCACAGTTTACAGTGTATTTGTTTGCTTTGGCACACAGAGCCTCGAGCTGCTGAGAAACACTCCTAAGCACACAAGGCCATCTATTCAGCTGACCTGGCAGGTATCTTTTCCTCTACCTGGAAATCCAGTACACATTATAGTGTCACCTCAGATTGGTTTCTTTAAAGTTGGCAGTGCTCTTGAACACTCTCTGATGTTTAGGATTGGCAGATTGACTTCATGCAAGAGCTGAGGGAGCAGTCCATCTGAAACACAAATAAACACAAATAAATGTTCACGAGAAAAGCAGAAAGGTAAACTTAATGTCACTGCTGATACACCACAAAATTTGGTTGGAAACTTGCTCCAAGCCATTTTATGGTTACAAGCATGTTTTGGCAAACATCCAGTTTTTTGTATGTAAACAGTTTTACTTGGAAAAAATCCAAAATATTTCAAAATTGAAATGCAGGTCTAGATTTTGTGATTACCCATTTTGAGGGAATTCACAGGTAGGCATAGAAGCAAAGATCCATGTTGAGATTACAGTTCATAACACCAGTAGATGGTTGATTTTGGTCTGACTCTGACCTGTGAAATCAAGCTCTTAGTTTCAGGAAAAAAAGAATAATGTGAGTGGCTTATTTTCATTTAAATAGCCCAAGCCACAAGTAGTGCAAATATATCCTGCTTCAAACTTTTCACCTGGGTGAGGAAGACATGCTGGCAAAACTGATGAACCTGCCACAGAGGGACATGAATTTTATTGGTAAGTATTTGAAAGAATAGCAAAAAGCTCCTTTTATAACTGTTGCAGGGTTTTTAGCCAAAAAAAGTTCCTTTTTTGTGGAATCTGTAAAATTAATCTCATATTGACAATTTATCATCTGCATGCAAAGAACAATAACCTTTTCTTCATGGAGAAGGAGGTCACAGATAACTCTGGCCTTACTGAAGTTGAAGGTGCCATCCAGATTCAGAAGGGCAATATCATAGTTCCTTGGACTTCAGGGCTCAAACTTTGGGTGCTGAATTGCAGATTTGACAGGCAGTGTCTGCTCACTGCTCTTCTTGAACCTCAAGTCATGCTCTCCTGCAGTGACAGGCAAGTATTGCAGTAGGTTCCTGTGGAATAGAAAAATGAAAGTTCAGCTATGCAATCTTCATTCACATGAAATCACATGCAATCACATTAAAGGAAAAAACAGAGGTGTTTTTTTTTTTTTAACAGAGAAGTTACTATTTCTGATGCCTTATACCTTTTATCTTCAGATTTTAGAGCACTTAATATGTACAGACATCAAGAGCTGAGTAAGCCCTGAAGCAGGAAATTGGAGATGAAAAAAACTGAGAATAAGAATAATTTTTCTGCAGTCCTGACCATGGCTTGGTGGCCCACTAAGGAACCAGTCCAGGTTTAAAAGTGTTCAGATACACTGCTTTTTTAAGGTGGAAAGAAGATTTGGACATCGGAAAGTACAGAAAAAATAAGATCATCTCTCCAGGATTCTGAGTTCATTAAAAAAATACTTTAAACCACAGCAAATCCTGTTTTAGGGCTCCTGGTACCAAATCAGATGTGGAGCAAAGGAACACAAAAGAAATCAGTATTAACTTTTCCTTCTCCTTCAAATTAATTTTTTACATAGATTTCCAGAATCCATCTTCATAAATCCCTGCAAGTTCATTTATTATTTTCAGATGTTCAAAGGATTTTTTCTCTTTTTCTTAAAACATGGAAAATACTGATTACCAATCAAAGGGTAGCACCTGTAAGTAAGCACCACAAAAAGATGCTACAGCGCACACACACATTTTCCTGCACCTGCAGCCTGCTCCTGAAATATCCCATCTATACCTGTCCAGGGTGCAGTGAGCTACTGTGACCACCCACTGAGTAGAAACAATGGTGCTTTCACAGAAATAGTTTTGCCTTCTCTTCAGGGAAACCTGCAGCATTTAAAGAAGACACTTCCAATAAAGAAAATGCTTGTAAGGAAGAACAAAACAGGAATAAACAGGAATCTCTGTGTGATGCTGCACGAACTACCAATGAGGAATAGAAATATCCAGCCCATGGACAACTGGAGAAACAATCCGCACATTCCAAATTTCTCACAGAGAGGCAACACTTTCTGTGTAGCATCAAAGACGTCAGACAGAAAAAGCACAGAGAGGCACATTCTGTACAAGCTGCTCCTTACCTGAGATGGCAGAATTGGAGGCTTTCTTGTCCTACTATTGCATGTTCTCCTCTTCTGCTATCTATTTATATTCCTCCTGAAGCTGTTCCCTTTGTGCTGTGTGGAGACAGAGGTACCAATGGCTTTCCCCCACCAGAGAGCAGAAAATGTGAAGCTTAAGAGAAGAGGGAACAAGTATTGAAAAGTACAGTGTGCAGCAAATGCTGGTTAGTAATTAACCTGTTAGAACATCAGTAGAAAAGACAAGATTTAAATGGGGCTTTTTTTGTTGGGTTTGGTTTTTTTTGGTTTGGTTTTTTAAAATACAACGGGCTGTGCTTTCGAGGGTCACTGATCACATCCTGACAGTTTGCAAGGTCACTGCTGGAAAACTGGAAAACCTCTAAGCGCCATAAAATTAATGGTCTCATATTTTAAACAAGATAAAAATGTGTCAAAATATTAAACTTGATCACACTTGTAATTCATGTATTATATTTCTGAATCCAATAGTCCTTAACTGAAAGCAGATTTAGTTTTAACATGTATTCAAAGTATTTGTTTTGATAGTTGTGCAGAAATTTTGATTTTCCAACAAACTTATTTTTCACCAGTTTTAACCTATTGTAATTCCAGTGACTCAATTCAAATTACACCCAAGTTTGCTGTAACAAAAAATCAAGTTTCATTTTCAAGGTAAGCCCATTATTGCCTACCATTTCCCCAAAAGCTTATGAAGATCCTGATTGGCACCAGCAAAAGAGTCTCCTCAGTTTTAATATGCTTTAAAACCCACCATCCACCCACACATGTAGAGAGGGGAGCTTGGCATTCACTGTTTTCATCCAGAGCCTTCACAATACCTCAAAAATTGGAGCATTGAAAAGCTCAGGGAATTCGGGATTCTCAGTTCCTAGCATAACAACATTAAGTACCTCTGCAACTCCCAACCATGTTTTTTCCCTTTCTCTCTGTACAAATAAAGTCACATCTAGAGCAGAACTATGTTACACCTTCACTTGGGATTCACATTTTTGGGATCCTTGTACTTTTTTAGACAGAGATCACTGATGAAGTAATCTAACTTGCAAAAGACAAACCACATAATTTCAGCTCTACATTCTCAAGTGAATCCTACTTAAGCTGGTCTTCTAGTTTAGGATTATAGCTAGGTTTGGGTAGAAATTATAAAAAAGACCTGCAAATTAAAATTTTGCAGTAACAATGCTCACTGTGCTATCAATCCATTTTTCAGAAAGATTCATATTTGTGATTTTTCAGTCACTCGAACATTTTTTGGGAAGCAAAATGTTTGTCTAAAAACAAGTTTTTATAAAAAGGTCAGAGACAAAAGTTTTAAGCCAGTACCATTTTGAACCTATTTAATTCCATCTGTTAATAAAAATGGTGCTGACAAGTGCTGGTTTCTGTACCAAAGACAAACTGACAAGTCAAAAATCATGAGGCAAATTCTTCACCAGAGATCCAAAACAACTGACGTGGGTTCTCACAGTGCTTGCAGGCTCCTGATGGCTTTAAACCAATCCAAAATTAGGCAGTTGTGCCCCATGTCCCATGGAAGTGTGTTGCTGCCATTCCCCTCGTGCAACTCTCAACTCTGGCCAGGCTCTGTGGAGACCTGAGCTTGTTTTCTGTAGCTGCATTTGATTTTATAGCTGGATTGGTTTCTTCACCAAAGCTGTCAATCAAAAATGGAATTCCAGTGCCAATGCAAAGGAATGAATACCTGCACTAGACAGATCAACCCATTCCTTTTGACTGCAGCCCCCACTTTACAATTTGAACACCAAAATCCATCGTGAAACTTCAGCCAGGCTGTTTTAGACACAGCACTGTCCTAAGAGCAGAGCCACGATTTTCAGTTCTGTTCCAAGCTTTGTGACAATCTTGTGTTCCAAGCTCCTGTCTAGTTCTGGTTAATAAACATGAGACAGCCCCATATTCTGAAATGTTAAGGTATCATCTATCACACTCCAGGGATTGTGAAATCCCTTTTCTTCGGTTGTGAAGAACCCTGAAATGGCAGAGTATCTTTGTAGACTTTTAGCAGCATAGCAGAAGTTGAAAGTCACCCAGTAACTCCGGAGTTTAAAGAGGAAACTTGCTACCACCTCTGCACAGCTTAGGTCTGCTCCAAATCCTTCCCAGTATTAGTCAGCCTGATAGATCAGATTCCCTTGGATGCAGAGGACTTTGTGAGGCTTTTAGCACTTCCTCCCTTGCTCCCACTGTGTTCCCATCACAGCCTGCCCCAAAACTGAAAGGGCTGAGAGTTCTTGCCTCAGGGACACTGAGTTCTGTTTAATGGCCTCCAATTAACTCAGAGGGAGCAGTAAAACAGAAAGGTTGGCTTTTGATGATACTTTCACTTCAACTCACTACACCCTCCTAAATTCTTCAGGTGGCCCATCAGGGCACAGGACAAAGTCAACGGTACCAAGAATGTTCAAAGGAGCACTTTGGGGAATAAGAACCCAGAGAAACCCCCAAAGACGTTCCCAGAATATTTGGTCTTTAATTCAGGATTTTGGATATGCATCAAGATCTGTTTGAGTCTCCTGTGCAAAAACAACCAAAAAAAAAAAAAAAAAAAAAAAAAAAAAAAAAAAAAAAAGTGCAGTTTCAATGAAAAACTCACTGAGCTCATTTTCCTCCTTCAATGCACAATAGTTGATGTATGAGCCAAAAGTAACTGGTAACCAAAGATTAAAAGAAACAACACCTGCTGGCCTTTTCCTACTTTTCACTGCAGTTCCATTTTTCCTGCTTCCAGAGCTCACCAACAAATGAGAATTATAGATACAGGCTCAGATACTTACATCTGTGATGAGCAGTGCTGCAACAGAACATTTTCCTTTTGTAGCTAAGTCTTCTCCTGCACAGAGATTTTACCTTTCAAAGCAAAAAAGACCAAAACCAAACAAGGTGAACAATGTCAACAAATGCAGAAATACTGCAGGCTATGAAGAGCACAATGCATTGAGATATCAGCCAAAGCCTCCCTTGGGTAAAGTCCAGCCTTACATCTACTGCAGAACTGATTAATTGGGAAAGGACAAATGAAGAGAGAGGGAAGAAAATTATGCTTAGCTTAAGTATTTGAGCTGAATGTCTCAAAAGGCTTTGTAAGGAAAGCAATACGAATGCTTTTCAGCTAAGGTTTGGCATATGAATTTAGCAAATCAGCAAGTCAGAAGCAAGCTGGTCAAATCAACTGCACATCTCGTATTAAACTGATGCCTAAGAGACACATGGCCCAAAATAAATCCAATCCATTATTTGATTTTTGGAGAGTACAGTGAATGCATTTCAATGTCTGCTGGTAAAACAGGAAAGATTTGCAGTATTACATTGCTTACAGAATATGCTCAAAATTCATAAATATGCCATCTCAGGCAGGCAGCAATGAGATGAATTCTTGCAGATTTTTTCAGAAACATATTTAAGATAAAAACACATTACATCAGCCTGGCTATGCTGGCACATCACATCAAGAACAGGACATGAAAGGAGAGACCTGCAGATAACTCCAGGTGTCACTGCACAGCCTGTTTCACTGTGGGTACCTCTGCCTTGCCATGAGATGGAGCTGAGTCCACACAGTAGAAAAGAGATGAATGATCTGCCAAAGCAGCTTAAAAGTCCAGCAGGAGGAGTTAAGTCCAAGAGTAATCCATGTATTTGCTCTTGATCACCCAAGTGAGACCAGCATCCCCTATTACAGGAAACTGGCCCAGGGTCTGTTTGCTCTCAGCCAGGCTCACTCTCCATGGTTAAATAATTTTCAGGACCCACAATCAAATGCAATCAAGAGCAGGCTCACAGCCCTCAGCTAGTGGAGATCAAGCCAGAAATTAGGAGAGAGCATTGAAGAAGCAGCATGCTCATAAAGCTATTTTATGTTGTGCCAAAACTGTAGAAAGGTGGATTTAAAGCTCTTAGAGGATATTTCCAGGCTGAAATCTGAGTAGTGGGCTTGGGTTTGTGAAAGATTGCAAGATATGCAGTTCCCACTTTAAAGCATGGAAATGGAGATACTGAACAAGAGACACAGAGAGGGAAACTGTAACAAAGTTAAGATCAGTACTTCAACTTCTGCTCCTGACATTATCAGAATAACGTGAGAGTGTGGGAAGCACAAAGTTACCCCAAGCTCAAAGAGCAAGCCATTTCAGAGAGAAGGGGAAAGCCAGGCCAAACAGGATTACTGGACAACGATGGGATATTTCCTGCATTTTTTAATGAAAATACAGCCAGTGGCAGGATCCCCTGCATTGACATTTATACTTCTAGCTGCCCCCCATGGATACACCCGCAGTAACCTGCACTGGAACGAGGGCAGGAGTGTTGTTCTGTTCTAGCTCTGCCATCAGATGGCAGAACACCACCATTTCTGCCCCGAAGGTGAGTGATCTGCACCCCATGGTTTGGTGTACAAACAGTCAGCCATGCCAGCAGCTGTAGAAATCAAAATGAGTAGCTTTCCCTCTGTACCGCAAAACAAAACTCATTCAAATACAGTGACACGTTTAAAGTTATATCAAAAAGTTTCATTCACAAATGAAACACATTCTTTTAAGATTCTGTGGAAATTATTTTAATCTGTTTTCATGATTGCAGGAAAAGTTTAAGGAAAACTGGGTAATCTGAAAAGTTCTCTAATCATAATGAGGAACATTATGAACATGATGAACAACAGCGACACACAGCACAGATCTTGCTGCAGGATTTTGTCTGGCTTTGCCAGTTTTGTGTCTCATTCTCAATGCTGAGGGTACAAGGGACAGGAATTTGCAAACCCCTTGTGCCCCACAGCAAACCTGAGTAGGATTCGCCCTTGTACAAGCAGAAGCAGTGACACAAATTCATCTGGGTTTAAACTGGAGGTAGCTTAGAATTCTCCAGCTGGATTCATATTCCTATTTTTTCCCTTTCATAACCAGACTCTTGCTCACAAGCAGCTTCTTCCAATGCAACTACCTGCAATATCTGCTGCCACAGGGACTCACAGATGAGGCATTACCAGAAATGAAACACTGGTTCCTTCCCTTAGGGAACAGACCTTGTGTACAGTAAATACCACAGCAGGATGAGAGATGGGAAGTAGAAGACTTTTGTCTTGAAAAGGAGGGGATTCCCTGTCTCTGCAATGGTTGATGTAGCTATACATAATGAGGAAATGAGAACTCTGCTTTCAAAAGTATTCAGTACTTTGAGTGTGCAAACACTACTGAAGCCTTTGAAAAAAATAATTGGGAAGAGGCAAAAAGAGAGAAAGCAAAAAAGCTAAATATTGGAGCCACTAAAAAACTCTTCGTTGTTTTTAAGTAATATGATAATGCAAGCTGTGGAGCAGAGACATGGATGTACAGCCACCTCACCACTCTGCTTTGGAAGGGATAAATTTCAGCTCTCTCAGCAATATTTGCAAAGTTGACAGAGCTTAAGTGTTTAGGTTACTCCTGTCAGGCCTGCAATGACAGGCCAGAGCCAGCTCCCGGCAGCACATTGCAACAAAATGATCACCAGAGAGTCTTAAAGGCTTAAGAAAATGAATTTAAAGGACTTCCAGGGCCGAGGTGAAACTGCAGTGGGTGGAAAACTGAACTGTGCCACTGGTCGATCCTCTTGAGCAACTCAGCCAAGAACTGGAGGCCTTAATGAACGTCACAGAGCACCACAGAAACCACACCATGCTCAAAGACAGGAAGGCTTTTGCCTTTCATCAGCAGATGTGAGAGATTCACACAATCAGCAGGAGATGAAACTATTGAATTCTTAAAATGACTACAATAGAGTCCTCCTAAACCAGGCAGGCAAGTTTTAATGCCAGCCTCTTTTTTGAAGGCAATAATTTCTGACATAGTGGCATAAATGACATAGTGACATTTATTCCTGGCTCAAAGATGTGTGAATTCTACCAAGGCAGACACAGTGTTAATTTTAAAAGGACAAGCTTTGCTCTTAAGTTGATGTAAACAGGAGACAGAACTAAACCACCTACAAATTCTGTGCATGCTTAAGACTTCATGGCTGTGGGGGTTGACCACACAGTTGTGAGCAGCACTGTGCTGATCGTGCAAGAGCTTTGGCTAGATCTGAAAAAAATAAAAAAGCCAAAAAAACAGCCACATAACAAAGTAGACAGCAAATACTAACTCCCTACAGAAAAAACAGCTGAAACACACTGAATAGCAGCATTTCTTTCACAACTTTGTGCACAATGCAACCCTTTTTATGTAGGAAATTGCCATGTCAAGCCCTCGGAACACTGCAGTTCACAAATGCTGCAGAATGCTGTAGTTTTGTGCCACTCTGTGCTGGCTTATATTGAACTAGCATACACAACTTTCTGCACTGTTCCTTGCTCTAATGTAATATGTATGGGGTTGCATCACTAATTCATGGTGTAGGAACTCTCTACCTTCTCTAGAGCAAGGTCGGGTGAAACCGTAGGATTCGGTATTTTTTCATACAAAAAAAAGCCTCTGCACATAAAGCTTGAGTTGGTACATTTGTGTACAGGCAGATGGATGAAAGGAATTGGGGTAGGATAGATAAACAGCACAGCAAACTTCAATGAGGCACATCTTTATCTCCAGATTAACCTACCAGGAAAAAACACCACAAAAAACCCACAAAATCCCTAAACAAACAAAAAACAAACAAAAACACCATGCCACAATGTTTCTATGTGCAATGTTAGAGGTACTCTGTGTACAAAGGTTTAGTACAGCCTTTGGCAACCTGAACTGTTCCCAGGTAGCAAGAAAGCAAAGCAAAATGTTCCTGCAGCTTCAGATCCTCTCAGGCTGCAGGAAGGATGCTGGATTTTGGACTATGAAGAGTTAATAAACTCAAGCAATCTCCAATATTGTCATTGATACAGGCAGGAAAGAACCATGCAAGAACGGAGTGATTACTTACTAGGTGTGCTCAGTGTGAGTCATTTTTCAAACAGCACACAGATTCAAGTTGAAGGCTACAGTGCCCCAAACCTGTCCCACGGGCCACAATTCACCACTGACCATAAGAAGCTTCTGGTTACAGCCTGATTTTCTGTGCTTTCACAGCCTTTGTCACTTGTGAGCTGTGTCCAGCCAAAGTTCTCCTGCCCAGATTAAGTTCAAAATAAAGTTCACACACAGAAAGCAACAGTCTGGGGTCCATAAAAGTGAAAAAAAGTGACAAAAGAATTTGGGTGCACTTTGGCTTTAAACTTCTTTAACTTGAAATTTTAATTTTTAGTTATCCTCATTCATTCCTCACTCTGAAATACCCAGTACAAGATTCAATTATTAAGTGATATAATTAAATAAACAAAACTAGAATTTCGTATCAATTAGTGTTGCATGAGTGGCCACTGCAAAGGTTAGAATAGCAGAATGGCTAAAATAATTAAAACCAAGAAAAACAAGAAAACAAAATCAATTCAGAACTTCTGAGATTCAACTCTTCTGTTGCACATTTTACACACACTTTTGACCACTTGGACACTCAAAAACTTCGGTATGTAAAACTCCAGGTAAGGAGTTATAGAGGGGTTATAGAGGAGTTACGAGGAGTCCAGCTGAGGCTTAATAATCTTGACTTCTTGGCCGAACAACTGAGGCCAGAGGAAGCTCATTTTGCCATAATTTGATTGCTATTGGCACCCAAACATTCCAGCAAGCACTGCAGACTTCACTTGTGCAAAGTTCCCTCTTATAGAGAGTTTATAATTCCTGAAGCAAAAAGTGCTGCTTTTAGAATTGTTTAAATTTAATCATCTGCTGCTGTGTAGCTTGAATTGCCCAACCTCAAATGGCATTCTGAGCTGGGTTATTTGCTTGTTTAAACATTTTTTTTTTCCATTCAGGAAAATCCTCTTTAATCAGAACACTCCTCTTACCCAACAAAACGTGAAGTGTAATTGTGCACAAGAATGATAGAATGGTTTGAATTGGGAGGGACCTTAGGGATGATTCAGATCCAGCCCCTGCCACAGGCAGGGACCCCTCCCACTGCACCAGGCTGCCCAAAGGCCCATCCAGCCTGGCCCTGAATCATTGACAGGAGTTGGCTTTGCTATTCAAAGTCTCCTTGACACGACATTCACACTCCCATGTTCGGAATGAAAAGCAGCAGGATCAGGCCTGGCCTGCTTGCCAAGCTCCACCTGGCCAGGCGTTAGGCTGCCGAGTTTACCATGGACACCCTGACAGACTCTGAAACAACTGGGGGGCTCTAGAGATGCTGCAGGAATGTGAGCACCGTGGAGCTGGCTCCAGGATTTCTTAGATTCCTTCTCTCTGCACACAGAGCCCTCAGAGCCGCGGCAGCAGTGACAGCATGAAGCACCGCCATGTCACTGCAGAGACAAACAGGGGTCAGAGCTGTCAGGGCACCCAACCACCAGGACACTGCACAAGAGAGTCAGACAAGGGGCACACAGCAACCCCTGTCTGTGTCTGACAGCCCAATCAAGTTTTCAGGAGCAGAGCACACAGTAATTACCACAGCAGCACTCTGTTCACTGCTTACCAAAGGTCTGTGTGCAACAACACCCATTGTACAGCCCCATGGTAAAACCTCCTCTTTTGGCTCGTCATCCCTGTTCAAAGGAGTTGTCACTCCAAAAAACACACCAGAGCAACAGCATCTGCAATATTGTTATTAACGGGGTACCAGCACTTTCTCTCCACCACTGCTTAGCTCTGCATTCAAGCTGGCTTTAAAAATTAGCTCTAGAACACATGTAATTTAGAGGGGATGATTTTCATTTGGAAGCAGGCACTAGCATTTTAATCTGCTATTTAATAATGAGAAAATTTTTAATTTTAATACAATTCGGCCTGCCTAAATATCACAATACAGCAGGTAGTCAGCAAAGTGCAAAACTTCACGGAATTTGGAAAGTATTACCTGTATAGATTATTTACTCAAGTACTTTTGAAACACAACATTGGTAACAGGCACCACTTACAAACAGTCCCCTGAGGCAAGGCTTTGCTTAAGAAGTTAATTACCAGGTAAGGGGGACCTGGGCTGTGTGTTTCTCAGTTCCCAACAAACAACTAATCTTCAGTCATTCCTCTCTAAAGAAAAAGAAGTGAAAGAACAGCAGCGTCAGAAAATCTGCAACGAAAATGTTAGTCTGAGTACATATCAAGGGTAATTGCGTGTCACTTCTTCAGAACACTGAATGTTGCTTTTCTAGCAAGCTCAGTAACACACATGGCTCAAAATGTCAGTGCAGTTAAATCCAAGCAGAGTTTACCAATTCACATCACATGTATTCAAATTATTTTAGCCCAAAGACATCCCAGAGAGTGGCCAGGAGTCTGTTGTTCAAAACCTGCAATACAATCAAATTTCACTTACAGCCGTTGTACCTTTTATCTTCCCTCAGATAGTTCATTTTGACAGAACAGAATTAAACAGCCTGAAGACATAATCCTGCAGCAATTTTACAATAAACTAAAATCAATTCCTGCAGGAGCAAAAATCAGTGTTTGCAATAATTTAGTGAGGGTGTTTACTTCCCAAACACAATCTATAAAGTAGTTACAATTTCCATCCTAAAGGAAAGGACAACAGTAGAAAGACTTTAAGCGCAGTGATTCATCATCTAACTTCCTTTTAAACTTTAATTTTCCAGTCTTCTTTCATTGTACCAGCCAGGTACAAATACTACCACAACCTCTGTAAGTTTTATTTAACCCAGTTGTATAAAATCAGACACTTCTACCACTTTCCCATTCTTTCTATGCACAAGCATTTCTTGCTATCAAGAGGTAGCAAGGCAGAAGGCTTTAGCCAAGTCTCAAGCAGTAGTTTCTGCAACAAGGCTGAAATGTTTCCTTCCATCTCCCAGTCTCCCACCTGCAGTCTGTGTCCACCTGTCTGTGACTGACTTCGTAAAAGATCCTGGGAAAATGCTGCTGCATGAGGGAAGAAGCAAAAACTTCTAGAAGGGTGACTGAAGATGCAGCAGCAATCAGCTGCATGAATAGAGCAGGAGACAAACTGGGCAGGAAAACTGGCAGTAGATACTCTCAGTTTTAAGTGAGGGCAGCCAATTCTTTCAGCATCACTTGAGGCACAGCTGAGCTTGTTCTGCTTTAAAGCCCCAGGCAGTTACTGTGCAACACCTGAGTCTTTTTGCAGCACCACATGCTAGTAATTACCTGTTCTAAACTCTCCCACCTGGATTTCTAAAAATAAGGTGGTGATCTTAACATAGGAGCCAGCTAATGTGTCACAGGTGGGAAGAGGAGTTAAGAGGAAGATGACCTATAAGATTTTATGCTTTAAAGACTATAATCATCCACCATGAGGAAAGTCATCATCTCCACTTGTCATATTTTAATAGCTTTATGACAGCAAATGCAAAAAGCATTTCAGTGTGGTGACAACAACCTCTCAGAATTATGAAGGGTGTTACTTTGAGTGTGCAGGTGACATTGGCTTTCCACTTAGGGTGTTTTTTTCTGGATCTGAAGAGGTGGCTATCTCAGTCAAGTTATTTTGCCATGTCACCACACACCCAAGCTTAACCCTAAATGATGCCTGATATAAAAAGGTTCATTGGTAAACCTGCATGCCAAGCACCTGGAAAGCTACCACAAGTGAAAGGAGCATCTTTTTCCAAATTCTTCATTCAGCTTCTGTGACAGCAATGCTGATCACTGCTGGCTCCCAGAATAATAACATTTCAACAAGACAGGAAGCAAAAACCCCAAGTTGCCATCAGAATGACTGAAGTGATAAGATTGCATGAGTCCAAAATAAAGAAAAAAAGAAGTGCCAAGAAAAACTGGCTGATGTTTTTGCAATTGGTTAAAAAAAATTCATTTCTAATTAGAAGCAAAGTTATTTGATAGGTATCAGGACAACCTTTAAAGAGAAAAGCACCAACTGCTTCCATATTCTGTGGCTCTGAGTTTTCAGACCATTTTTCTTTTTACCAAGTCATAATAAAAATATTTTAGCTCATTAATTCAGACATAACTAGTATTTTCTACCAATAGTTTAACTCCTATAAGTACTTTCCTGCAGTAGTAGCAGAGACTGATAAAACAATGAGATCACTTAACATTTGAAAACACAGAACTGTTCCCTGCATCTCTAACCAGGACTGCTATAAAAAAAGCCTTCACAGAATACTACTGGAGTATAAGTCCCTAAAATATCTTCAGCCACCTAATGTCTCATAGAATTTCAAGTCACATTTCATGCTCTTTGAACTCCTCTACAGGTGCTAAGCACCCACTGGCTCTGAAATGCAGAAACCACATGGAATGCAGAAACCAGAAAAGCAGCAGCTAATCTATCCAGAAGGTGACTTATTGGGCTAAGTGCAGCACACTCCTATTAAAAATGGATAGACTTGGTTTTAAATTAGAGTCGCAAAGAGTGGAAGTTACCTTGCATGTTTTTCTTTCCAAATCAAATATTTATCAGAGGAAAACCACAGGTGTCACTGACAAGAAGAGATTAGCTGTGACTTAAAACCACACACCTAGATTGAAAAGTAGTGAGACATGCTCTGCTTACTAAGAAACCTTAACAGTGCATGTGTGCATTTGTTTCCAAGAATTAGAATTTATCAGTATTAAAACACCCAAGTGGCATTTTCCCTGGTACCTATGGTGCCCGGCATTAATGAAGTGTTTACAACCAAGAGCATCCAATCTTTTTGCCTCAAGTCAGCTGAGTGGGTGGCAAGAGCAGAGGCACAAATGCCAGCATGTGGGGTGCAGAAGGAAAACAAAAGAGCCAAGAGTTTTGAAGAGTTGGTTTGCTCGTGCAATCAAACACTGCATAAAATACTCCAAACATACAGAACTTACTGAAGAATATTTAAATGTGGAGCTCTGGTCCTCCTTTGTAAAAAGGCTCTTCAGCAAGGGGACATGGAACCAAAGAACTAAACATGGAAGCAGCCCACTGGATTGGCACTGGTGCTGCATGATACAGAGGAAAAAGGTGATTATTGTGAGTCCTACATTAGATCTCGCCTGAAGTAGACTTGAATCCTTACCCTTACAAGATTCTGAACCTATGTGCTGTGTGCAATATGCAACAAAGAGAGGGTTTCTGACCTAAATTGGGAGAGCCTTTATGAAACAGGAAAGGTAAGATGGATTTGAAAGATAAAGGCAAACAAAAACCAACCCGTCTCTCTCAAACTGACTTCACACAGCTGAAGAATACATGAAAACAAATATTAACCATATTCAGCCTGTTTCTCCCTGATTCTAACAATTTCCTTTTGTTTCCACAGGTCTCTCTCTCCCACCCCACAATGTGACTGCTTTTGCAAAGTCTCTGCTTATTTTAAGCATTTGCCTTATGATTCTGAATCACACCGAGAGAGCTGTATACTAGAGGAAATCAAGTCTCCTAGCTTCAGATTCTTGAATTCCTCCCAAGTAGGTACCTAAAACAGCAAGCATAACTATTTGTGTCCCTGGACATCCAGTTCTGGGATAATTTCACCAGGAATTATGAAAGAATGAGCTACTGAGTTTCATGAATATAAAAATATTCAACTATACTATGCCATCCTGAATGTGGATTAAAGCTGACATGATACATGGAAATTAATAGTGTCTAAGTACTGAATCATTTTCACTGAAGTGGCAAATCATATGTTTGTTGATGAATACAAGAATAACACAGCTACTTTCTGCTGCTGGTGGACAGGACTGCTGTTTGTAAACAGAGGACACAGCAGAAACTCCTAACAAATGGGACAAGAGCAATTTAAGATTTAATGCTCATTCTACACCCCAGAAAAGTGTAAATAAGTGGTGGTTTTCATTTTTTAATTTCCAAGACACCATGGACACCTTACTTTTTTCCATATTCTCACTCGGAAGCAAGAGGCTTTGCTTCTCCAAGTCAGGCCATGAATTTTCCAAAAGTGAGGGTAGCTATAGAATCATAATCCTCAAAGGTGTAACAGTTCAATTAAGAATGACACTAAAGGCTTATGGTTAACAACCACAACACTTGCCGTTAATGCCTGTAACTGAATCAAGAATAAAAAAAAAGTCCCATTCACCCTACCTAGAGCCCATGGCTCCAAGCACTGCAGTGCATTAATGTGTTGGAACTTCTGCTTTCACCAATTAGTCACGGTTTCTCTCGCTTCCTATTGTAAGAATAAGAACAAAAAGCTGCTCAAATGAATAAAGAATAAAAGCTGCTCAAAGCTCTCATTGTTCTATATTCCAGAAGAGACACTTGCATAATTACTAATTACCTATCAGTGAGTCATAATAGTTGTGGAGCAGGGAAAGCCAAAGCTCCTGCACTGAAGAAAACACTAAGATAACATTAAGGAGAAAAGTATTTATAAATATCTTGAAAGAGGAAGCGGGGTTAAATTTAGTTTGAGATGGCAGAGCAGCAGCTCAGTTACGCAACCTTTAACTCGCAGTGCTCTGCAGGCAGAAAGGAGGCCAGAGCTGTCTGAGGAGCTGAGCAATTCTCCAGTGGGGAGGAAGCAAACCTGGAATTTAAAGTGGTGAGATCTGTAAACCTGTGCTGCTAAATTTATGATGGCACAGCACATCTTGAAAATAAGAGCAGGCAATTCATATCCGCTCTGCTGGAACCATTTTAATGTTTCTTAGAGATTTACTCAAACACATAGTGAATGTCTCCAGGCTAGACAAGAACTGCACATGCTTCAGCACAGAGATTGACCAACAAAAAATACAATTAAATACACTTACATACATTTCTCCAGAGTAGCATTTCTTTGGTGGCTTTTCTTCATTTCTGTTTTAAAGTCTGCTCAGATTGGGAAATACATACAAATATTATGGGAAGTTTTACTTCCCAGCTCGGTGTTGGGTCCTTCTCAATCCAAGTTACTTTCCAAGCCTGTTCTTTGCTTCTGAACTATGCAGGATTTAATATTGTGCTATGAAGAAAGAGCAAAATGTTCAACAGCACAAGCCATAAGGGACAGCATCTTAAAACTTTTTTGCTCTTTGCTTCCAAGTTTGAATTTGAGACCAACAAAAACAATCTCTGTTTGGTAGCTTTAGTCTTAAGGGAAAGGTTGTGTTTAAAGCTGGCAGACCCCAAACCACAGCGTACAGATCTTTAGGATTGTGTTATTGACAAAAGGAGGAAGAATCCACGAAAATTGAATATTCCAAGAAACAAAGGTTAAAAAACAAAAACCCAAAGCACTTTGAACTAACTTAATGCCACCTTTCCCTCCCTCACCACAAAAGGTAAATGCCATAAGTAACTGTAGTTGCTTGAAATGTTAATCCTAAAGCTTCTGCAAAACCACAGTTCATTTCATCAAACCATATGAAAAAACAGATGGGTTTATACTATTTAAATAAATTTGAAATTAATAGTACAAATGAACAACCAATGACAGCCAGGGGAAAAGCAGCTGACACACAAAAAAAGTCACCATGACCAGGAATACCTACCACGAGTTTAGATTTTTAGGTTGTGTTTCAGTTTGTGATAATGAATTTTTTCTGTTTTGTTGTTTGTTTTTTTTAATGCAGCATTAGTCATGAACTTGATTTTCACAGTGTCTCACTAAGGAAAAGGTCATGTTCATGTATATTAGGATGGCATTTAAATTACCCAGTTATTTTCCACAAGTTAGACTAAACAATATAAAAAGATACAATGAACACTGTAGCAACACTTTCAAGGGATTTGTTTATTTTTGGTTTACAAACAAAGGCACCCAATATTTCTGTTTATGTCTTATAAAAGCTCAGAGATTTAGCATTTGTTTCCAAACATCTGTTCCTAGAGCAGAGAAAAACATTACAGGAAAAGGTAAATTTTTTTCCTGGTCCCCAGTTTAAATACCAGTAACAGTTCAGTGATAATGTTGTTTCAGTCTGTTCCTATTAACCAGCTGATATCCCTCCTGTAACTTGCTAGTCAAAACACTGATTCTGGCTTCATGGACCAAAATACAATTCCAGTACATTTTTGACCAACACCCTTTATGTGCAGACACTGGTGTGAGGAACTGCAAGAGGACAGGGCTCCCATATGGAAAAAAAACCCAATAGTTCCAGAGAGAATTTCACAGACTGACCACAGGAAATGACAAAACCAGCAGAATAAAGGCGACACTGAATCTACTATCAGTTCAATATGATGACTGATGAATTGGTGTAAGATACCAATAGGGCACAGAACAACAGTCTCTAAAGGGGAAAAAAATGGGTTTCTAAATTGGCAAATGTTTAGAGTAGAGGATAAATATACTTAGGTTTAACATAATCCTTCTCTTCATTATTTATTCAAAAGAATAAATTTCTAAGCAATGGTTTGTACCAAAAGTAATCTGTTCATTGGCTTCATAGTTTCTCTCAGCATTAACAAATCAATGTTAATAGTATCATGTTATAATGTTTATATATTATGTTTGTAGTTAGAAACAACCAAAACCCATAGGTGAATTGTTTCCCAGAATAACTTTCAGAATATGATGTACTCATCTTTTGCAAACTTCAGCCACATGCCAACATGGGACAGGGAATGTCACTGGACAGGAGGCCCCTCTGAAAAAGTTCTATAATTCAGGAATGCTTAAGCAGAGTTTCAGGTCTAGTAAGATGCTTGGGGAGGCAGCTAAAAATGTAATACACCTATTGTATCTGTTAAAGTGTAATATCTCCAAGCACAGAAGCTTTAATTTATTTCAGCCACAGTCAGAGGTCTCTCACACAAGGTGTGGTCCTAGACCATTTAGGCTTTTCATTACTAGCTTTATATATACACCAGTAATTTTAAAAAGGAATTACAGCTCAACAACTTGCAACAGAATATTTAGCTTCAACAAGGAAGCCATTATCTTTTCAAAATGAGATATACACCTGCAGCAAAGGTCTTCTCTTTAAAGTAAGAGTTTTTAGAAGAATTGCAAAATAAGTTCTTTACAAGTTTAATTCAATAGGACAAAAAACTACCAAGGGCAAGTATAATGTGGTTCTTGTATAATTAAGTCATTATTTGCCTTTCCAGGCAGATTCAAGAACAAATTCATCAGTACAAATTGATTTTAATGAACAAACACTGGGTAAGGGTGCTGGTCAGTGCATCAATTAGAGGAACACTACAGCATTCTCAAAGCCATGCAACCAAAATTGAAAAGGATCTTCATGTATTGCCTTGGATTAAAGAAACAAGGATTCAATCTTTTCTCACAACTTGTCATTTTTACAAATGTTTCCCTACTGAAACAAAGTAACGTGCAGGAAAAAAACCTGAGATTTCTTCAGGTTTAACCCTAATAATTTAAGTTAAAAGATAGATGGAGGAACTGTTAATATCTATTGATTTTGGAGCAAGGTGCATCTTGCCCAGTGAAATGGGGTTTTACTAGGGCGGGGATGAGAAAGTGTGCTTGTGCAGTGGTGTTGTCCATGCACCAAATTTAATGGCTCAGAGATAAAAAAAAAAAATTAATTCTTGAAGTATTTGCTAACATTGCTTACAACTTAAAAACAGGTATATCTCTTAATGAAAGTCTATAGCTTGTCCAGCTACTATTACCAGCAATATAAATAGCAACTAAGCATAATAAATTCCTTTTCATTACATTTACCCTTTGAAGTCAGAAGTGTAACAATCAAGTGCTGGCTCTGTGTTCTCAATAAAAAAAAAATAAATCACTAAAAAAAGGACAGTGAATTACTTTATTTGCCCCTCTCTGGGTTACATTTCCTTTCATCTGCTCAATGCTAGGATCAGTTCTGCTTTCAGAGAAGCAAATTGTTCATGTTGACACAAAAGCAAGTTGGACAGAGCCAGGTTCAAGCACAGAACTGAATCACAAAGTGCATTCTGGATGCCAGATCATACAAAAGGCTTTTCAGTAAATAAGGAAGGTTGGTTCATTTTTAAAATTCTTTTTCTTTTAAAGCAAAGGAGGCACATTGTTGCATCCCTACTTTGAGGGGAAGGGAAGAAGTGGCAAAACGTAAAGACAATTTACAAAAGTCCTCAATTATTTTATTTCAGGAGATCCAGAGTCATTTGTACACTTTTGCAACTTGCAAAACCCTTTGTAATTTAGAAGAATTTGAAATAAATATGTCTACAGCAACTAGTATCTACTAAGTCAATATTTATCTTGCTCATTATGGAGTAAAACTTAAAAGAAAAATATCATGTTAAGGCAGATTCCAATCAAACACGTTCCAAATTGCACAGTTATGTTGGTCAGTGGTCTAATATGTTTTCCCCTAATAAGTTATCTAAATGCTTTTCCAATGCCAATTCAGTGTGGCACTTGCCCTTCTTATTTGCTCCATTTCCAGGATGATACACAGCTAACATTACAAATACCATACCGTTTATTTCACACTTCAATTAAAAATGAAATTATGCTTTTCTGAAATGTGAGATGACTACATGTTACAGGGTTTGTGCAGTTAGACCACCATATGCATAGATGTCCTAATGCTAAATTCTCTTTCTCAGTATCTCATTGTACTGGAGGCTCTGAAGTAGGACAGGAACTTGTAACACAGACTAACCACAAAGTACCAGATGTTTCTTGCCATTTGTGACCTTGCAATAAAGATACGCCAGATCAGGATCACGAGAATCGTGTTGAAGCCATAGCGAATGTTCCTCAACCTTGAGAAAAACAAAAGGAATCATTAACAGCCAATGAACAAATCTGAGGAAAAAAGAACACTACAAATTAACTTCTGATGTAGAATTCAATCTGTTAATCTATTCATCTCAAGATACATTATGGGTGGCATTAAGTGAATGACAAAAGTAAGTGAATAACAAACAGAGAAGGCTTCAGTGCTGAAAAGCAGAATGAAAACTAAGGAACAGAGTCAGCCCTGTGGCTCACCACATGTACTTCAACTTTAGAGCTGCTTAATAGAAACCTCCTAAAGCCAACATCACAGATAATGGTAACTTACCTATGGAAGGCTGCCAAAAATATTTAACATTCTGAACGTTCCCACCTCCCCACCACATATTTAAAACTTCATAAATACTTGGAAGTAATTTCAACTACCATTGATGACAATAACAAGAAAAAATAACAAACAAAATCCCTCATCTCATCATCAAAACTCATCAGATTTTCCAGACATCTCCAGCCAAGGAACTCAGCCTCTTCACTACAACTTTAAACTCCGTCCTTCTCGGGGAACTATACTGTAGGATAAACTGTGTGACCTTTTAGAGCAACTGTGATTTCAAGCAATCTTCTCACATATAGAGATGGAAGCTTCAAGACCCACAGCAACCAGAATTTGATCAGATTTCTTACAAATAGAGCAATATCTTTCGTTCAGTAGACCATGACAACCTGTATTTCAAAGGCAGCTTATTTTAGGGAAATACTGCCTTTATGTTGTTTACAAGTAGGCTGGGCTCCTTTACAAATCTAATTTGCAGAGAAAAACAATTAATATTTCTGTTGCAAAAGCAACACTTTTCTATTTGAGGAACAAATCTACACAGTGGTTCCCTAGAGAAAGATGTCCCCTGGGCTGCCAAATCTGGTTGCCACTGAAGCAGTGGACTCCAGATTAGAGTTAAGAACTAGATGGTAACAAAAGAGACAAAGATAATACCTCAGAGTAAACAGAATCTAAACCTCTTGCTAAATAATTCACTTACAAACTTGAGAGCTGGGGGCAACCAGATGCTGCTCCAATACAAGACTATTTCTCATGTTATTTTCAGTATGATCCTTTGTACAAAGAATAGCAGCTATGTGATAACTTCTATGCACTTTTTAATGGCATTTAAATTAAAAAAAAAAAACATCCAAACAAAACAATCCAGAAGGGGACCCTTCTTCACCTATCTCCACCCTCATCACAGATATCATCATTCAAAAGTGTATTTGTGATTTTAACATATTCCAAGCCACTCTACAGCCGCAAATCCTTATCTTTAGAAGGACAACACAAATCATGACCTGGATTGTTTTTCTTTGTGCTATCACAGTTGCAGATGTGACACAGCATTGCAGAACAAGAGGACTTTATTTCACTCTTAAAAGAGACAAATCAGAAAGTCTACAGCTGCCTTTGTGAATCAGCCAAGAACAAAACAAGGGCAGCTGTGCTAATAAATTATGAACAGTAACAGTCCATTCAAATGGCAGGAATTAAGCCACAGAGAAAAGGCTAAGGAAGTCATCCTAGAGCACCAACATTGAAGTGTCCTGCTCTGAAGTGCAGAGTCCCTGCCTGTTTTCTCATCTGCCTCCAAAGATCACACTTCCAGAACAGCTATCGCTATATATTAAACCTCCCAAACATGCCGTTCTGACCTGTGTAACCATGTACCTTTTACCTTCAAAAAGATACTTGGATAAAGTCAAAAACCTTGATTACAGTATCCACACCAGTGATCAGAGCTACAATCACAATCCCAGACTGATAATGTAAATATTAATACTGAGAGCAACTCAGGAACAATAAAATTTCTTTAGAAAATGCTTCAGATCACTGGTCTGGAACAGAATAATTGAGAACCTAAACAGCTGCAATTAAGAACAATTAAGTCATAACATGGAAAAGCCAAATGGGGCAAATGCAGAAAGACACAGAAAATATAAAATTATACTTAAAATAACAAATTTAAGATAATACTTACTTATTCAAGTGTTTCCTGGCTGCAGGGAGGCCTGACATTTCTTCATTCAGCACATATTTCTTCGTTCCCAAGCAATAATTTTCCATATATTCTGCCCAGTGTAGTTGTCGAACATCAAAATTAAATGTCTACATAAGAGAAAAACTTTCACTGTTAAGTTGCCTAAAAATTCACCTCCATATAACTTAAATGAAAATAGAGGTGTTTATTTCAGATAAATCCAATTTGTCTTTGACACAAGAGAGTTATCCTATCCTTAATCCTAAAACCAGTCCAGATTTAGGTACCATTTCTGATTCAATCACCAGCTTGTTACATCATCTCTTCCGAATTCCAACCACTTCATGCCTTATTTTCCCTCCTCAGCAGTAATATTCTTCTCTCTGCTTCTCAGTTTTCCCATTTCAACTGTCTGTAAGCAATTCTATTCTAAAAATAACTATTTTCTAGCATGTTATTTATTTTTGAAAAACTAAATAATTCTAATATGCCCTAAAATAAACACTGCTCTGAGCCAAGTTCACTGTTTGGTAAGTGCAGGCTTCTTTTAGCTATGCTTATGTACAGTTATATTTAAAATAAAACTATTTGAGTGTCTTCTGAAGGAGAGAAAGTTACTATGGTGAATTCACAACTCAAGTTTTTTACTGATGTATTGATTTCCTCATCTCAAGATTCTACAGTAACAGTGTTTAAATCCCAATAATGAAAATGCAGCTATTTGAAGAATACTAAAAGTCCAAAGCTCTGGCATTTTGTTTTTCCTGAACTCAAGTTGCTAGGAGGAGGCAAGAGGGCAGGAAGAGGTGAAAATACCATCCACACAAAAATCACCAAAAGCTGTATTTCCTACTTTTAGACAGCTTATTTAGGAATTTGGCAGCTTTTCTGGAATGCAACTACAGAGCTGATTCTGGAAAACACTTCTGTAGGAAAGATATCTTAAGAATGACAAAACTGTTCCAAATCCTTAAGGGAATCTGAGTTTTTAGAACTGCAACCGGTGATTTTTATTCTGCTGAATATTGACCAAGAAAGTCATACAGAAGGGAAGTTTAAACTCAGTTGGGGCACCTGACCCATTGTTGGTGGCGGAGGTAGAGAAAATTGGGAGTAGAGTTAAACCTGGCAAGTTTTCCTTTTCCCTCAACAAATTGTCATCCTTGTTTCACTTCTCCCTGCCCTTACTCATGTCTGATCATGTCTAACACAGGCTTGGCACAAGTAAAGGATCTAAGAGGAATCTGCAGTGCTGAGTTCCTCCTAGGTTAGCAGCACATTACAGCTTACTCTATCTGGAATTGATAAGCTCCCATTCCCCTCTCAGTCTCCATGCCCACACCACACAGCCACTTGCCTTTTTGTCTTCGGGGGTTAGCTGGTTCATTAGCATAGTCATGTTTTCAGTGCTCCATGTCCAAGAATTGTTTGTAAAGTATTCTAATAACATCATGGACTTATGAAGACGTGTTATTGTCTTCATCATCCTACAGTCCAAGGCATGGAATGGACAGGTTACAGGGGTAAAGATTAGTTCAAGCAAGCAAAACAGACAGTAAGACTTTTTTATCACCCTCCAACCCCCTAATCCCATGTCAAAAAAATCACATCTTGCTCTGTACCAAAAGCATATTATATTACATCAATAGGATATTTCTGCATAGTATTGAAGTGAACTTTGGCTGTCCAATCTCTGTATAGAACCAAAAACTATCAGACAGTCCTTTTTTTCTTTAAACCTACTTCCCAGTGCAATAGTAAATTACCATTTCTTCTTTTTTTTTAATTAGGAGGAACAATATGTTGCCCTCTGTTGGTAATTCCTAGTTTAGGACACAGAGAAGAAACCCTTTTCCCTTCAGCGCACTGGAGTTTCTAGCTGAGCTCAAGAATCAGACTTGATGGAAGACTCAAACTGCACAGAGCCGGACGTCTGTGCAAGACCTCCCCTTAAACAAGGGAGGAAGTTGCCCTGATCTTCCTACACATTGTGTAAGACCAGATCTCCGTAACAGAACAAAGTTTTTTATAATGGTTAAGATGAGATCAAGGCTTAAAACCACCGGCAGCATAGGGGAGGAAAATATTTAAAGGCACAGACAGATCATGGCAGATCCTGTTCACTGCTACTTCAAAATATGCAGAAATACCTTCCATCATCTTTTATTATGTAGAGGAAGAAACTCTATAAAACCATCACTTGGAATACAGAGAAATTATGTTATAAGGATCAATTTGGGCAAGTTTCTCTTTGTTCATACCATCTGAAGTGGACCAAAAAAAAAAGTATCCTCAAGCCTCTCAGATGCAAAGCTTCCACAATTACAAGAAAATTGTTTCAAGTGTCTCAGTGCTCGAGATGGCCATTCAATTTTAGTAAGTACTAAGTAGTATCACATGGCCTAATGCAATTAAATTCCTCCTTTGGGTGCTCAAGGTATTTTCATCTTGCAGAAATGGAGAACTGCTTCCAATTTGATCCTTATAGCAGGACACAGATCATTTTAAGCACAATGGTAAGGGGGGAGGCAAAGAAAGCAGAACCCAGTACTAACAGGAGATAGTTTTCTGAAGGTAAATTTTGCCAGTAAAGACTATAGAAGCAATAAAAACAAAATTATTTTTCTCTGAAAGCTGCCTTGATGCATTCATACTTGTAGAAGGGATATAGCACATTGTCCCAGAAACCATTCTAAAGCAAGTATTTGGCATTGCATTAGTGTCCCTTACTGTCACTAGCAGCTGGCATCTCAGTATCTAAGGGAACATTAACATTTCCTCTTTTCCTTCTCACAGAATGGAGCAATGCAAACCACAGACACTACTGAAAAATGTACAGTATCACTAAAGCACAAAAATTTTCCTTAAACCTCACAGGAATATATCAATTTGAGAACTGTCTTCAAATGTTAGACAACCAGCTGATTTTGTTACTAAGCACCTCTAGAAGCTTTCAAACACCTGCTTACAGTTTCATCACTTGAGCAAGGTGGCAACAGTGGGGGCTGAGTTGAACTAGAGCTCCTCTGATGCAAAGATCATTAGGAATATAGACTCTGCAACCAAAACATATCCTGTGCTATCAAGGCTAAACTGAACTTAAAAAAAAAGTATATTAGTTAAGAAAAAAAAAAAAATCAGGAAAATAACTCAAAACTTGGAAAGCAAAGATCTCGCTGGCCAGATAAGCCAAAAAGGCCTCAGAAAAAAACACCCAGATAAAATTAGTGCAAAACAGCATTTAAGACTTTTTGCAGAGGTCTGGCCACTGACATCGGTTTTCAATCTCTTCTAAAAAAAAAACAAACTAAATTTAAACTAATGCAAAGACTAACCTCTGCTGGGATTCTTTTTGTCTCTGCTCATGGATATGATTTTAGAGCTTAGCTAAGCTGATTAAATTAAAAAAAAAAAAAAGCCTAAAAGAGGTTTTCTCCTTCCTCCAACTCATATTGGATTTAGTGACTGATCAGAGAACCAGCTGATTCAACTCATCAAGGGAAAAATTGTTTTTCTCTGTAGGGTTAGTTTCTTTCTCTATCAGCCAAAAGAATCCAATTCTGCACATTATCTCAGCTGCTCGATCAATGACAGAGCTGGCAGAAGAGGACCAAGTTTCTCTGCGACACTTCACTGGTTTGCCCTAAATCAACATGAAATTACACTTTTCTTGGAGGGTGGGAAAAAAGCAGCCCGGTGCCATTGAGAGATGTCAGCAAAGAGTGTCCTTCAGTGGACACTTGGGTAGCTCTGCCAGAGTAAGCTTTGTAACTTCACTGGCACCATACTCCCCCTGCAAATGGGAACACACACAACTCAAAACTGAACATGGAGTCACATAATGCAACTTTATCCTTCAACGTGAAGTTTTGAAGGTTAGTTATTCCAAAGATAGCCATTGGACACAAGTCATAAATATCAATACCATATATAAACCAGTCAGTACAAGTTTAAGCATTGCATCACACCTTCTTCATCAGCTGAAGACAGAAAAAAGTCAGACCTGCTGGCCATCTCACAGAACTGAGCATTAGTGGCAGGCAGCCAGTCTGGGTGACTTTCTCCCAGATTCTAGGTAGAATTTTGCCTCCTACTTTTGCAGTCCTTACTGCCATCAAGAGAAAATACATTACAACAGTTTGAGAAGCACATCACAGGAATCAAAAGTTTAAGCAAGTTAATTCAATTATCCGTAAGTTAGGTTGGCTTATTTCTATACCAGACAATTGAAAGTGACCTGGCATAAGGCTACAACTGCATTTTGAATATTTTACAAAGAAACCAACTGTCTGCAGGTTAAAAACAGTCCTACTGCTAAATACAGGCTGATCTTTCAGTGGATCTACAGTCTGCAAGTCTCTGCAGAAGCATTACAGATAATTACTTTTTTTTTTCTTAAGACTCCTGTAAAAAAACATAGAACAAGCTTTTAGATTTGTCTTTGTTCAGATTTTCACCTGTAAATTTTGAAGTGTAAGACACACTACTGAATTCTTATCATTCCAGCAGCTCTGGGGTTCCTTTAAGTACATAATTTAAGCACTTTAAAGAGGAAAAAAATGTATTGATCTATTTAACATGATTATGCTGTTAACTAATTTCTGGTTAGTAAGACAGTAACTACAAAAAAGCTGCTTCCAGTTTTACGAAGCTTTAAATTGAAATGACAGATGTAAAGGACATAATCTCACACGTTCCTACATACATCAGCCACAGCTTTCCTCTAGCTTTCTAAGAAGCAGTAACAGAATTGCTGCAAAAATCTCTGAACTGTAACTTGAAATATTACAGGTCATATCCTGTTTTCTCAGAGCAACTGAGAAGATCTGCTTGGTGTGCATTTTTAAAGGCTTTAACACTTCAAATATACCAAACTGCTTTTAAATAACACACGGTTCTGTCGTGCTAAGCACTATGCAAAGTTACAAGAGCAAACTATGCCTTGTATTAAAGATAATTAGTCAACTAACAAGCTTTGCTATGCAACTAAGTATATATGGCAAGCTACCAACACTACCTTAAAACTTCAATGCTAAGGTTTATCACAACTATTTACTTAATTGCACAATGCTAGAGCATTATTCAATATAAAATATTCAATCTTCATTATGCCAGATCTTCTTGTTCTTTCAATACAAATTTGGAAGAAATATTATTTAGGTTATTTCTTCCTTCCCTTTCCTTACCTGTTAATATTATCAGAGAATCATTAAATTCAAGAACCTTCAACTAGATGCAAAAACAGCTGAGATTTCCATTTCATCGGAAACATTGCTTCCACAAGTGAGGTGCAAAAGAATGATTTCATATTGCAGAAAGATTACAACAAATAAGTGTTTTTAAAACAGAAAGATTTTTGGTTTTAACATGATCATTTAGTTCTGAAGGATCATAGACCTGATCTATTTCTAATTTCTTCTCTTCTTCTACTTGTTGAAAATTTTCATTTGATTGCAGTACAACATCCTGATGGTTATGACAAGAGTGCAGCTAAACCTACACAGTAATTTCATTACTTATTTTTCTACATTGCACAAAATAGATACTTCAGTATACTCAGACACAGCACAGAGAAGGCAAACTACTGCCCATGTGAAGGCAGGTTAGCAGAGTATTTGAATCTTCTTGTGCTGATTGCACTACATTTTTACTACACTGATCAAGTTTTTCTGCAAATCATAGTGGAAAAGGTCGCATTTTCAATTAAGCCAACCCATCTTCACTTAGAACAGCATTCTACTGAGGCTAAGAATCTCCAACAGTGTTCCTAAGTCTTTAGAAGTTTCTGAGTACATGCTACCTGGTAATTAAAACCATTCTATCAACTGACAGAATAAGCACAGCAACAGTACTACTACCCTCCAGCCCATCAGTTAAAGCAGCTTTCAAAGTACTAGGAACAAGTACAAGAGTAAAGATCTATCTCCAAATTCTTGTATTAGAAAACAACACTAGTTCCATTAGTATTTAACACTGCATGTCTTCCTTGCATCTATATAGTTATTTGCTTTTACTGCTCCTCTTGCAGGCTGCCATTTTTAAATGCTTCAAATAAAGAGGAGCACTGTATAAGGAAAGCTGCATTGCTGTAAGTGGGCTGGGTAGCCAACTTAAAAGCTGTGACTGAACAATAGCTTGTTTTAGTTCAATCTGCCGTCTTTTCTCCCAACTGGAAATTTTGTGCATCACAGGAAAATCATCCAATCACTTATAGTAAGCTAAGTAAGAATATTCATATCAGTTAAAATTTATTTTCTGTTCTGTGAGGTACCAATGCCAATTGTACCAGTTCTAAATTCCATCTTCAGATATCAAATAAGTCAGAGAGGAGCAAAAAAAAAAAGATTCAACATTCCCAAAGTCAGAATATAAAACTAAGCTAAATATTCTGAACAGCATGATTATTCATAGCCTTATTTTACTCTCACTGGTCAAATACTCAGCAGACCAGCTGCCTTTCAAAGCCTGACAAGATTCTGGCAGCACTCCTTCACAGCCATTCAGAAGACAGGACGTTGGCATTTATAGTATAACTTTTTTAGAGAGTGATGAAATTTTCATATCTGTCAGGGAGTTTCTATAAATTTTTATTAAGAATAACTTGAAAAATGCAATAGAACCTAGAAGCTAGGAACTTTTATGTACAATACCTTCTTTAGAGCTGAAGATCTTACAGCTTTTTAATGTGGGGAGATTATTATACAGGCACAGCCAACTGCCACTACTGCTGCAGTGGACTTTTTTCTCCTACAAGCCACTTACAGCTCCTTTCTACTGATCCAGTGCTGAGTGTGTTACAGAGTTTTTACCCTCCTTTTAAGACAAACTTAGACTACAGGACAACAAATGAATACTCACTTGTGTTAATACACTGTCACCACAGTGGAGGTTTTATAATCTGAAGACAAACACTTTCGAAAATGTAACATAAGCAATGAGTTAAGGTCATATGGCTTGGCAAATCTTAAACAAATTGAAGTGGTACCTTATATTCCTTCTACATAACTACATAATAGTTTAGGCTGTTATTTTCACCACTTTAGTTAGGCAAATACCAGTTTTAATGCTATAAACTGAACGGAATGTTGAGATGATACAAACCAACATACCAGGTCAAATTGTATCATCTACAGCAATAACCTGCAATTAAGAGTTCAGTCTCCCATTCCATTTTCAGTTTATAAAAGCAACAACAACCTTTAACACAAGCCACTTCCTAGAGTTTAATGACTGACCAGGATTCTGATCCAAGATACACCTTGGACAGCACTGTTAAGCCAGTCATTAAACTCTCCAAAATGCAGCCACTGGTTTGTTATTGCTTACAGTTAGTAAACCTAGAGAATGCCCAGGCCATGTCCTCTTTACCAGTCTCCACCACCTCATGGGCAAGATATTTTTAGGCCTGTCCTTCTTACCATGGTTTCCGACCTGCCAATCTGAGCAAAATATCCCCGAAAAATGGCACTACAAAGCTCTCTGCAACCCGATAGTGATACACAAGGGGGTTGGTGCATAACTTAAAGTTAGGCAACCTTAATACATTCTCATATGGCTTTTGTCTGAAAATCCTAGCAGCATGGTATTCTGTAGGAAAAAACAAGTATCAATATATTTTTAGTATTTATTTTCAAGAACAAACATCACTTGTTCTGCATCTCTTAATTCTGTCTACCTTGACTACTCAAACCCCCAAACGATCCAACAAAAACATTCTCATTTTTGCTAGAAAGTTCAAAGTCACTTCGAATTCGAGGTCCTGTTCTCAGGAAAAAAAAGGTTGAGATTTAGTCACAAAACATTCAGTGAAAGAAAAAAATTTTAAAAATAAAAATCAACATACATCCTAGTGCAAGCAAAGCTTTGTTTAAAAGTCAGAGGAACAGACAAGGCAGAGCCAGTCACCATTACCTTGGGCTTCTTCCAGTAATCCTGAGGTAGGTATCATACAGGAATGCTGGGGCCTTATGGCTTACAGCAATCCAGTAATGATATAAAAGGTGATTGGAAGTTAAATTTACATTGGGCCGTCTGAAGGCCTGTTCGAGAGGATTCCTCTTGAAAGTGGAAATTACATGGTATTCTGAGAAAGAAAAGTTGCATAACAGCTTCGATAATCACCATGTAATATGTAATGGTTTTCAAAGTACATTACAGGGTACAATATCAACACCAGCACATTATATTTAAATAACCACCTTAGCATTCTACAATGCACAGAAACCAAAACAGTTATGAGCTTTTAACTTGGAATACTGTTGAACTGGTTCTTACTATAATCAAGAGGTGGTTTATACCTTCATTTTCAGTATCATATTTTATTGTAGCTTCTCTTTTTCTGTTCCTCTTCTCTACCTTAGGATTTGTTGGTTTCAAGCACTGACAGGAATTTCAGTTTATAAACCATGTAAAGCTATTTAAATAGTCATCTATATTTCATGAAGAGGGTTATTCTGATCGCTTGTGTGAAGAATTTAAAAACAGACTGAGGACTCTACAATCATCTCAAGTGACTTTAAATGACATTTTAAAGCAACTTATCCAAATTTAAACATTAAAAAAAAAGCAATTAGAGTGGGACTCCATGCAAAATTCTTGATTACACCTGTAAATTCAGTAGATGCAGGATCAGAGTCTTTAAGAGTTACGTGGAAATTCACCTCTCCTTTTAATCTTCTCTTATAACTTTATGCTGCTGTTTATAGAAAGCACTTAAATACCCTGATTCAAACTGGAATATAAGCGAAGTCAGCAATTTTCCAAGTTTGGTTGAAGAAATAATGTTTGTATCTACAGGTATATATTAAATGGCCAAAATCAAGTAAAATAGATTTAAGTATTGAGGTTAACTGAAAGAAAAGAAATAAACTGGCCTTAAGGACTCCATTTCCGAAATCCTGAAAACAAATAAACAGTTTTTACTATGCCAAAGAGCTTGTATTGCTATTTATAACAAAAACTATTACTAAGCCTTTGGCATGTGGGTTACATCCTAGCCAGCATATCTATGAGTTGAAAATAGGTAGTCCTATTTCCTTAAAGGCCACTCTTCCCTGTACATGAATTGTTGAAGTGTCATGCAACTATCTGAGGATTAAAAAAGCCACCTCAACCAACAGTCAACTTAAGCCAAACACAAAGAGCTACACAAGGGCAAAACCATTACCATGCCTCTCAATTACGCAGATGTACGAAACATTTAATTGTGGGCTGCTTATTCATATGTATTTATTGGAGTTGGCATTACACCCAACATCACTACTGCTTCTCTGAGCAACACTTCTCTCCACATACTACCCACACTGTGGATTAGGGCATGGCAGCAGCAAACAGAAAAATCAGTTCTCTCATAGTTTAAGTTATAATGGAATAAGAACAACAACAAAAAAAACTCTCAACAAGAACCAAACAAAATGGAGGTAATGCTGCAGGGGAAGGAATTAACAGAGGAAGCTAATGGAAAAGCTTCCTTCAATGCACTGCAAAATTGAGAGGTATGGCTATATCAGTTTCAAAAATAAAAATGCAATATGGTCTACTGATTACAGCCTGTTCAATTTTTTTTATTAAGGCTAATGACAAAAAGGAAACATGACATACCAACTTCACTCCAGTGGAAAGGATTGGTGTCACCTGTTGTACAGTTATACACCATGACTTTTCTTGGTCTGGGGGAAAAAAGACAAAAGAGCAAGTTAGAAGAAAAACAACCTTTTAAAAACACAGACAGAAGAGATACCCAAAGTTATCCTTTCCCTCAACAGCATCATTTATATAAAGCAGAAAGCATCAGTCTCATGGTGGATTTTTTACTTTATCTTTCAGTATTTTTCTCCTTCTCTAATTATCATATTTTGTTTATTTCAGAGAAGGCATCACCTACACTACTGCAGATTGTATTGATCAAAACACCCAGGAAAGAATTTTCAGACATAGCTTTATAGTATCAGTGGGTGATGTCTTCCTCTTTGGCATAAGCAATTTACACTTTGAGGGATTAATGCTGTCAGAACCTTAGATTCCTTTGCCCTGAAGGGACAGCAGGACACTGCGGAGAATTTCAATACAAGACTGATTTACTAAATATGCAATATAATTTCAAAGTAATCAGTACTCTCTTTCATCTGTTATACCTATTAATTCCAGAATACCAGGCTGCAGCAAGTGTCGTATTGACAACAACATCTACTGGAACAAGATCTGCTAATGCATTGTTGGAAGCTCTCATTGTTCGAAGAATTCCTTTTCCTGCCTTGAAAAACAAAACAACAAAGAGAGACAGAAGACCCAGTAGTAAAACATATGAAACTCCAAAAGGAGAGGGGAAAAATTAAGTATATTCATTACTTACAGCAATGAAGATACCACTAGGTCCATTGAAGTTATCAATCCAGCCCTATTAGGAATGGAGAGAGAGAAAGAATTTGGTTAGAGTATACTGAAGTCAACAGCTTCAAGAGAAAATTTGAGCAGTTTATGCAAGTGTAAGGGGTGGAGAAAATCTGACTAAAGAGGAGAAAGATATTTAATTCCATGTCTCTAAATAAAGTTCTTCCACAGCAAATTCTGGTGCTACAACAAGTTTCTATGACTCAGACAAGAGATCTACCTGTAGGACTCTGTGGTCCTTCAGAGCAAGATACTTATTTATTTCTGAGTGAATGAACTGCAAGGCATTGTCTATAAAAATATGTTTATGTCCAAAGTATACAAGTTTACAAGTATTCTTAGACTAGCTTCTAGCAACTCAGTTTTTTTCATTTTTCAAACAATACATTCTTGCTCAGCTTAAATGACAGTATTTAGACACTATATGCTGTATTAGTTGTTACCCAGAAGCAACCAATACACAAGTTCATAGACCAAGAGATTTTCCTCTACGAAGGTCACCGCATAAAGAGGCTCTCAGTTTGTACTACAGTTTACAGGCAAGATGGTCAGGTCACAACTCAGGGACTTACAGGAAAAGGCTCCTTCCAGCTGGCACCAATGATGGATGGCCTTACAATGGCAATGTTTAACTTTGCACCTTCTTGCTGTACCACAGATTCAGCTAAGGCTTTTGTGTATGTGTAAGTGTTAGGTCTTTTGCCTAACAGTTTAGGAGTAATATCATTCACTAGGTCATCATCCATCCACCTAAGGAAACAAAAAAAGAAGCAAGTGTAAATTAGTGCATGCTGCTTCACTGGAAACGTGAAGTGTGAATTGCTAAAGTCACCATGATATTTTTTTCTCCTTTAAAGAAATCTAAACATATCTAAATGAAAACAAGTTCCTCTGTAAAACAGATTTGCATGTTCAGCGTCCATCAAAAGAAGCATACTGGCATTTACTTTTTGCCTAGGAAATTAATTTATTACATACCAACTACAGAGCAAGAGTACATTCCTTTACAATAACCCAAATTCTGTCAACTAAGACAGAATGTTTTTCTCAAACTTGAAGTGCAGATACATCAAATTAGTCTTTGGAACATGGGCTCACTGCATTATGATCTAAAGAGTCCTGCTACTGCAATAGAGTCCCACCTGCACCACCAGCATCACCTACACCTTTGTGATGGTGAGCAATCACACACCACCCCTGAAGCAAGCTGGTCTCAGTGTTTCTCCATTTAAATTAGGTAAATCTTGCAATTTCATCTTGCTTCCCAGCTCCTATTAAAAACGTAGAAAGCTTCAGTCATAGCACATAAGCAGGAAAGATGTGCCTCTGTAACTATTGCTACTTTGGTGTTCACTGCAAAACAGGACTTGAATTTTATTTGCCTCAGTCTCTTAGTCACGGAAATGGAATTTATTGTTTTTCACCAATGTTCCATTACAAAGTGGACACACATCGGACTCCCTTCATGATATGAACAGGGTGGGAACAGGGGTAGTAAAGGCTACAGATCGCTCTTTCATAACTTTAAAAAAGCCTTCCCTCAGGAGCTCTAAAGTACACATAGCTGTCCCAGCCCATACCAAACAATTTAAATTACATTTGTCTCTTCACAAGTCAGATAGTCAAAAATATGACTGTTTTGCAATCTCTCATTTGTGAGTATATTTAAAGTCAACATTATAAAAAAAGGCTGGCTCAATGTGCGCTCTAGTTTTAATGTTAGCATTTGGTGGCTTATTTAGTTTTAATGTTAGCACTCTTCCATCTATAATAAGTTAAAGTAGATATTTTACTTTTTAATTAGCTTTTTACAGTTTCATATTTCTCTTCCAAGGGGTTATATTCTGTACAACAGGTAAGGAGGAAGAGAATGATTTCGAGTTGAGAGTATCATGTATTACAAGACACTTATCCCACCTTGTCACCTGTTTCAGAGTTTGACAGCTACTACATAAGACCTCAGGACAGTTAACATATATAGAAAATAAAATACCAAATGAGTCATTTTTCCCCACCTGTAATGCCCTATTCAAGACTAAAAAGCAACAGAAAACAGATTTTTAATGTCTGAGCTCTCAGGATACCTAACAGAACCACTCCTACAATTAAGCAATATTTCAGTATCTCAGACTGATCTTGCAATGGCATTTAGTTGGATGTAGTGGAGGCAGCTGTTCAAGGGGCCTGTCTTAGTTTTAGCCTTTCCTTCACAATGCTGGTACCAGCACAAGTTATCAGTATCACTTGATTGAGCTCATCATACAGCTGAAAGACTGGCACTCTCAGCACAAAGGAGGCTCCATGAGTAGATAGGAGCATCCCTCTCATTCAGTACCTCACCACACCTAGCTCAGTTAAAAAGAACAATAATCCTTAATCCATCTTCTTTATAGAAAAGGGGAGTGTCAGTCCTGCTGTCAGACCTACAGGACAAGGTAAGATAACTCTTCATCTTTAAGACTCTGAGCCCTTTCTTCGTACCTCAGTACTAGGAAGCAAACAGATAGAGATTATCCAAATAGATTTATGAAACACAACACATACTCAAGAGAATCTATCAGTTTCCTGGGATCCACAGGAGGGGGGTACACAACTTCCTCAATCTGCTGCCGATTGCAATATGCATAGGCGGTGGAAACATGCATGAACACCTCCAGATTCTTCATTCGCTGTGCCAAGGAGAGGAGCTGTTGTGTGGCAATCACATTTAACTGCACAGCATCTCTATTGATATAACAGAAATGTCATTAGTAGAAAGCAAGACAAAAGCAAACAAAAAGAAATTCACTGCTAAATGCCTCAGTGCTGGGTATATAAATTGTCCCTGAATTCTCCACCCTACCCCAAAAAAGCAGCATGGACACTGCCCTAACTTTCTGCTTAGAACAATATACCACAATCCTACTCTAGAACATCTCTCAATGCTCAGGATAATTCTCCTTTTACCCTATTCTTACCAGCATCCTTTGATTTCCTCAATCTAAATCCCAATTCTATGTTCTTCATAAAACATGAAGAAAATAATGCAAACCAACGCTGAGCTGCCACAACATGCAACTCTGAACTTCCAAGTTCAAGCTGAGTTAGGTCAACAACGTGGAAGGCTTAGTGGAACTAAGCCGGAGACTGGCATCTTCTTGCAGGGTAGCACAAGGCTCCATACAGGTTGGAAGGAAGGGAATGAAAAGGAAAACTACCAAGACCCACACTTTTCACTCACTGCTGCCCGTTAGAGTGTTTAAGGACACTCCAGCACAGTAGGTGTATCTCCACAATTCCCAGCAGATAACAGCTTGCTGACCAACTCCTATGATTATTTGATAGTTTAGATCTTCTCTCCAACCTACAGACTTGCTGCGGGCACCAGTTTCCTTGTACACAGTGTATCAATCAACTAAGTTTCAAGAGTACAGCTAAGTAACAGTACAAAGTCTCTGCAACAAAAGTGTTACATTAATAACAACAAAAACAAAATTGGTTTCCCCCAAACACTGAGCTCCAGACTGCTTTAGCACACATTACAGCAGAAGTGGGGGACAGGAAAAGGAACCATTATCCCAAAGCAATTAACATCAATGGAAACTAATTAGTTCACTACCTCTTTCAACAAGTCAAAGGAAGGAGCTCATAATCACAGCTGTGTGCGCCACTTTTTCCACTTCTTGTTTGTTTTTATCTTTCTCCCTGTGCATCTACTTCTCTCTACTTCCTCCAGCGCAAACCTCCATTATTAATAAGTGACATTTTAAAGACAGGAAGAAAAGCTGAGCTCTATTTCATCTCCTGTTTTTCTTACCAGGTAAGAGAGCAAGCGCTAAAACTTCCCACACACAACCTCTCACAAAACTGTACCCTCTGGAAACTTGCATTCCCTTTCTAAAAAGGAAGGCTAAAGGAATAATTTGTGCTGCCCTTTATACACCAGGAGAAAAACGCTAACATTATTAGGGAGCACAGTACATATAGCTACAGCTTATTTGCATCCTTTCTACCCATATTTACAAAATTGTGCAGACAATGATTCACCCCCTCCCTCAGAGACCCATTGGTCTACCAGACCAGAACTTTAGACTCACCTTAGTGTTTCATTGAATCTGACTGTAGCAGCACAATGAAATATAATATTAATGCATTCTATAAGTTTTTCCTTGATTGGTTCACTAAGATCCAGTTCAGGCTGTGTAAGTTCACTCATAACTACTATTATTTTTGCTTTGAAGTCTGGTTGCTCTTCTCTCAACCTATCAAAGAGCTGCCAAAAATAAGAGGACTATCAACTCCATGAAGATAAGAGAAACATTTCACTTAAGCAAAGAAAAATCCCACATTCTTTGCCTATACCGCCTTATTTCTCAGGAAGAAGATCATCAGGAAGTTAGAAAAGTGCATTAGTAATACCATAACAACATGTTACAGACTTCTCATGAGTGAGTGATGTTCAGTGATGAAGCTGTGCACACTTTATCCCACACAGTGAAAGCAGTATTGCACGTGTTGTACAGAAGGTAAGAAGACTTCAATTTGCACTTAATATTGTTTTAATACTCATACCAGCCCTTAAGACCAAATCTCCATCAATATCAGAAGAAAGAATGAATGGTCTCAATTAGACACTCAAACTTTAAGTAGCATTCTAAATACTGTAAACTATATTTTTTCTGACATAAGGAATGGGAGCAGTATACCTACTTCCCAAGCTTGATAATAGCTATTCAAATTCTTTAAAAAGTCATGCTGGATTTTAGGTTTAGAAAACTTGCATTAAGATTTACAAATTTAAGAAATGCCATCCTCAAATTATGCCAGTCTAGGAGAACTTCCAGACTACTAAAAACAAAAAAAACCAAAACAAAACAAAAAAATCAAAAGAAACCCAAGAAATTGTTTCTCTGGCTAGTTAAAAGAAGAAAAGGCACACCACATTAAGGCATCTGATCAAGTCTTATCAAATTGGTGTTCAAAGATTTTCACTGAAAGACATCTCACCCACATTATATTCCATCATGAATTCTCCTCATAAATAGCTGGGTTCTAACCATGTGGCTTAACACAGAGATCAAAATTCTTGCCTCATCTTATTTACACTCATTAGTATGCAAGTTTTCCTGAGCAACACAGTACTGCAGGAATAAAACACACTTGGAAGTTGCACCAGAGCAGACCCTTCTTAACTGCACAGGGGCCAACATCTTGCAACTGCTTCAACATCACTCAGTTGTATTGTATTAAAATCACAGCAGTGCTTTCTTTCTCCCTCTCCAGGCATGCAGTTACACCAAATGCAAATAGTCAAAAGACATTTCCTTACAAAATCATTTTAATTAATTTTAAACTATAAATTAAGTCACCTAAAGGTGCAGTTTCACAACACTTCAGGCAGTATAAGTTTATATTTCTACCAAACAGACTGGTCCCTCTCCTAACTTTATTTTTGTGTTGCTTCTGCTGCACTGGCAACAGCAAGAAGCCCCACAGCTGTGTGAGCACAGCAGCTGCAAGTCCTGGGTTTTTTTTTTGGGGAGATATTTTTTCAGCCCAACTGTGAGCTAAATGCAGGTCACTGTGGCCACCTGAAGTAACAGTGCTAATGCTACAGTGTGAACATGGGACAGCTCCAGCCTTGACTGGATTTCCCAAACATGAAGATCCACTTTACAGGACAAAACTGCCAAGACAGCATTTAGAGCCTCTGCAACTTTTAGGGGTACAGCAAGCAGTCCTCTCCTAAAGGCAGGCAACTTTGTGTGATTTTGAAAAACAAGCCTGCCATGTTTTTAGTTGGAATGATGGCACCTTCCTCCAGGGAACAGAAGCAACTGCCTGTTAACCATATTTATGTGTGATATTGCATTATAATAGAAAAGCAGGACCATGGATGAGCTCTTAAAGAGCCAGTCTGGTATTTTACCTATGTCCAACAACATATGTACTATCCCTTTTCACATCCACAGTCATACACTTTTCCTGCATACCTCACATTAGCACTGACACGAGTACTAAGGAGAAGAAATATCTAGAGTGTATGCAATACATATGGCAGATTAACAGAGGAATTAGATACCTGAAGTTCAAAGGAAGTGGAAACATCAACACTTTTTGGCTATTTGTAGCTCAATTTATTTCACATTTATTTTATTTATTACCACATTGACACATTTAGATTTTAAACTCCTCAAGAAACAGAATGTTCAAGCATCTGTAGAACACTTAATGAGTCCTTCTACATTGTGAAGAATTACTGGCAGTGCCCTTGCAACTTAAGACCTTAAGACAATAGATCTTACTAAAATTTTCATAGACTTTTCGAGGAACCTTGATGACATTAATGCCACTTAAACAATGGACTTTCCATCTTGTCTAATCATCTGATGAACATCTGACCCTATCCTACACCTCTACATAGATGAGCAGCTCCATCCCAGTATGTTTCTGCCTTAAGCAGCAGCTCTGCTAATCAGGAGTTCTGCTGTGGACCTGCTCACCAAATGCTCACCAAGACTCAAAACACATCAGATTTTCATCTCAACAGGAGCTGGTATAGACTACAAGTCGACTTTGACTCAAATTTAAAAGCCTTTTACAACAGGTTTCCTAAAAAGCACACTGAGCTTCAAGCCTTACTGAAGTTTAAGTCACCTTACACTAGAGCTACTTCTCTCCCTACCCAAATACTCCCCCATTTTTCTTTGGGTAATAGTGTATACAAAAAGTGGATTGAGAAATTTTTCTTTTTTCATCTCAGAGCTTAGCCTGGAGATCTTTTCCTTGTTTCAGGGCAGTGACAAACTGAGGGGTTTATGTAGAGAGAACGTTGCAACTGAATTTTAAGATAGAACCCCACTGTAACTCATTTCTGTTGTGTTCTGTGACATTGCACAGGAGTGCAGGCAGATGCTTTTGAGCAATGAGCTAGAGTTTTGGCATGGTTACAGCAAATAATTAACTAGGGAACAGCCATCCTCACAGCTGTTGTGATCCCAGCTAGTCAGGCACAGAAATCCATTGCCTTACTTTAAACAACTTACCCCTCCTAGCCTAAATGCATTCTTATTCTTTATTGATTGCCTTTTAGAGCCTTCTAAGAACACACTTTGTACAGACTACATAGCATCTCAATGAAAAAATTAAACTGTTGACACCTGTGTTTCATAAGTGAAAGGCCTAGATAGAAATAAACAAAGTCTGCTTTAGCAAAATTCATGCTAGAAATCTCTCCTCATCCCATTCATCCTTCCCATCACGAACAGGATACTCTCTAGGAGAAAGATGGACAACCAAGATGGATGATTCTATACTCAGTAAGAATGATTAGCTTAAGTCACCACAATATTAAGGTAATGAGTATTTTCAGGAGCAAAGTATTTGACCCAGCATGCACAGAAAAGCATTTAGATAGCGACTTAGATAATGCCACAGCACAGACTTTCAGTGCCTTTCTAGGTGTCACAGGCCGACCAACAGAAATCCGTAACAATCTACTAAGCCAAACATTTCTGTTCCACTTACAAATGTAAGCTCCTGTTGAGATCATACATTCTTTTTTACTGATAGATCCAATAGCACTTTCCAGAAAAAAAGAGAGCACAAGGAAAAAAAGTGATTTGCTTGAGATCTTAAAAAGAGTCCCAATCCATCTTACAACTCCCAGTCCACTGCCTCTTGTATTTGATTTTAGATTCTCTTAACAACCTCTAACACAGATTTTTACTTCTCATTTCTGCATTACAGCCAAACATCTTCCTCCTGAATTAAATACAGGATAATTTTCAATTACTGGCTTTGCTAGAGACCAACTGCTTGAAAAGCAGCTATAGGAGCACTGTCAGGTCTTAGATTTTGTATTTCTGTCAGAGGAAAAAAAAAAATTAACAATAACATTTTGCTTTAGACAAACCGGAGTTGCTCCCAAAATGAAATGGGAACAAAATAATAAAGAACAAAAATGAACTTTGTGAGCATACAACACATACCTTACAGCTGGTAATTTCTTCTATTCGTGTTTCAGGTGTCTGGCCTGCTTTGTTTCTTACCAGTACATACACTGCTTTCACTTTAGGACAGGATCTGAGCAGCTTTTCCAAAAGTACTTTTCCCACAAAGCCTGTAGCTCCTGTCAGGAGGATGTTCTTTCCTTCATAGTATTCAGGAATGGAAACCATTGTGACCTTTACAAAAGTTAAAAACAAAAGTCTGTTAAAGAACTTAGAGGAGTTCAGATTTGCAGAAGATCGAATGGTTATATCTGTGCTGTTTATGTCTCATACCTGAAAGAAATGTTTAACAGAGATTTTACCTATAACCAGTACTTGAAGACATCTTTATTCATTTTCAACATTCTCATTTTCAACATTCTAAAAGACTCCCACAGGGTCACTCCAGTCATCCCAGATCTTCTTGTAAACTGCCCCTGATAACAGTGTTTTAAGGAATGAGACACCCACTCAGCAAGGAAAATAGCTCAACTTCAGTCTATTTTTACCTCTGTGTGCATGGTCCTTCACCACTCCAAGTGATGGCTGTTCCATGTAAACTAAAGGTCATATAATTAAAATGTAATCACAAGTAGACACTTCAAATCCATTGACAGAAGACAGGGAGCCAAGCATCCCAATTTATGGCCCTGGAATTTTGACTGTGTCAGCAGAGTCTCCTGTCACTGTTAAGCTGAGCTTTCCTACCAATTATACTAGGTCAGAGAGAAAATTGAGTTAGTAGCTTGGTAAAGGATCTGAGGGTTTTATATTAATTGCAAAAAAACCCATACAGATCCACAGATAAGAGTTTTGCAACTTCTTTACCCACTGATGTCATTGGGGAGGAACAAAAACCCAAACAAACAACAAAGTTATTAGAATTCTCAACAAACTAAGATTTGAGTTAGCCACAAATACACCTCCTAATAAAATTAGGGTAAGGGACTATTACTCAAATTCAGCACAAAGCTCAAAAGTATTTTAGGTTTTGCTTTAGTTAGTAAGTTAACTATAAGAATTCATGATTCTTTCCCTTCTCTTTCTTCACTTGGAAATTATGTCATTCTTGTTAACAGAAACTGAAACATATGTACATAAATACAAAATGTATTTATAAGGACAAATACATTGGTATGTCCACAATAATGTGAGAACATAACCTTTAGGATCTCTAGGACTCAATCACAGTACATCATCTAGAGCTGCCACTCTTTCAAGCCAGACATACCAACATCTTTACTGTAACCCTTAACCAGCTTACTTTCACTAAGAATGTAGCATTATGGATACACTTCCACCACATTTTACCAGTCTTTCTAATGAGACTTGTAAAATCCTAAGCTGATGTAGTGTGTGTTCAATTATAGTCCTCTACAGCAGTTCCACACAAACTGTTATGATCAACACACTCCCAAAAGGGATCACAGAATCACAGAATGTTCTGAGTCCAAAGGGACCCACAAGGATCATCTAGCTCTCAAGTGAATGGTCCATAAGGGGACTGACCCCACAACCTTGGTGTTATTAGCACCATGCTCTGACCAATTGAGCTCATCTCAGGGATAGATTCCATAAAACCATGATACTAAAAATCCCCAACAAGACTGAATATCTTTAAACACATATGGAACATTTCTTAGGCCAGTAAGGATTACAACACTGAATACCTTAACAGGGTGAGAACCTTTCTTCACCTGCCACCCAAGAATAAAGGTGCAACTTCTAAATACACTCAGTTCTTTTGAGACAGCAGGCTACGGCAAGCGGGAACTTATCAGGGAATACACAGAATGTATGTATGAAGTGAACAGCTGCAGGCTAATTTATACTTTTTGCCTGAAAAGTAAGTAAATATTTTTGGACCACTTGTTTGCCAGGTACCCACCATATCAAAGCAATTGTGCTCTGCTTTTCATGTGCTCATATCGCGACAGTCTCGGAACAAGTCCCAAATGATGACTTGCTAGAAATGAGTTACTTCCTGCACAAGTTCTACTGTCACAAGTTTGGGTACCAAGTCATATGTCAGATAATTCAGATCCTTACTTTGACTCCTTTGTTTGAAAAGTGAAACATCTAACAACGAATGGGATACAGCAACAAGTTTAGAGCAGAACAAGCACTAATATTTCCACTGGCCACAGTACATCATCCAGAATTGTTTCTTTGAAGGTGAAGGGAAAAAGCTATTTACATTAAACCACTTCTGCCACACAGTTAAGAAACTCTAATGCAAATGTGAAAGCACACCTCCTGCCATAAAGCACGGAGGGCAAGACACAGCATGTTTATGAGTCATTTTTCGCTGTTCAATCTAAGATTCAGGCCTGTTGTCTTTACCATGGCTCAAAGTCACAGTTAATGGTCTTCAGGTATGTATTCCCCATTATTTTTGTTTTCCAGGTCTTTCACACACCATTCAACTCAATTTCCTCCTAAAAATCTGCATGATCTCTCCCACATATAGGACAGAATTGCAATTCCCTCGAAGGGTGAGGAAAAAACTCATGCAATCATTACTGCAGCAATTTTGTCACCAAGATTCAGATTTGTTATGATTCCTACATAACCTTCTTACTAATTTACCTAACTAGCCATAAGTACTACTTTTTAGACCTTGAGACTCTATGACAGTATCTAATACTATCCATTCACCTCTCCTTCCTCAAAGAAAGGCTTAATCCTGCTTCTGACACAATGCCTCAACCTTAGCCTGCAAACCTGCTCACAAGGGCAGAGTCTTTGGCTATATCCACACAGGAACCTTGTACAACACCCAGTACATGGCTATGGTCCAACATCTGTTTCTGAAAGCTGAAGCAATGAAAGGTTATGCTGCCAGTGGAAATATCTGTGTTGCTGTAGTCCAGCTTTTCAAGTAACTGCAAAATCAGACAATATTTAGGCTCATGAAATGTAAAAAAAACTTGAACAGAATAGATCAAAGTTTCCTGCCTCAGTTATTTCTGATCATATTCCTTTGTGTAAGAGGCTGATATCAGAATACCAGACCTACACAGCATTGACATCCAGAGCCATGACAAAGCACAATAATGAAACTGGCTCAATTAAAAAAAACAGGAATGTACATAAATAGTTACATTCACACTTGGCAGGCAGCAACACTTATATGTTTGCAGACTTTATATAAATATATATATATATACAATTTTAAAGATTAAGAAATGTTTCCTTTAAGAAACTCTCAATCCCATTTCCCTTTACCCTGTTCTCCAACAACTAGTTTTTGGTAGGCCTTATTCATAGTAACTACCCACACTGAGTTTGTCCTCTACTTCCACTCTTGTAGAAGATTCCAGCTACAAAACAGAATTGGTGACCTTTTTCGGAAGTACACATTGCTGTCAACATTACAGCAATAAACACAGGGATTGTGAGGGAACTGCCTAGAAGCACCAAATTTAATTTAAAGGGTAAAAACCATGTGTGGAATCTAGGTGCGAACAATCAAAGTCTGAAACCAGCAGCCTATGCTTTACTCTGTTAGAAAGAAAGGTTATCTCAGCCACAGGGAAAGGAAAGAATGTTCCCATTCTCCACCTACCTTTCCCTGCCTTCTCCGAGAATGCATCTCCACATACCAGTTAGCAAAGCACTGCTGGCAACTCCTACAGTCAAACTCAGAAGGGTCTTAGCTCACAGACACAACATATTACTTTTTAAAGTTCTTTATGGCAGCGAATTACTGAAGGATCGCAGAATCACAGAATTGTTAGGGTTGGAAGAACTATTTCATAATACTGTTTTTAAATAAAACTGTCAAGAAATACATGTAGTTCCTATCAGAAATTTAGTTTGGCCTCTAACATGTAACAAGTTGGAGTAGGTGCAGAAAAACATACCTATCTTGCAAAACAACACAGCAAAACCAAATGTAACATTAAAAGGTTGTTAAGTGTCAGCAATCATTTTATCTGTTTTAGAGTACATCTTGCATGTTTACAATAGCTGAACTGTAGCTGTTAACCTGCAATACATATTGTCACCAGTTATCCAGTGATTTGTTCACAGCTACCTCTTCAAACACACACATCTCCTACCAAACACAAAATGGTCTAATGCACACTGTGGAACATCTAAATCCCTTTATTATAGACATTTTTCCCAGCTAATAAGCAATAACAGTCTAGAAAAAAGAACTATGAGAGTTGGAAGGATTAATAAAAAGTTCTGTAAAGAATTCTTGCTCTAGAACAGAAATTATCAAAATTCCCACATTAACCATAGGTATAAACAGTCTTTGGTAGAGCAATCTTACGTGAAGCTGCTACAGAGCAACTGCTGCTGGGATCCTTCTGAATTCACAGGTTCAGGACTAAGCCCACAGTGACACTTTGAAGATATGCTTATGTGAAGGGTGCTGTCCTCTGATAAACCAAGAGTTCAGAAGCACTTAAGAAAAAAAAAGAAAAACCAGCACCAAACCAACACTCCAGGATCCTAGCCAACATTCCCCATCTTGTAAAAAATTCTCGTGTCCAAGGCTGAGCAAGTGCTATTATGGAGCAAACAACAGCAGCTCTGTTTGCCTCCAGAGCTGCTGCAGCAATATTTAACTCACAGCTTCAGAAGGCTCTGACTCTCAAAACAAGGACAATTCTGTTTTTAACAGGAAAATGATCGGTTCCCAGATTTGTCCAAACACAGATCAAGATGCTTAAAGATGTGCTTTCCAAGTGCCAGGAAAGCCTGCTGCAGTTCCACTGAACGTTTAAATGCTAAATCCAGCAGCTAGAGAGTGTGCATGTGTGTCCTTGTTAGTGATTAAATGGTCTGTCTTCTAGTTTATCACTGACAAGCATTAGGTCAACAACATGCTCCTGCCAAACTCAATCCTATCAAGATTATCACTCACAGGAAATAGAAAATGTGCATTTCCCAACCTCTCAATATCAGCAACAAACCACAAAGTTCTGAAAAAAAATAGCCCAATAAACTAATTTCCCCCTTCCCTCTGACAGCTTGAACACAGCACTAGCAGGAATAAAAAGCAGAAAAAGTGAGGTGGTAGAAGCACTTTGTTTATGTATATTTAGAAGATGAAATCCATCCAGACATCAAATCTGAGTGTACCAAGTATATTTAAACACCCACACACACACACCACTGCATCCACACTAGACAAAAATCATTACAGAAGTCCCTCATAGAGAGCTGCAATTGCCATATTGCAACGACACCATAGCAAGCCAAACAAAGTAAATCTCTGGGAACTGGAGAGAGACTCAGGCAAGAAAGGAAGTAATATTTAACTCATCTCAGCGAGGTTACTGCCAGAAAGACAAGTCTGGGTCATGTCATATCATATCATCATGTCTCATTTCATCTGTGCCTTGTTTCCACAAAAGTAAATCAATTAATGCTATCAGCAGAATGTCCACATTTTCAAGCACCACAAGGGCCAACGACCTACCCTATGTGGCCAATACCTACCCAGCATATCTCCAAAGGATGCAGTCTGTTTGTCTTTGTGGTCCAAGGTTATATCCATTGGGAAACCTTATCTGTGAAAGATACTGCTCTAAAGATGAGTAGAGACTGTAAACTGCTTCAGGTGCAAGTTAACCTTAAAGCATAACTATTCCAAACTTCACAATCACGTGGAAGACTTGGGATTCTTCCCTCAACTAGCAGAAAGACAGGCATATCCATGTTTTAGATTTCACCAGCATTCTTAACTACTCTCTGCAAGGTCATTTTCTATATTAGCTGTAAGCCAGGGACCAAAAAAATGTAACACACCTCCAGGAGCTGGTAAACACACTGCCGGGCTTGGAAGCTGATTGGAACAACTAAGTTTCAAAGAACTATCAAAATGGGCCCACTAATTTAACATCAGCTTGCCAGTCTTGGCCCTGGTAATAAGCAGACCTCAAGTGTCTCACTACACACTTTCCACATAACAATGGGGGAGGATTCAGAAAACTGTGTTTTCTACAAGTTAAATACAACAAAATCAAATCAAGCTGAAAGACAAGGCCCAAGTCACAACTGCAGGATAAATGCCACCCAAAGAAGACCCAAAACTCTATGTAGAACATGGCAAACTTGAGGCTGACACTCAGTATATTAAGAGAATATCTGAGAAATAACAAGGCATTTCAAACTAGTTGAACACCTTCGGGATGAAGACTATGAAGAGACTTCCCTACCACCAATGAAGAGATTTGCCCACTTTAAATCATTTATTGAATGAAACACAATACCAGTTAGAGTAACCAATACAGTTAGGTCAAAGTTTACATAGCTGAGTGTATAGCCCTATGTTCAAAAATAAAGTAGACTTGCTTTTCAAAAACAACCCTTCTCACTATTCTTAACCACAGAAATATGCTAGATACTGAAAGCTTGTCCTACAGCATGTGCTTCTCAAGCTACGTTCCTCCTGGATATATTACTACCCCTAGCAACAGATGCATTCAAGGTAAGGAGAATTATTCAATTGGTTTAGGTGAGACTTAGCTAATACTGCACATGATCTATTCAACAACACTACAGCACATTAATACCAAAATCCGCACTGATACCGGACATGGAAGTAGTTCTGTTGCTTTCTTTTAGAGGACAATGACAAAACCCAAGTACAGTACTCACTCAATTGCTTTGAGAAGATGGTGAATTGGGACCATCCAACCCACAGCCACCCAATAACTTATTAGCACCATTCAGCCCAACTTGCCAACTACTTCACTGAAAACACCCTTGTGAAATAAGATACTCTGAATTGAGGGCTGTGCTCACAATTATGGAGTATTTAACTTCTTGTAATCCTTTAGTCTTATGGAGCAGAACCCGATTTCAACGTGGGTCGCTGTTGAGTTGATCTTAGCAGAACTCTGTCATCAGAGATATTCAATGCAGGTGGTTACACAGCTATTTCTTTAGCATGTGTTCTCACACCTTCCTTCAGCCAGAATTCTGCTTCTACTACAAATTTCCATTTACTTATGCTTCAACTCTGCAGGATTCTGTACCAGATGACTTTGTAATTACTTCTTATTAAGTAATTCATTCACAAAGTAGGTACTACAGAAGTCTCTTGCTTTGCTGTAACTATGTTTCTTTTACAGTCAGTCCCTCCAAAAACAAATTAAAACAAGAAAAAGGTTTTTACTCTCCCTTTACAATTAGGTTATAAGTTGATGTTTTTCTAAATTGCTTACTGTTTGAGCTTAGTCATCAGGCACACATTGAAGGAAAAAGGGGTCTCTTTTGGTATAGTTAAATTCATTTCTCTAAATTGTACAGAAGGCACAGAGCAGACAGGAAATTAAGCTATTCCAGGAAAGCATATCCCACATAAGAATATTTACAACAGTACATCTCCAGTTCATGTGAAAACATATTTAATACACATGCAGAGAGATTTCAAACAACATGAGGCAGGCAGATTCAAGATTTGCTGAACAAAAGTTCCAGATCATTTTACCTAATTTAATCGGAAATCTGCATTGGAAATCTCACTTGCACTTTTAGTTATGAAAGGATTACACGATAAAGCCTCACTGTTTATCAGGGCAGTTGCATAAATCATGGCTTTTACTTTACATAAATCATTACTCTTGAGTTAACTCTGAAAGGAGAACAGAACCTGTCTGCAAGACATATCTACAACATAATGAGCAGAGCAGCACTCACAGCTGACTCTCCATCACTCAATTCTTATTCACTGCCTTAGGAAAACAGGCCAAAGGCATCACTTCAGCCTTCTTGGGAGCATGCTGATTTCCAGCCCTGGTTATGACCAGGAAAAGCTTTAGCAGCAGTAGGATTATTGCTTCAGTTGCTGCTGTGATACTGTCATTCTGCTGGGAGGGGAAAGCTAAAAATCAAGTAAATGGAAGTCGGTGGGGGAACAAATAACTTTCAAGTGCTTGTCAGTTTGTCAAGTTGCAGTGATAAGAGATAAATCTTGGTAATTAAAACCCAGATTTACCTTTCTCATATTGATCAGACAAGGATAACTACCCAAAAACTGCACATGCAATTGTGTTCTGCTCAAACTTATTATTCACATAGCAATTACAAGCAGAATACTTAATCAAGAACAAAAAGCCCAACTCTTCTCCTTCTCTTGTTTTAAATTATAGATTACATTGAATCACATTTTACAATAGATATTACAAAATGAATTTGAAGTCCCTGGAATCAACACTTCCAGACTCCTACCACACTTTCCCACTCTTTTACAGTCAAAAATGGTATTTTCTCTTCTATTATTTTCCCGCAGAAATTCACAATAATTCTTTTGAAACCTAACAGTTACTCATTTATTTGGCAACTGCTCTACCAAGTTGTATTTGAAACTTAATCACCTTCTAAAGGGAAAAAAAACCACATTAATTTACCTTTCCTTTCTTCCAATACATGAACAAACTATCACCAAAAAATAAACGCCGATCTCCACAATTTTCTGATCTTTAAAAGTGACTTAGATACATACTTAAAGCAAGTTGTACCAAGAGACAGCCTACCTGTCTTCCAAACAGGATGCTGGAAGCCTCTCTCCTCCTCCTCCTCAGGAGCACAGAGCTACTTACTCGGCAGGACAGGCAATACTGATCGTGTAGACGCCAAGAGCTCCAATCTTAATTCCTATTTATGCTAATGGATGTCTTCTTCGGATCTATCAATTATGCCTATTGCACAAGGAGCTCTACACATTTACAAACATCGCACTGAACAATGACATGGAAAGGTGTGATGCAGTGTGCACACACAGCTACCAACACCAAACGGCAGCTTAGCAACACCTGCTAAAATCACAGTCTTTGTAACCACACCTATGGGGAGAAAGTGGCAGGGTACATCCCGGGGGTCACCACTGCTGGGAGAAAGTTTAGAGAAAGCTCAAGAAAGAACAGTTCTATTAAAAGGGCCTTGCTATAAACCCTGGGTTGGAGACACTCAGAAATAAAAAAGAAAAAAAATATAGGAATATCTAGTTTATTCAGAGACAGGATTTGTTAAAACAGTTTGCAGCTTCCAAACTTTGCAAGTGTTGAGGCTTAACAAAGCAGGCTGGAAGACTTATAAGTGCAAGGCTTGGAACTGGCAACTGGGAGAAACACCATGGATGTACTAACCATGACGGTACTGACCATGCCCAGACACCAAATGTTTTCATAATGAAGCTCCTCCACCTACACACAATGTACCAAATTAACCAAGCACAATTTTAGGTGATATTGGCTCCTTTTCTGAATTTTTAGCTTGCTACTCAGCAGTTCTGCTTCCTGTAGACAAGAAACAAGCAAACTACACTGAACATCCTCAAACACTGAATATTTTGTGACAAAAAAACCAAACACACACACAAGCCACACACAGTTTCCGGCTGGAGAAGCCAACCAAGCCTGCAGTCACTGCAACAATTCAGCCACATTTTCAACAACATCCAGGACCTTTCTCAGGCATTCACTTAAACCTTCTAAATGGCTGTATAACTATTTTAGTTTGTTGCACATCACTTCCAGGCACCGGAAGCAACAACGCTTGTGAGGCACTGGGAGTTCCTCCAAGAGCTAGAACTCAGAAACAGAATGATGACAGAGGACCCTTCACTTTGTAGCAGCCACAAGGAGATTCAGTTTGTCCTTTCGGGTGCTAAGAGGTTGTATGGACGGTTACAGTTTTGCTTCAATGTTAAATTTTATCAACAAGTATCAGCTGCTATAGAGAACTAAGATGTGGACAGGCTGGATCATTTTGGAACTGTAGGAAGGAAAACATTTATCATGTCCAAAACCTGCAGCCACACTTAATTTAGAACTGCCCCAATGTGCTGTTATTTTTAAAATTGTGTCTAGTAAAGCTTCACTATACATACAGTCCAGCAATAAAGACAAAGTAGTTACTGTAGAAAGTTGGAGACCTAGATTTGTGATTACTTTATAGCTCTGCAATAGACAGGGGTTAAAAAACCCCATAAAAACATAACCTGTAAAGTTAATCTTTCCTATGCATCTATAAGAGGTTTTTGATGGGGAAATGGCTGAATTTTAAGCCATCTATAAGTGAGGGGAGGGTGCAAAAACAGGATAGAGAAGCTGAAGAGTGGAGATCCTAGAAATCTACCCTATACCTAGTATATAATTTCCAAATTGCTGAAATAATGGTATCTCAGCTAAGAAGCAGAGACATACATAAACTGGGGAAGTTGGAGATCAAGAAATTCTAGCCTGCTGCAGTACAGATGGATGTTACAGATAGTAAAACTCCTACATGCTCCACTTCTTAATTATTCCCGAAAGTGTTATTAAAATATAAAAAAAGTTTCAGTTGCTAAAGCCTTGAAGTAGGTTAAACGAAACTAAAGGTTTCTATTTTCATGGGATTCAAGCTGGTTTCGATTACAAGCTCGCTACCAACCAGTGTATCTCTGCAATTAGCCACACTTTAAACTTCACTCAGGGAAGTCTTTTTGAGGAGCCACGCGGCTCCTGCTCCACGAGGACAGCGAGCCTCTCCCCAGGGCACAGGCGAAGGAAAGGCTCTTCCTGCTCCTGACGGAGCGCTCCCAGCGCACGGACCCGCGGAGCCGGGGCTGCGGGCACGGCCCATCCCGGCTCTCCCCACACCCGCTCCCTGCTCGGAGCGGGAGAGGAACTCGTGGCCTTCCCCTGCGAGCCCGCTCCGTAGGCCGGCCGCCAGGGCGCGGGCTCTGCCCGAGGGGAGCTGCCGGGGCGCTGCGGTCGCGGGAAGCCGGAGCCGGCGGGCAGGAAGGGCCGGGGCGCCGCCGCTCGCCGCAGGCCCGCCCAAGCCCAGGGAGATGGTGGTACCCCGGCCCGGACCCTACAGCAGGCGGAGCAGGGGCTTTCGGCCTCGCCCACGCTCTCCGCTTCGCTGAGCATCGACCGCGGCCGCGGCGCGCCTAGGAGCTGCTCGCCGCCCTCCATCCCTCCATCCTTCCCTCCCGGAAACGCGCGGCCGCCCGCCGCGCCCCGCAGTCCCCCGTCGCACCCCTCCCGGTCNCCCGGCGCGCGGCCTGGGAGGGGCAGAGCGGCTGCTCCGCCGCCGCCCGGGAGGGGCCGGCAGTGTCCGCGGAGTGTCCCTGTGTGTGTCCCTGCGTCCGTGTCCCAAACGCCGTGTGCTGCCATCACAAGCCAGCTCGGGTCCAAAGCAGCCCGGAGCTCCAAACCCGGCTGAAGCTCTGGGAAGCCCGGCCCCCAGAGCACGAAGCCACCGGGCCGCAGCAGCAGCACCGCGGAACCTGGAGCAGCCTGAGCCCGCGGGGCAAATGCAGCACGACCGCGTGCAAATGGCAAAGAATCATGGAATCATAGCGTCATGGAATCCCCAAGGCTGCAAGAGGCCTTTGGGACCATTCAGCCCAGCTGCCCAAGCCAGCACTGCCACTGTAGTTCCCAAAGCATTGAACTCAATGTCAATATCATAATATTGCTATTGATAGAAGCCGTTTTGGGGTGCAAAAGTCACTGCGCTCCACTTGCCTCACCTTTTGTTACCAAACAGTGCAACGAGATGCCCTGGTGCTATGGTGCCATGATGCTGTGCCCTACCACCATATGCCATTGGTTTCACAACTAAATATTGCACAGATGGACATGCATCAGCTGAAAAAAATAAAAAGGCATTTAAAAGTTAGGAAACACTCTGTATAAGCTTGTGCAACTTGTACTATCCAGATTACTGTACAAATAAGGTATTATATGAGAACTGTTGTAAGTACAGTCTTGGCTTGTGCAAGGGCAGGTTGGTTTTTCAGAATGATTTCTGCCTGACCTGGGCCATGAGAGTGGGACCTCCGCTCATATCCTCCACAGCTACTCAATGATTATGTTATACTTAGTTTTAGATGTGTGTTTTCATGATTTATCTACTCCATACTAGTTACACCTGGTTCCTAGATATTTCTTGACAGAGTACTTAGAATCACATAACTGAAAACTCTTCATCATAACTGTTTAGTGGACAGTTTTTCACAAACTACCTCTTGGCAAATACCTGCTCACTGAAGCTGAGACATCATCCAATCACTAGCCATATGAGAAAACCAACTCAGGGGGGCAAAGATTTGAGTCCAAATTTCCCACAGTCCTGCTGAAAGGTTTTACTACTTTGTTTACGCTATTACATAGCAAGGGTTCCTTTTTTGTTCTATTGAAATCCCCATACAGGGTAGGCAGCCCTACTGACTATAGGGTGAGGCTTTTCCATTTCAGATTCCCCAGAAGAGAAGAGTCCATTGCAGCACAAACACAGAATTGCAGTCAGCACATGTGAACTCTTAAGAAATTTATTTTTTTTTAGAATCTCTAGTTGGTATACGTAAATTAAAATTTCTCAGATTAATTCAGCAGGTCAATTTAGGTGCATTTTTCAGATATCACTTAGTAAAATGTGTCTGTGACACCAAATGGAAGTCATGGGAAAGACTCCAACAATATTTCAGTGCAGGCACAACAGTGCAGTTTGTCCAGTTTCATTTCTGACAACAACTAAAAAGTTGTGGGGGTTTACACTTTGTCTCTGATAAGTACCATATCCTCTTGTCATAGTTCATTAATGAGAAGTTATAATGCAGTCCCAGTGTATTAACTGACGCACTCAATATAAATGATTGTTAATAATAATAATAATAGTAATAAAGCAATTGGTATCAGAACACAGCAAAGTGTGACAAAATTATTTCAGATGCTGTGAGAACATAAAATAAATAAAGTATTCTGAGCACATTGCCATGGGTTTGTGTCGATCATCATTATATGTGCATTATCCAACTGTGCATTATACAGCTATGTCCTGTGAGCTCTAAACTCTAGCCTGCCTCAATGTGCTTTTTTCTGCCTGGATCAGTCTCACACTGTGCTAGGACGAAATGTCTTGACAAAGAAGGGCACCACAGTGGTACAGCAGGAGTTCACAATGCTGTACAACTTCTTCAAGATCCCAAGAGCCCCAGAAATTGTGAGAATACTGTGAGAGATGATGATCAGATTTTTTTTCCAGATTACTGCTTTAGAGTCCCAATTAATTTATGCCTCCTAAATTATTTCTCATCAGGAAAACATCATAGGGACATAGTATCATGATACATTTGCATTTTAATGGAGTAACATATGGTTACTTCTCAAAGAACCTACCAAACTGGTTATTCAAGGTAGCATTGTGAATTTTTTATCACAGGAAAGAGAAGATACTAACACCAATGTGGCCCAGTCTGGCAACACTGAATAAATAATAATAATTTTTTAAAAAATCCAAATCCCTATTTGAAACTCTATTACTCAACACAAAGAGATAGCATGAAACAAGGTTATAGAAATCTATAGGTAAAAAACAGCAAGCACTTGCAAGTCAAAATCTTGGTTTGTTACCCATGATAGTGAGACAAACACCCAAATGCTCACTATCAGGAGAAAAAAAAAAGAGATTCAGGTTATATTTTTTAAATTATCCACTTCTCTAAGCAATACTAGCAAGTTATTTAATTCACAGGAACATTTTAGAGCTTTCCAGATTGCTTCATTACATCTCTCCAATTTTAAGCAAGGCCAACAATTGTAACAATTTTATGCCTTTAATTGGCCAGCTCATAGAAATCTTTAGTTTTGCATCCCATGTTTGGACTAGGTTCCTTAATCTCCTTGCCTTGGAGACAGAAAGATGTGTCACTGGCATAAGTGTGAGAGGATGAGTGCCAGACCAAAACCATCCAGTATCAGCAGAAGTTACAACCATGCCACAGGAGCACAGTGTTCATATAGAAACTTTGTTTCTTGTGCATAACTTCATCACTTTACACCTATATATACATTGTATACCTCAGAAACAGAGCAGTTTTAATGCAAATCATAGTCATGTTTCTTTGTTTCAATCAGCTGTGGACACATGATGAAATGTTTTGCATAAACCGAGGCATGTATTTACCACGGTCTAGCTACTTGTGAAGGCTGTACAGATGCTCACTTCAATTCCTTGCTAAATGCAACCCATTTAATTAAAAGATTAGCCAAGAGAAACGTCGATTCCTGTGCTGCCAGAGGAAAGGCCACAGACAGTTTCTGTTCGCTAAACTTAGACTCCTGTAATATTTCATTTGTGCTCACACTGATAGGAGCTAACAGCCATATTGAAAAAAAGATGTTTTGAAGGATGTATTTGTGATGTAATGAGCATGAACAGCTCTTGTTCTCAAGCTGAAGTCCTTCCAGGCACAGTAATATAGGCTGCAATTTGCAAACTTACTGGTGTATGGGATACAGTGTGAAAGAAACAGTTCCACAGAAGCTCAAAACTTGCCTTGGTAGGAGCAGTAACACAGTCAAAGCTTATTTGTTTTCTAATTTGAGATACTATTGTTCAGAGATAAGGGTCTGACCAAAACTAGTTAAACCAGTTTAGGAAAAGTCCAGGAACATATTTTTAGCTGTGGATTAAAGCTAGGTAGTGTACTTAAAGATATCTTTGGATTCAAAACAGACAGACACCTTACGAAAAGAAATTTGTGATTTTACTCTCCAAAGAGCTGATATAGGTTTTTGTCTTTTACTAATGAATTAACAAATGAATTAATTTATTTAATGATATCAATGGTTTTTAAATTTAAACAAGAATATATTGCATATTAAATATCAGCATACAAAGAGTCTGGGTAACAAATACATTGTTTGCAATTGAATGCATTCTACTGCCTTTTACATGTTTTCCATCCTAATGGGCTAATTCTTTGTTAGTTTTATAATGAATATTCAGTAGATTACTGAATCATAGAATGTAATGGACCTCTGGAGATTGTCCAGTCCACCTTCCCTGCTCAAAGCAGGGCCACCTAGAGAAGGTTCATCAGGGCTGTGTCCCGCTGGGCATTGAGCATCCAAGGACAGAAACTATATGCCCACTCTGGGCAAACCTGTACCAGTGTTTGACCTCCTTCACAACAATAAAAAAGGGTTTTTCTTTTGTTTAAATGGTAGTTTTGAATTTCTCTTTGTAACCTGTTATAATATCAGCAACACTACTGAGAAAAGTCTGTCTCTGCTTTCCCCCAACCAGGTATTCATATACACAGATGATGGCTCATGGTCGGTGTGCTGGTCAACTGCATCCCCAGGGCCTTTCCCACAAAGCTGCTTTCCTCCCGCTTGGTCCCCAGTCTGTACTGGTGCATTGGGTTTTTCCTCTCCAGAGCAGGGCTTTGCATTTCCTTTGTTGAACTTTATAAGGTTCCTGTTGGCTGATTGTTATCTTTTCCTGCATGACTATGCACAAACATTATTTTTACTTTTGCGTCCTTGCCACGTCATTTGAAACCAAGAGAAATATTCACCATGAGATCTGAATAAGACACTTAATTTCATACTCCTTATTTTGAAAAACTAATTAAAATATCACTTAACTGTACTGGCGTGCCAAGTCCTGTCAGCCTAATGTTAGTGATAGTTATGTTTGATATTTCCTCTCTTCTTTTTCATTGCCTTTTGGCATAGCAATAAACTTAATTATAGTTTAGTACACTTAGTATATTGATAAACGTGCGGGTGATAGAAACCATTGCTAGGAAAGGCTGATATTCCTGAGGAGTGCTGCAGGGTGAACTGATCCTTTAGGGGAATGATGGGAGTTTAGTTATAACTTGATCATGTGAGGCTTGGCTCATCACTTCATTTTAAAATGGGGCTGTCTGGGTCATATGACAAGAATAAAACAGTTTATAAAGAACTAATTTTTGTACAGGATGGACTTCTGAAAAGAAACCAGATATGGAAGATGTTAAAATTCTTGTTCAATTAGAAACATCAGACTAGCTGAAAAAATTGTAAGACAGGTAGCTTTGTAAGAAATAAAGGATTAAAGGGAGCTGAATGGACTCATGGTGCTCAGCTGTCCCAGGCATGGGGTCACAGAGGTCCTTTTGTAAAATGACTGTGTGTGATTTTTAACACAGCTGTACTTCGCTTCTTCTAACCTTCTTTTAATTGTCCTTCAATTTTCAGTCTAAATGCATTTGCCAATATATGCCTGTGTTTCTCTGCCTTTTTAGCCAACAAACCACTCCTGCAGTCATACATTTGTAGAGAGAAATCTTATCGTATTTCAGCTTTCATTTTACAGGGCTAGAAGAGCCATGATCTGCAAATTTTCTCTTGTGTAAAGAATCTCTTTCTTATCCACTCCAGGTGCCCATCTTCTCATGTTTTTCAGATTAAATTCATGATGTTATACAATATTCCAGATAAAGTTTCACTGAGATCTTACACAGCAAAAATATTTTCGTACCTCTACTGAAAACAGATCTCTTGATGACAACTTGGGCTTATATTTGTTTTTCTCATAACTACCTCATGTCAGCAGCTTATAAAAAGTGTGATTTTGAAGAGTATATTTTGGGTTCCTATTCTGTCATGTCAAACTGAGGTTCTAGCATATAGTGCTGCTATTTGTTCCCGAGAACAAAACTACACATTTGTATATAAATAAAATTCCTTCTCATTTCTAGGAGTCTAGGCTACAGGCTCTTTTAATATTAATTCTAATTGGTAGTCATTATTTATTTGTGTTAATGATGTTTCTTCCCTTTATCAGTGAAATTTCATTACCATGTATCTACACACCAATATTACTTGTAGCCATTTCATTTTATGTCAGCTCGTTGCATGCTTCACTTTGCCTCTTTATTCTATTTATTAGATTTCCATATCAAAATGCTGAAATCTTCTTTATTTTGCCTAGTAACTACATAATACACTCCAAGTTTTCATACCTTTGAATTCATGGTCACTACTCCCTTCTATTTGTGTTTTAGTTACCCTTTTCTTGCACAAGCTTCATAAATTGTTCTCAAGGAATGATGACACACAATCACATCTGGCTCACAAAAACAAGGGTGATAATTTCTCCCTCTGTGTAACTACATGTACTTTACAAGTTTGTTATTTGCTCATGATGATTACATCATATCTTTTCCTGTTGTTCTATTAAAAAGTGTGATAATATCCTTTAATATCAGCAGAACATCCTTCCTCAATGGTGTTTTCTCCAAAGCAATTCTCCTGAGCTTTCTGATTTTGTAGATTCAAAGTAATTAATGTATTTCTCATGTTTGCTCTGTTCAAAGGAAGCCATTTCATGCTTTCCCCGGTGAAATAACCCCTTTCTCAGACATAATCACTGTTCCAAAACGTTGCTGTTTGTTGGTGTTATTGTACCTTTTATTGTTTTGATAATGTTACATTATATTCACTGCAACTTGGCATGACAGGGGCAGATCAGAAGCATGAAGCAGTCAGTGTTGAGGGTCCTCTTTATCAAAGGAAGATGCAGAAATGAGAAAAAGGCACAGTTCTGCTGCCTGGGGTCTCCATCCCCACAATGACCATGCTCTCAAGAATGGGTTGCAGAGCTGGAAGGACTGGCACAGAGTTATGTGTGTCTTTATCTGATGAGAGGGATGGGTGAAACCAAGTTCTGAAGATGATGATCCATTTTGGAGAGATGTTACCTCCATGCCACTGCTGGCACAGTGACCTAAGACACTGTGACTGCTGAGAAGTCTCCTGTGGATGCCTGTAGCAGGGCAACCCAGAATCTAAGAAACACCAGCAAAGGAGGAGAAATGGAGCAGAGAACTGGGATCCCTTATGTTTTGTAGCCTGCACTGAATGAGAAGTGGGTATAAAACACCCTTGTGCTTGTTCAGTTGACCCCAGGGACAGACTGAGTGAGGCCTCTGAATGCAGACAAGGTATATTGTAACTTTTGGCCATCAATTTGCTCATGCAATGCCACTGCCTGTGCAAACCCTGTCTGCTGGGATAGCTCAGAGAACTGTGTCTTTGTGATCAGGAATGTTACTTCTCTGCAGCCCTAATTGTTGTTACTAATTGCTCCATGCTTTCCACCCTACAGTCATGTTCAAAAAGTATTACATTTATTTTGGTTTTACTCAGGTGATACAAGGAGCTGCTGATCCTGGTTGTGGTGAGGAGAAAGTTAAAGGTTTATCCCTTGCAGAGTTTTCTGTGTTTTTCTGTGTTCTCTGACCCTGGAAAGATAGCTCAGCATGGCAAAAACAAGTAGATAAAGAGCCAAGAAAGAAAAGTAATTAAAGAAAGAGAGGGAGAAAGGCAATGGGAAGTAGGGCAGGGAAGGATTTCAAGCACAAGGATATGTAGATGGGTAAGGAAAGGGTGAAGACTGGCCATCAACAGCAAATGGAGTTGTAAAAATGACATTTGACTTTTGAATCAGTTTGTGATGGGCTTTTGACTTTTCAGAGTGTGGAGACAGAGGCGTTTAGAAAAGCCACCAGGCATGCAAATGGAGAATCATGCAAATTTTCCTTTACTTAGAGCATGAATCCTTGAATGGATGAAGAAAATACATATCTTCTCTCATAGCTGCACCATCACCACTCATGTGATGTCGTTATCTACGGAACAAAGTTTTGTTATTCTTCATCAAGGTTTCTAGGCTGCCATAACACAAACAGCCCACAAGAAACAGCCTCATAGATTCATGGCAAATTACAGCTTCCACTGGTGAAGGAGAACAAGATCCCTGCTGAAGCTAACAGGTTGTAACACACAAAGTATGGAGAAAGGCATATCCTACCTTAGGAAACTACATCATGATAAAGCAAATGTTGTGCTGAAGTGATTCCTACTGCTCCTGTGAAGTGGTTGCTCTGCCAGCATCTCTGGCCAGAGCCTGGAAACTGTCCCTAAAAGATAACGCAGCAGATACAGCAGCACAAAGAAGGAAGGATCAGTCTGGTATATGCTTACCTTCTGGCACTTAGACACAGCCCCAGGAGGCATTCTGAAATTTTTTTTTACTTTATTTATTATGCAAAATCTCATGTGAGTCACTGAGTGATATGACCTGGAACGTGGCTTGAAATTTAAAGTTCAAAAAACAGTGGTAGCAGTAAGTGAAAGACCACGCTCAGAAGCTGTGTGACTTCTTCTTGTGAACTTACGTTCTTAAGGAGACCTACAGGTCAGCAGAAGTAAAACAAGATAGTGAGGGCCCACAAACAAAATTAGTATTTGCAATTAACTCATCTGTGGCATCTTCTTCTGTCTGCATTTTACCTTACGCCATTGGTTGTACAGAAGAGGCACCCCTCATGGTTTAGGATGCAACTGCAGTTCCAGTATTATATTTGATATTGATTTAGAGCCATCATCCTTGGTGCCATTTACAGTTTCCAGATAATTTATTGATGGCATGTGAGTAGCACTGGAAGACAGATGATGAATATCAAGGAGAGCAACACCCTGCTTTTGTTTCTTATGCTCTGCTTCCTTAAACATCTGCTCTTGGCCACACTTAGAGCAGCATTGAGAAAAGAAAATATTGGCTCATTTGGCAGTCATTATCATCACTAATGTCACTGAGCAGATTTACAGAGGTTGAGCAATATAATCTGTTTATGGTAGATGGTTGCAAGATGCCACTGATGCTGAGACACCCCGTTGAGATTAATATCTCATCAAGCAATGAGCTATATGAATTCTAACACTGAAAAATGCTTTGTTCAGGTAGGTTACACTCAGCTGAGCCACTATCAGAGAGCTGCTTAAAGGCACCTTAACATTATTCTTATTAGAACAGAAAATAGTATTCTTGGCCACACAGTAAATTTAAACTCCACCAAGCTCCCTGCTGTAACACATACTGCCATGAAGTTATTTTTTTAAGACACTTGAATTTACATTCTGTGATTTAATTACAGCTGTAATATCACTACAAGATTGCTGAAACCGCCAACAGAACTTGACAACTAAGGCAGAGTAATCAGGTCTTCAGGATCCCAAGAATACAGCCTTTTGGGGCAGAATTTAAGGACATATTGGACATTTGTCAAGTGTTTCTGGTCCCACCATTCAGTCCTAAGCAGACAGCACTATGTTGAGAAATCCCAAACACTGTAACAAAAAAACAGTAGCTATGGCACGTCCCAGAAGGGTCAAATCTAATGTGCTTTCACTGTAGCTATGGTTTGCAAATGCACAACAAATTCAGCAAACTCCATGTTTGTTGGAGTCAGAAAAAATGCCTGGTTTACCCATGAAGAATATGTAGAGGTGGTCTACTGCAGCCTGAATGTGTCAGGCTCACTCTTTAAACACTAATTCAATGGATATATACACACCAGTGTCTAAAGATCCCCCACCTCTCAGCCTAAATGCAATAGTTCTTACTTCAGCAGAAGGACTCAGCAGTAACTGAGCTGTGATCTCATTTTGGAGCAGCCTGAATATCCAGTAATCTGGTGATTAAGGCACCAACATCAGTGTTGACAGACCTGATTTCAGTGCTCCCTCTGGTTGATGAGTGGCTTTAGTGATAATTCTTTCTCCCATTGTCCATGGGAGTGACCTTGACAGCAGGCTGACATACACCCAGAGTGCCAGTCTTCTGGAATCTCTTATTTGCACCATTTTGCTCTATATAATAAATTCTTCAGAGCAGGGTTGTGGACAAGAGGCAGACTGTGGATTAGAAAATACATCTCTTCTTCTAACTAGGATTCCCCAAAGGGAGAAAACCAATCCCACTCTCCTAAGGAGAGAAGCACCTTTCTGCTGTTTGGGGTGTCAATTACATTTATCTCTGTTCTTGGCAGGACCAAGTAGTGGGATTAAACTTGAATGCATTGCTTAGAGAGCCAGGGTTTTCAATCAGGAGCTGAGGCAGTCAGACGCCTGAAAGTCAACACTTCTGTAAACCTTATTCAGATCGATTTGGTGAGCTCTGAGGCTCAATAGCAGCAGAAATCAAGCCAGGCATTTCTTCTGTGAGATACTTTAATAGCTGCTCTTATTTGACAGTGGGTCAGGATCTCCAGCCCTTGGCCATACTGGAATTTAATTTGGTTTTTTTTTTTTCTTTATTCCTGCTCAAGTCAAGACATTTTTTTCCCAAAGCTGTTACGGCATAAAACATTATTTTGCACTGTGAGTTTTTTCTGTCAAATCCTGGTTTCCTTGACATTTTATCAGCTGTGTTCAGCTTAATTATTCCCATTAGTTAAACATATTATTTCTTGGTGTTTCATGGACATGAAAGCTGTGACACTTGGATCAACCAATTTTGCCTGAGGGGCAGTGGTCCATTTGGTAGATTGAATGTGAAATAAATCAAGTCTCCATATTGTCTTAAAAAGGCTGAAAGTTTTCTTTAATTTCCACCCTGTCCCATTTGATTCCTATTTCCTCATTCTCTTGTCTTACTACTCACTTACTGACTTACTACTTATCTTACTGGGTCTTACTGGGTGCTACAGCCTGTTGGAATCTTTTAGAATCACAGATCAATTTTAGTTGGAAGGGACCTTCTCTGGTCTGACCCACCACTGAAAGCAGAGGCAATTCCAAGGTTTGACCACCTTCAAAAAATCTGTTTTTTCTGGCTGCAAACCCTACCCCTTCTACTACTCTAATTTACACTGATCTCATCCATTGTTTATATGAATGTTAATGCATGATAAAGGAGCTGTAGTTGTTTTGGAATTAAATAGCCACTCTGTAAGCACAGTGCCTGAGTGTTTCATTTTGTTCTTTGCTGTGGTGTGTAGGTGGTGAGTTCTGATGAGCTTCTGTGAGCAAAGACTCGTATACAACCACACCACTGTGGACTCTGTAATTTCTAAGCCCCATGCTACAATGCAGGTAAGAGCACGAAGCACTAATTTAGATCAAAATACATTACAGAGATATTGAAATTAATACTCAATCCAAGCATTACAAAATAAGCAAGCTCAGAAAAATAGAAAAAAGAGCTATATCAGGATAGAGCAACACAGCTCTTGCTGTCAGTGGTGACCCCAGGCAGAAATCGTGGGAGTGGCAGTAAATACAGTTCAGGGTTTGTGATCTCTGGTTAAATTTCATGGAGTAGCATGAAATGCCTCTGTCTGTTACATCACTGACAGAGGGAAGATCAAGATGCAGACAGTTCTCAAAGCACAGCAGCAGAACTGACCTGGTGGCTTTTTGGCCAAGGTCAAATGCTTGTCAGAGTTAGGAGACTATCAGCCAGCTGTCCAGAGAGCCGCAGGCAGAGCAATGTCTACTTCTCCCCTTAGTAATGTCATTACATGGAACTGTGCCTCCAGTCTGAGGCACAGGCAGCACTGTTCTCTTCTTGCCCTCCCTCTTAGAGCCCTTTCCCCACCCTAGGGCTATCCCTGTCCCCTGGGGGTGCCTGCTCAGGGCCCACAGCAGACAGTGCACAGAGACCCCCAGGCAGGCTCCAGCAGGGGAACAGACACATGTGCCAGAAGAGAGCAGAGCAGAGACATTCATCTTAAGCTATAATATGTTCTAGACCACCTGGCAAGCTGAAAAAACCCTATCTCTCATCGCCCAGCTAATTAGTTTGAGTGCAGTGCTGTGAGGGTGCAGCAATACCGACTCCAGTCCTGGGGTTAGCGCAGCTGCCTGGGCTATCTGATAGCTCAGCACTCTGCAGCAGACACACAGACACTTACCTTCTTCTAAGGGATGCTGGCCTAATTATCTCTCTTCCCAATTTTTAACTCAGTCAAAGGAGCACCTTTTGTTCTGGAAGTCAGCAATAACCACTTTTGTCCATCTTTTAATTGTAAATGCTGCAGCAGAAATGATCAAGAGTTTTACTCCCAAAAGTCTGAACTCTGAACAAAGTCACATTTTCTCTTCGATACGACATAATGTAGAAAAACATCAGGTAATATAGCTCAGTCACACTGGTGTTAAGAAACAATGCTACGCTCTCCCCGCTGATCAAACTGCTGGACATACAGAGGGTTTGGCTGATTCTCAGTAGCTCTGTCTAGGTATAGATTTATGGTCTAAAAATACCTTTGGGATCACAAATACAGATGTGAGAATGCAGCACTTGTTAGCTTCTCTGTCTGTGCAGTCAGTGGGCAGGAACTCTGAGCTCCACCACCGTGCACATCTTCAAGACTTCTGAAACAGTCTCTTTAGCTTTTCCCTCGTGTGTTTTTAATGTTTTCCTTCCTGAATATAAGTACTTTCTAAATTTTTTTGTGGCTTTCCAGTTGTCCAGAACAGTTATGGAAGCCTATTTCCAGTCTCATGTACCTCAGACTGTACAAAGATACAAGAAAACCTCTGTTTCTTCTTCTTTCCTTGTTTAAATATGTGAAAACATTTTTTCAACACAATAGAATTTATTTTTAACCCTGCTCTAAAACCAGAAACTCTTTAAGTTTCTGTTAGATAACTTCAGCTTCTTCAGACTGAGCAATGTTTGTGTATTGGTTGCATTTTTATTTTTTTATTTTGGCTTTCACCTATTGTATGCAACACACAGTTTTACCCATCTTCTCTTTCATAGAGCTCTTTAATCTCCTTTTGGGATAATTTGTAGTTGCTCTTTCTCCCAGCCATCACAGTATTTCTTCATGAGTGCTTTGTGTTGCCATCCAGTCAAAGGCGCTCTTGCTTGTTGTTTTTATGTTACTTTTGGGCAGGCTAATCTGGCTTATAATTTATGTCTGGGCTCACAGCCTATTTCTTCATCAAATGCATTTGGTTTTGAAGTTTTGCAATGGTTTATTCTGTCGCAGGGCATTCATCTTAGAAGGTTGCTGCTTTGCTAGGCCTAACTGTAATAACGCTTTTGGTTAGTCCTTGGTGCATTAGCAGCTTTTATACTGCAGGCTGCTGTGTTTGTTTAGTGCAGCCTTACCCTCTAGCACAGAGTCAGCCTCACTTGGTAGAATTTACCAGATTACCCAAATGGCCAAACCTCACAACTTCAATTACTCCAGTTTCTGGAATTATCTCACCACACCCATGAGCATCCTCTGTTCTTTCCTGAACTTTCCTCAGTTTCTCTGGGATCTTATGTTATTTCGGAGCTGTGTCTTTCTGTCTGAATTCCATAGATTCTTACATATTGGAGGCTGATTACTCCAGACATTCTCCTCTAGTCCTTCAGACACATCCCATACCCCAGAGCTTTCTCCAGAATACTGTATTATTTATAAACCCACTTCATTTGCAGGTCCTGAACTCTTTTTGATTGTGGTTTCCTCATGATGGGCAATATGGTGCTTCTGGGATTCAGGGTCTGTCTTTTTTATCCCCTCTTTCTACTGCCTAGGCAGTGGTAGAAGGCTTGTGCTCAGATGCAATTTAAAGTTATATAATCCCAGCTGAATGCTGAAGAGTTCATCTTTCAAGTAATAAAATATTCATTTGCTCCCACCAATGTTTCAAAACACATTAAAGAAGCATCTATACTGATTTTCTCATTTGTTAAAACTCTCGTTTAGAAAACTCACATCTGGATCCTACTTAATCTGATGTTTTCTTTTAAAACTTTGACAGTGGTGGCTCACCTGTGTGAAACTAAAATGCTGTGTTTTGAAACTGATTGTGATAATGATAATTTGATTTGAAAATATAAGAGTATTATTGGAATACTTCAGATGGCTCCTCATGTTAAATAGAGCACTACTGCCTTGAAACAGAAAATCCTGTTCTCTGAGTGCAACTGATCTCTCAGAAAGCTGTTACTTGGTACATTTTGGTAAATATTAAAGAGATAATTTTGGGTGAAAATAGTAATTTTGTTGATAGAAATATCTCATAAAACACGTAAGAAGATTCATCACTGTTGAGTGGAATTCTCCAGAGGGAAAACATTTCTTTAGTAATTCTTAGCAACAAAAAAGGCTCAATAAAATACCTGATCTAATTTTCTTGTAAAATCCACGGAGATTTTCATTAAGGAAAGTTAGAAAAATGTCATGGGTTGTATGTATTTTTTCACTTATGCTTGTGCAATGGAATCAGCACAGTCCACACTGAGAAGATATTCTCAGTGTAAGGAAGAAAATTCAAAGAGAAATTCTCAGTATTACCAGGTACAAAAGGAAAATGTACAAATGTAACTTTGCCACAGAGTGGCCTGGGAGAACAATTGATACAGAAAGCTCTAAACAATAAGAGCCCACAAAGTTGCTGAAATTTGGGTTTTTTTTAGATATTCAAGTTGTGATATGATGACGAGGAAGTTTTTGGTTCACAGCATGTTTCCCCCTACTAAAGTTTTTTAGGTCTTTCTGTGAGGAAAGAATTGACAATGTTAGGGAGGACTAAGATTCCTGTTTTCCTGGCAGGCTTAAAATGTTGGAAAGTAAGAGTAAGCTGACTACTTCTGCCAGGAAGAAAAAGATAAATATCAAAACTGAGTCAGAAATGACCCTATATGCCACATCCAAAGCCGTGTTCCAGAGTCTAAACTGAAGATAACAGCGAGCACCAACTGCACGTTTCAAACTTCACTAAGATTTGCTCCCAGTATGCTAGAACTCCGATTTTTGCTTTCTGGTATCTGGAAACCCATTTTCTTATTAAGAGCTGCAGACATAATTTCATAACTTGAAGAATGATGGGATGCGACTTTTAGATTCCCAAGACACATAAAGTGAAATCAGGCTCCCAGTATTAACTGTTTTCTCCAAAGATACATTTCTGCTGTGCTGTGGCCCTGGCTGACACAAACAAGGCCACAGTCACAGATGTGTGTGTGTGTGTGTGTGTGTGTGTGTGTGTGTGTGTTTGTGTATGTATAATCCCACTTGCCATCTCTGCTCATCACATAGTGAATACTGAATACTCGGTAGAGAAGTGCAAAAGCATGAAATTCCTTCTGAGAGTGTGCTGGTTTGCACACATTGCAGAATGGGCTAGACTCCTCAAGGCTGAGACAGGATCACAGGTTGAGGAGAGTGTACTTCATTCCCATGGCCAGCACATACCTGCTTGCAAATGTTTATCCTTTCTATATTTGGTTCCTTGGACTCAACAACATAAAGTTAATATTTCAGTTTTACTAACAGTGAAACTGAGGTACAGAAAATTTCACAGCTGAAGGCTAAGCAGCCTGGGCAGAATAAGATTCGTGCTGCTAAACCCACAGTTGCTGCTCTTCCTTCTAAGCCAAATGGAATCTGACTCTGTTCTACATACATATAAAAATATTACAGCATTAGGTTTATCTAGTGATTTTAGCAAATGCAGCCATGACTACAGAAAAGCTGAAAACATGGAAAGGCTGCAGCTGAAAGTCCCACAGCCTTGGACAGAAGATACAAGTAGAAGAAAGAAATATGAATAGCATACTTATTCAAGAAGTTTAGTCGTTTGGCTTTAAGCACTCTTTTGTATAGATCGGGGGGCATCTGAGTTGGTTCTGCTCTGTGGGATCAAAACTGACCCTGCATGTCCTCTCACAGATGACACATTTTTGTTAGCCTCAGTCTGGAAGGTGACTTTTTAAAAAAACATTTACTGTCTCCCAGCAAACAGTGACACTGCTGGGCAGATTTTGCCCAGAGAGCAGAAAAATAACAGGAATATCAGTTTTCTTTATTAATTTTGCTCCATCCAATTTATTATGGACAAGAAGTTGTATATTTAATAAAGCCATTCACGTAAGGGAATACCATGTCATATTTGTGATGAGCTACTCACAGCAGAGCAAAGTGCATGTGTGGGATTGTTACAGATGGAAAACCAATGTTAATGATCTGTACTATGTACTGATCGTAGGAAATAGAATCCAATTAAATGGATGCACAAATATCTGTGTGAGTCATGCTAAACTAAGGTTATGCTTCTCAAGGAAATGATGAAGCTCATTCTTAGAAAGGAGGAAAGAAATGTCTTTCAATTCACAAAGCTGACTCAGAAAATCACTATGCATATCATAAAGCATGTTCATACAACTCTTAACATGGTTTACAGGCCTCAGCTCCTTCTTTCCTACTGGCTTCAAACCACCTCGTTAGCCTAACAGCAGTTAACTGCCAGAAACTGCCCCTGGCAACATGAACCACAGTGCCTTGACCTAGAGAAAGGTGTATACTTTGCACAATGTGATCCCTCAAGGCAAGGAGCTGGAGGAGCAACTCTAGTTGAGGTTTGGTCATTAACGCTTTCTGTCCGTATGTGGCAGAGACAGAGGGACCCTGTGTTTTCTGTAATTTACAGCTCTAAGTCATTAATCCGCCTCTGTCCATCTGGGTTCTGTGTGTGAGCTTGGTGCTTGCTTCAGACCCGGGCCCTCTTTGCCACAGGGAAGGGGATTACAGCTCCCTACCTGCCACTTTGGATAGTGAGGGCAAGGGCAGCTGCACAGTCAGTCTTCTCCTGTCATTTCACTCTCACCTCTACTCACTTTCTTCCTACTCTCTCCGTCTGCATGTTGTCTACATATAAGTGGTATCTGCCAACTTAGTTTTTCATCTAGAGAAAGCTATTAAAGCATTTCTGAAAGATTTATACAATTACTGTTATGGAAGATACTGCAATGCATTGCATGCTAAAGACATTCCCTTAAATCTAATCTGTAATTCCCTTAAATCTAATCTGTACCACTCATTCCTAATGAAGTTTTCTAAAAAAATACTTCTTAGTTAATTATATCTGTAATTCTACAGATGAAACTGTGAGAAGTGGAGATATTTCATTAGACTTGTACCTTCCATTTTATTTTTCTTTTCAAAGAAAGATTTCAGAGTAATAAGTGCTCCAACATCAAAGTCACTACTGAATATTGGTAATAGAGCATGGATTTTCACAATTCTGTTTCACCGATTTCCTGATGGGTTTGAATTCTGCAAGATGAAAACATTTTGGTGTTTTGAGTTAAGGAGATGTCTATTAGGTTTGTAAGAAGCATACAGTTTTTATTGCACAATAACTTTGTCTGGGAAGGCTTTTACATTTTTACTATGTTTAAGTGATTTAGTGTTCTGAATTACTGCAGGCAGGAAAATTTAGAGCAAAAGTCCGGAGGTTGAACTTGATGATCTTGATCCAGCTCAGGCTATCCTATGATGAATCTATGATTCTCTGTAAAGTGATTGGTTTGAAAGGTGGCTGATGGAGCACATCCGAGAGATCAGAAGTTAAATTACTGCTAATGTCAGGTCATGCAGGAAAAAAATTCAATCCTAGAGCCACAGGGAACAAATATTCTTGAGCATTCCCTTTTTACACCTTTATTCACCAGCAGTGTCACGTTAAGGTAAGATGAGCAGCTCCTGAGCCTGGTAATCTATCAGGAAACTGCACTGAATACAGTATTTTCTAGAATCTCTCACATTGCAATCTCCAAGTTTCAGCTTTCTTTTCTGTATTAACCAGGGTTAGCACAGACTGGAGCTGCTTTTGTTCAATGCATTTGTGTGTTAAAGGTAAAGGGCACACTAAATGCTAGCTTTGTATAATTTACAGCTCTGATCTTGTGCCATATGAAAACAAACAGACTCTTTATGTGTGGGAACACTGACAGCCACAAAGAATTCCACATCCTGCTCTTCATCATGAGCAATTGGGTGTTCCATTTTACCTAGAACTGGAACAGCTGGTATGAACACAGGCTTAAACTCAAGGAAAGGAAGCAAAGGAATAAAGAATGGTGTGTTGCAATAGGGCTTAGTCTGATGTGAGTCTAGAAGGAAAGGAACCTGGTGAACCCTGCATAATTGTCTCTACAGGGAAGAGAGGGCAGAAAAAAGTTTAGGGTGGATATTAAGTAATTACAAAAAGCAGGCAAAGCTACTCATACCTTAAGAGTCAATTTAAATTTCAGGCTAATCAGGAAGACAAGTGCTGGCCTCCAAAATCTTCCTTTGTTTCATTTGTAACCAAAATGCTCCCAAGCGCATCACAGCTGCATGTGGTGGAGCCTCTTACTGATGAATGACACCTGGAAAGGAATGTGCAAGAATAAAATGACTAGTTGAAAATAGAAAAGAATCCAGAAGAATTCACATAATTTATAGATTAAGCAAACGCCTGTTGCTCAAAAACAATGGATATTGTCAGAAATCTCTGAGACACATGAATCATCTCTACTTTCTGGCATAATACTTGCACCATGGGAAGGATAGTGTTGAATAAAAATATGCACATACAGGTCCACACAAACCACACAGGAAAGAGTGGAGTTTGTTCTTAGAATAAAGTGTTGAGCTCCATTGCTAAATCCCTTTGCCCTTATTTTTCCAGTTTGTAATGCTGGATGATCACCTGCTTGGAATGATGCTATTTAGCCATAAGGTTATTATTTAACAAATGCTCATTACATGCCTTAGAATTGTCTAGAATTTCCACCTTTTTATTAAGTATTGTGTGGCTCTAGTACTGATTTTCCTAGAATTAAAATCACTTCCTTAAGCCATCTGGAGACATCAGTTCTCTGAAATTGCCATATGGCACATTCATATGCATTCTAGCAAGATTTTTTCGTTGCTCTTTCGAACATGTTGACGATTTTACTTTGAGAGAAATATTTGGCTATTATTCATTAATTATGAGAGTTGTAATAAAAAGTTAATGGAATTTTTTAATCTCAACGTGAGAGCACCATCTAGAGGCAAACAGCATAAACTGTAGCAGGCTCAGTGCACCCACCATTGCAATAAACCGGTAAAACTGCTTTGAATTTGAAAATGCTTTGAGAAAATAATCTCAGACTTTTTTGTGTTTCACAAGCAGTGAAACAATTTGTTTCCATTTTTATAATTGTTGAGATTTTGCTTTATATGGTTAATATCTGATAGAGGATTATTGGAATTGTTAGATATCACATGGCTTGACATCTCTCTTGCATAGGCAAACCAGCTATAATCCCACACTTTAAAGTACTTTGCTTTAAACTACAATGAATTATAAATAAAGCAAAACTCCCTGTGATCAGAACTTTTCATGCAGGGAAATTGGACATATTTGTGAGTCCTTAGAGGATTTTGATTTTTCACTGCAAGACTTCTTGGGAAATGTGCACCTGGTGAAAAGAATCACAAGATTCTACAATACATATGAGTGGAAAATTGTCTTTATACACTCCTGGTTTATGTGGTAGGCAATGAGCCTGCTGTCCTAACCACTGTCAGAGCCATAAGATTTTGAAGTAATTCCAAATATGCATACCTGTCATGAAAAAACAAATTAGATAGGGGCAGTAATACTAACTATATGGTTTCTGAGTGCATCAGAAGAATGACTAGATTCCTAAATTATCATGGGCTGTGTAGTATCACAAAGTATAACTACATTACTGTCATGGAAAAATCACATTTGAATTTAGTTCTGCATCTTAGACCTACAATGACCTAGGATATTTTCACAAAGATACTCTTCTTTAGGTGTGGAGGAAATGCATAAAGTTTAGATATCACTAAAAGAAAAACCTGAAAAAATCATAATAAAATAATTGTTACTTAAAAATTCATATTTGCAGACCAATCCTTTAAGTAATTATGTTTTCTTTCAGAATCCTAGGGGCTTTCAGAGTCATGTTCAATATGCTTTTAAAAAACATTAGCAAATTAACAAACGCTCTCAAACAATTACAATGCTGTTCGAGACTTGCAATTAGCCGATCACCTACACCAATCCAGCCCAGAGAAATGATCATTTCAGCTTGGTAGGTCCATCCACACCAGCTATATATGGTTAGCTGAAGCCATACTGGCACCAATAAAAACATCTGCAGAGAGCTTGTTTTTTGGCTGCCAGGCCATGGTGAAGCTCGTGCCACCAGGCCATCATCATGATTGTTTTATTAAGTAATTTAGGATTATTTAATTAAGCTTTAATTGCTTTTGCAGCTTCACCTAGTTGTGCAGATACGTCTTAGATAAACATTTTATGGCATTACAGTCTACTATATAAATTCAGTGTATTCCCACTGGTACCACAGCAATTCTCAGTGGTTATGAGGATTCCTCTAGACCAGAGGGACGCATTATTGAGCCTCTTGCTTTGGTTCTCTAGGATGTCAGTATCTCTTTTTCTGTCATCACCAAGTTTCCTAAGGTAGATAAGGTCTTAATTTCATTATTAAAGTATTCCTGACACTTTGTACTTCTAGTGCTTCCTTAGTGTTTGCTAAGGAGGATAAAATCTAAGTGATCATGGATTTCTTTTCCTTTTAGGTTTTATGCCTGGAAGTCATGTGACCTGCACACAACACCTGCAGAGGGTTGAATATGTAGCTAAATATGGGACTCAATTTGATTTAGCTTCCTGTACTAGGAACAAATGTCACCTGACAAAATGTCACAAAATGCACTTGTGCCCACTCCTTGCAATTCTAGAAGGGAACAAAATTAATTTTCAATGCTGAAGGAAATCTAAGCCTCTTCTGGGATGGCAGTTGAAATTTACTTGAAGGATCATTCCAGGCTTGAAAGATAATTCCAGGTCTAATAATACCAGAATATAAGTGAAACCAAGGACTTCCAGTACCTGAAGGAAGCCTATGAGAAAGATGAGAAGAGAATATTTCAAGAGTATGTAGTGACAGAACAAGGACGAATGACTTAAAAATGAAAAAGAGTAGGTTTATATCAGATATTAGGAAGAAATTCCTTACCTTGAGGGTGCTGAGACACTAGAACAGGTTACCCAGAGAAGTTGTGGCTGTCCTATCCCTGGAATGTTCAAGGCCAGATTGCAGGGGGCTCTGAACAACCTGGTCCAGTGGAAGGTGTCCCTGACCATGGCAGGGGGAATAGAACTGGATGATCTTTAAGGTCCCTTCCAATCCAGACTGTACTATGATATTCTAGGGATCGAATTATATCCTTGAGGATATATGGGAATCTCCACAGAGAAATCAACGTAAAAGAGTGCCATGTTTCAACCCTAGCCAGCAGCCCAGCCCCACGGATCCACTCACTCACTCCTGCACCAGCAGGATTGGGTGGGAGAATAAGAAAGGTTAAAGCTACAAATCTCATGGGCTGAGATAAAGGCAGCTTAATGGGAAAAGCAAAAGCTATGCACACAAGCAAAATAAAACAAATAATTAATTCACTGCTTCCCATAGGCAGGCAGGTGTTCAGCCATCTCCAGGAGAGCAGGGCCCCATCACCAGTAGCAGTGACCTGGGAAAGCAAGCACCATCATTCCAAATGTTCCCCCCCCTTCCTCCTTCCCCAGCTTTCTATATTGACCATGATGTCACATGGTCTGGAATGTCCCTTTGGTCAGTTGGGGTCACCTGTCCTGGCTGTGTCTTCTCCCACCCTCTCATGCACCCCAACTCCCTCACCAGCATGGCAGTGTGAAAAGCAGAGAAGGCCTTGGCTCTGTGTAAGCTCTGCTCAGCAGTAACAAAAACAACAGGTTATCAACCTGTGTTCAGCACAAATCCAAAACACAGCCCCACACCAGCCACTGCAAAGAAAATTAACACTACCCAAGCTGAAATCAGCACAAAGGTATGCAACTAAAATTTTATTTACACTGGAAAACAGGAAACTGTCAGGGCATTTGTTTTCTGTATGCCTTGAGTTTTAGGGGGTGGGTTTTTATACTGGAGGAACTAAGAAGAAGTGGGAAAATTACTTTAACATGGATCAGTGCTTCTCAAGTCTTCTACATTGGATGAAATTATGTAGTTCAAGTCCCAAGAAAGTGAAGGGAAAATGTTTTCAAAAGCTTGTTAATTGCATGTTTTAAAAGTACTAAAATCTCTATTTTCATGAAAACCATGTGACAGTTCTGAATTAGGAACATCCTAACTGAGTTTGTTTTCAGATTGAACAGATCTATGGAGATAGCTGATTTCTGACATTAAGACATTATTACTGCATCAGAATACTGATGTAAGTGCTATTGTGTAAGTTAGATACGTCAATCACCAGCACCACATCTCCTTGCTACTTACACCTGATTTCTCTCAAATTCTTACCAATTTTTTTCATAAAGGCTCAGTTTCTGTTGTTTTGGGTGTTTTTTTAAGGAACATGTCAGTCATTGCTTTGCAGCTGATTAGAAATACTCATGTGCCTAATTCATGCAGGTCACTATTTGTGGCAGTGACACTTAGCTGGGAGGAGAAGTCAACAGGAAGGTGGTAACATCCTAAAACATTCTTTCTAAATCTGTAGGAGTTCCCCTGTCAACACTTCAATTGAACACAGAAATTAGCTACATCACAGTCCAGACTGAGCCTTTGTGCAACCACACTTCATTGACTTCATCAGGATTACTGCAGGATTAACTTGGCCCAGTTTCTCTTTGTTATCACAGTGACTATGCAAAAGTTCCGTCATACCTGGGCTACACCAACAGCAGCATAGGGAACAGGTTGAGAGAGGTGATCCTGCTCTGCTGATTCCCCCACCTGCAGTGCTGCATCCAGCTCTGGGATCGCCAGCATGGGAAGGACAAGGAGCTGTTTGAGTGAGTCCAGAGCAGGCCACCAAGATGATCAGAGGGATGGAGGACCTCACCTATGAGGGAAGGCTGAGAGAGTTGAAATTGCTCAGTCTGGAGACAAGAAGGCTTTGGGGTGACCTAATTGTGGCCTTCCAGTACCTGAAAGGAACCTGCAAGAAAGATGGAGAGAGACTGTTTGCAGGACAGAGGGGAATGGCTTCAAACTGAAAAAGAGTAGGTTTAGATTGGCTAAATGGAAGAAATTCTTTACTCTTAGAGTGGTGAAACTTCTGAACAGGCTGCTGAGAGAAGCTGTGGCTGCTCCATCCCTGGAAATGTTCAAGACCAAGTTGGATGGAGCTTTGAGCAACATGGTCTGGTGGAAGATGTCTCTGCCTGTGGCTGGGGCTTGGATTAGAGATCTTTAAAAGTCACTTCCAACCCAGTCCATTATATGATTCTATAATTCTATAAAATGTATTGTTTGCCTAGAATACTGTTCAGATATTTTTTTCTTAGGAATAGGTTTTTTGGCTATCTGTTTTCTTCTTACACACATGAGAGATTTGCCTCTCAATGACATGAATAAGGAATCCCATATTTCTGGTTTCAGTAGCAGAAGCGAACCCACTCACTGTGAACCTGCTGGTCCCCCGTGCCCAGAAGAGGGCAGCAGTAATAGAAAAATATCTTCCTAAAATATTCAAGAATTGAAGAATACCCATGTAAAGATGATAAATAATTTCCTCCCAAGATTCCTACCATTCTTTCTAATTTCCCCAGAAAGTAACCACTTATCCTTACTGGTAGTACATGGGACACTTGTATCTTTTATTGTGGCTGTCATCAAAAGGAACAACCATAGAAAATAAGGTCCCCAGGCCAAACATCAGTGAAATCATAAGTTCCAGAACTTTTCCCTGGAAAAGTTAGTGGAAGTCTCTAGAAACCTATGGCCTCCTAAAATTTCACCATCTCTGCAGGGACAGAATTTGCAGGACTTTTTTAAAATTTAAACTTGTGTGGTTTTGAACAAAATGTGAATCCATGGATGATGTCAATACACTCACATCAGGTATCAGGATTTAATAAAAAACTGCCTTTGCTGAGACTGAACTTCCTGCTGTGCATCCCTGCCTCTACAACATTCAAAGAACTGTCTTTACTAGGGAATGCCTTTCTCAAAACAGAAAGCTGAGAGCTAGGTAATTTGATCTGTAAGCCAGATTCTTCTTCTGAGATCACTGGCACAGAGAACATTTCCCAGCAAGAATGTGAGGACTGTGGGAGCAGTTCTCTCAGAGGAACCTTACATGAGATTCTGTGCTTTTGAAACTGTGCCAGTAAAAAAAAGCAACATCCTGGAAGTCTGGTTTCAAAAACAACTTGGGAAAATTTGGTTTGTCTAACTTACACTGAAGGAAGCCACTGCCACTGAACGCCTGCAAGTGTTGTCACAGCTGTTTGGGGCCAGCAAATTTAATTATTCCACATATCATGTACTGTGTGCATACACTGAGCAAACAGAGAAGCATTATAAAGTGCTGCTTCTCCTTGTTGCGTGTGTGATTTGGTGAGATAAATTCAAACAACACCTCCTCCCGCATAGTATTTTGCACTTTTGCTTTGTTTTTCTGGTTCTGAGACAGATCTCTCGAGAAATCAATTAGATGTACAGATGTAAAGATAAGATGAGGCAAGGAAAATGCATGTTAGGCAAAAAATTACCTTTGTGATACCTCCATGTCAGCAGATCCACCCTTGATTGCAAATATTCATGACTAATGGCATTATTTTAATTATAATGGAACACTTGTTGTTGATATGCTGCAAATGCATCAGATTTTCGAAAGCTTTTGTATTCCAATGGTTTGCCAGTGCTTGCTGAAACTCCTTGAGCTGCAATAATTTTTTATGAAACGTGCCAAAGCCAACTTGCAGCCAAGAAAATGTATGATAAAAATTCAAAGTGAGGTAAAACACATTGATTAAAAAACTATTTAAATGCACAAGTGTTCTTTATTTTCACATAAATAATTTTTCAGTGTCTGGATTCCTTTTCTGATGAAAACAGAAAGTGTGGGGACAAAAATCCTTGTGGGAAACTTGTGCTCCAGTGGATGATATCTCTTGACATGTGATATTTTTAGGAATACAGAAATTTCTAAATCATACTCAAGATCCATCTTCTCTATCTACTACTTTTTAGCATGTTCAAATAATTCTGAGAGATGAGTGAGACAGGAACTTCTTTGTTTATGTTGGTTATTCTTGCAGTGGTTTCCATTTTAATTGTTAAGGCAACCAATCTACCTAAATAGATCTTAGTGTTGTATAATACAGCAGATCACCCTAAAGTCTTTATCAAAGAGTGATAAACCTGTTCACTATCTCCTGGAACAGAGGCTATTTCTATTCATTGTTTTGCTTACTGTAAACAAAACTAAATATCGAAGATCCTCTACCTACCTTACATAACTTGTTTCTCCAGATACTGTATCACTTGACTTATAATTAAGTGGCATTTGAAATATCTAGTTCAATTTCCTTTGTACAGCTAAAACTTTATTATTTTCAATCAATACCTCTCTATATATCGTTAAACACGATATTTGCTTTATTTTCCTCCTTGTTTTTAATTTTTCATAGGAAGCTGCTATGTAACTACCTTAACCTAGAATCCTTTAAAAAACCCCAAACCCAGAGACATGGTGCAAACTGTGATCTGAGTTGTCTGCATGTCTTGCACATGTTTTTTCCCTTTGCTTCAAGAAGGATGAGCCCAAAAACTACAGGTCAATCAGCATGAAAACTATTGTTCCTTTAATAGTCCAGCTTGGGCTGGACTATTAAAGAGTATTAACTTTGCAGTAAGTAATAGCTGGGGACCAACTGACAAGAGAGAGCACTGCTGTTTAGAATAGATGAGATTCTTACTAAGGAAAAAAAAAATGTTTCCCCTCAGAGGTAATTAAACAGGTTGCCTGGAGAGCTTCCAGGAATTTTCTCTTTGCAGATTTTCGAGACCCAACTGGATAAAGCATCCTGGTCTGAATTAACTGTTGGCTCTGCTCTGAGCAGGCATTTGTGCTACAGGACATTCGAGTATCTAAGTGTTTCTGTGAAACATAAGGTAGTTGAAAGTCTCTTCTTTTAAAGATGTTACATGGACTGTGGTCTCTTCTGAACAGAGAAATATTAAATGCCCTTTACATTTTTTCATAATCTGTACTAAAAAAAAAAAATAAAAAAGAAAAAAAGTGAGATATTTCTTTGGAAATGCAAAATATTGATGTGATATCATCACCTAGTTAGTCTAGTGCTATTTACAATGCAGGCACAGAAGCTGAGCTAACACCTGTGTTTCACCATCACTGAAGGACCAGGGTGTAAGTAAATGCCTGTGACAAAGTATTTATCATACTTGTGCAGTGAGATAATACAGAGAAGTGTTTTATTACATGGAGGTGGGATTGGCACCAGAAATAACAGCTGTCGGTGTGAGGTTCTCCAGAAATCCAAAAAATGGCAATCATTCCAATCAGTGTTCAAAGTTTTGCAAAGAACTTTTACATCATGTTTCAAAAAACCAGAGTTATAAATTAGGCAGAACAACATATATTCATATTTCTTCAGAAATATGGTAGGCAGTGTGCTATAGGGCTGATTATAAATTAGGAATAAAAGTCCCAGAGAGAACCTCAACAGATGTGGATAAAATAGTGAAGGCTGACGGAAAGAAAACAAGTGTGTCTGGAGAGCACAAAACACGGACACACATAAAGTGAAAATCCAGTAACAACCAAGAAGCTTAAAAACCCAGACTGCAGATTTTGTATAATTCCTCAGAGAAGATCAATATAAGGCAAGATGAGGTTGCAACCCAAGTAGGGTGGGAAATCTGTGCCTCTTGCAGGTATCAAATCACTTGTGCCAAAAGCTTGTGAACATTACATAATAGAGCAGCAATAGACTGGCAGCCCCATGGCCTGCCCTGCACCTGGAATGCAGGACTTCTCACACCAAACCACTTCAGCTTTTGGTCTCCACAACTAGGATGTCATAGAAAGGTATCTCCACTCACAGGCAGTCATACAGGGACCCTTGGACAATATTTCCTATTATTCCAGGTAGATTTCCACTTCGAGATTTGTGGACATAGTTTTTCCTGATTTTGTTTGATGGGAATTACCACAAGCAAGAGACCTGTTCTGGCATTAGTGATAACACAGCTGCAGGGCACTCTTTCCAGAAGGATACCGTTCTCTAAGCATATCCTCAGTGTGATGAGGTCATATTTGAGCATGCCTACAGATCTGTCCATTCCAATGCAGTGTCCTCTCTGTACATTATCAGGCTGCTGGGCTACTGTAGCAGTGACTGATTGCTCAGATTGAGGAGGCAATAACTGGACATGCATTTGAAAGAATTAAGGACTCCTGTGGTCTTTGCGAGTACTCTTTGCAAGTACTTCCAACACACAGCTCCACTGTGGAAGACCCCTAGAGTTTTAGTGAGCTAGAATTTGGTCTGAGAACAGCTTTCCCACTTAGCATACTCTAACTCCAGATTTGTGTACAGTGGCATCTTTAAGGATGGCTTTTAGAGCTCCAGAATGAAAACTTCCTTTTAGTTTATGATGCTTCTTAAATACTAATGGTTTCAAGAGGAAGAAACACTTCTCTGTCTTCTCTTGGCACTGTAAGTTAAAGGACAGCCTTGCTAATATGCACCATTGTGTTTGATTATTTTCTCCCCTTCATATAACTGGGTATCCATCCCAGTGCATCAAAAATATGCCTTTTTGATCCTACCCAGTTTCACTTTATAATCAGTGTTATACTTTGATATTTCAGATCTGCTCTTCTTTTTAAGTGTTCTTTCATGAATATCTACAACCAAGGCCCAAATCCTCAGATGCTGAAAATTAGCATTGCTCCTTTGAGTTGGTGTCAACTCAACGGCTGCTCCATCAAGTGCAGAGTGTAAACCAGAGGGATGCACTAATTTTAAAATGGTGCGCAAAGAACCCAATTTGCAGAGTGAATGAGGATGTTTAGAGAACAGAGTTATGTAATTCAGCTATTTTGGGGATTAGCCATCCCCAAAGTTCTGGAAAAGGTAACTGGGTTGGGCTATTTATAGAGTCTGTTCCTACAGTTACAGCACAGATGCCAGCACAGAACAGCACTCAGCTCAAGCCACCTTCTCTGTGCCCCTCGGTGAATTTATACATCACAAATGCCTATAGATCTCTCAGATGCAAAGAGATTTAGGGGTCTAGGATGCAACTCCCACCTCAGCATCTGCTGGGACATTAGTATGCCCTATTTCCCATCAGCTTCTGTCCATGCCTTTGATTTTCAGGTCATTTGTATTGCAGACATACACAGAGATTCCTGTTAGGTTTCCCGATGCATGAGAGAGGAGAAGGGGCACTGATCTTGGGAAAGCTAATGCAGCAATTGCCTAAATTATACTACTCTGTAATTTCACAAGGCTGCTAGGGAAGAGGGCTTAGGATCCTTCCTTCACGTGGTTCTCTGTTTCTAAGATGCATTTGTAGGATCACTGTAAAAGTAGGAAGCCTATTACTACTTCTCTACGATAATAATTGTGCAGAATTAATGAAAAACTACAATTTATACTCGGAGTTTTCAATATGGAAGTCATGCAAAAGTGTACAACTTACAGGAAGAAAAAGAACAGTTTATAGAAGGATTGTACAGGCTTGGACTGCTTCCTATGGATTCCGCTTTTTATGTATGAATATGTTTATATAGCCACTGTTATCCTTTCTTCAATTTGAAAACCAGCCATTTGTTTTGGTAGTGGGGCAGTAAGAAAAGACAGAGGAGACAATAGGAGGAAAGTTATGTGGCTAATGGTGAAAAGCCTGTTCTTAAGAGAGGGTTACCTGGAAAAAATAATCTAAGGACTGGATTCTATAGGGTTGACCATTCTAATAAGGACTACGAACCATGGAAAATGAAGTGATTGCTTGGGCAGAATTGGTTAATTCTTACTCGCTCTAGTCTATCCCATGAGACAGGGAGATCACAATGTAAAAAAAGAATAACAGAAAATGAGGGCAGAAATACAGGTTGAGATCCTTAATTACTCTTCATTCTATATTTCCATTCATGCCAGTGCAAGATAAGCAAATTTTGATTTGTTCATATCTTAGTCCAAATTGCAGAGATTAAAATGACAATGAACAGTGCAAGTAGTGATCTAGGCCTTTTATAAAAAGCATAGAAAATTAGGATGAAGAATCTGAATGTCATATGGAAGGAGACACAACTTATGAATAGATTTTAGTGGAGGCTAAGCAAAGAAAAAACAGTTTAAAAAAAATTAAATTGAGATAGTCTGTATAGAATTCATAGAAGGTGCTAGACTTCTTGGTGAAATAGATTGTGAAAATTACTATTAGATTGTCATGTTAATACTGATATTTCAGGAGATTCTACAAAAAGAATTACTTTTGAGAAAATTTCTGGTCAACATAGAAAGATCAAATATATATATAATGCCAATAATATGCATGTACTTAAAATGAAAATCATTAGTTTAAGAATTTGATTTTTACAATTATTAGTAGTCCAGCTAATAATGTAATGAAAAGGCTGTATTAAATAAATCAGGGAAAATACAGAAAAAGTGTTATTGCTCTAAAAAATAGTATAAATACATGTACAAATTAATTAAGAAAGTATCTTGAAAAAACTTCAGGTCAAAATATTTAACTGTGGAATTATCTTTGATAAGTATTTACCTAGAAGTTTTCATTTAAAGTGGCTTATTTCTGGGACAAGGTCTTTAATATATAACATAAAGCATTTTTTTTACTGTGATTCATAGCTCAAATAATGAAAAGCTTTGTATTAAATAATGGTGATACTTTTCATTCTAATAATAATGTATCTAATAATGGTGATACTTTTCATTCTTAGTATCACAATTATTAGAGAGTCTGCATCTTGCATGTTTACATGGCACATAGCACATTGTTTTCTTTTAAAACCCAAACAAAACAACCATTTAAGCCAGTTCTGTATGTTTATGAGTTTTTCATCTGACTGTGTACTAAGATTTTTTCAGGATAGTCACTGGATTGCAGGAAAGGTCTGAAATTCTTTTGTGAATTGTACTCGTCATTCCCATGAGATTTCATCAGGTTCCAGATTGCTTACTTGGATGCTATCTGCTCATCTGCAGTGGCTGCAAAATATATGGGAATATGAACTTGAAATGCCTTTTCAGTAGAAAGGATAGAAAAATACATGGCTACCTGTATGAAACCTGCAGTCCTTCCTTGTTTTATCCAGCATCATTCAGAATCTTCATGGTTCTTTTATGCAGAGCTGGCATATTCATTCTTACAATGGTTTTGTTAGGTCAAACCTGACACTTGCAGGTATCTGCTGTTCCTAGTATTTAATTAATCAAAGCTTTTTTAGTAGATGTCCTAAATGCTTTTAAAATTATGATTTTATAGAATGTGCATATATGTGCCTGTTTGTGCAGATATTTACTGAAGAGAAGGTTCCTGAATCCTGAAGTCTTGAGTGGACAAGGAATGGGAGTGGATTTTAAACTCATCTCTGTTTCAATATTAGATGCATTTCCCTCTGGGGTCATTTCTGCTCTGAAAATTGGTCTCCTTGTGTGGCTTGTCAGGGATTTCATGATGGTTTCAGGGACCACACAAAAGAACCTGAGCTCCAAGTGCCCTGCATGGCATTGAAAAGGAACACAGGCCTGCACAAAGCACTCAGAGCCAGCAAGGGCCTATAAACATTCTGGCCTATATACAACTGTATATATGTGTGAGAATGCATATGCATAATCCTATTTGGCATTGATCCCAAAAATCCAATGATCCAACAAAGTTTTGAGTCTTGTACCAGCTTCCAATCTACTGGAAAAGGTCATAAAGTACTGTATTGTTCATTATAGCATTGAATTAAGCAGAGCATTGACAGCATGGTGTTTCAGTGTCATGAGGGCTAATATTTATTAATTACTGACTGTAAAATAATTTACCGTAACTTTAGAATCCAAGTCACAACCTATAATTTCACTCATAATTCTATAAATACTTACATATTTAGTGTACAATTCACTAACAGAACTTTAAAAACGTGCCAATATGTACTTGTTGAAACTAATGATGGCTTTTCTTATTGTTCAGGATGCACAACAGCATTTTTGTTACTGACCACTGAAATATGCCTCTGTAGAGACTCAGAGGTAGCTCATCTTCATGACTTCCCTTAACAGTCATCTTAGGATTCCTCCAGGCTGCTCTGGGCTGTTTCACCAAGCTTCAGATTCTTCTCATGAGAGAGAGATGAGGTAAGCAGGACCCTCCATCTGGTCTTCAAAACAGCCATGTAATGCTATGTGAAATTCTAGGCAGCCATCATATAGGGTGGCATGCAGAGAGCAAGCACTCGTGCATTCCTGATCATAGCATCAAAGCCTGGCATGCCCATGATAGGCAATAGAGAAATTCTGTGAGAAACTGGACAGCTCTGTTAGATATCATGGCTGAGTTACACTGAGAGCAAAAGGATCTGTCCATTAATTGTATATGTTCCTTTTAATTATTTAACTCTAGAAATAATCTGGATCACAATTATCATGACAGTACTCAGTCCATCTCCCCAGGTAAGCATGTGAACTTAAAGTCAGGTGACTGGGACTAGAATATACCAGCTTCTGTTCTCCCTCTGATCTTTTTCTCAGTGATGTTTGCATTTAATCCATCTTTGTCTAAATGTCCATAGCCTAGAAACAAACATCATCACTATATATTTTCCTCAGAAACAAAACAGGGAGATTCAGGAACATTGGGGCTCTCAAATGAAAGATCTTATGTAACTGGAGAAGAAATCTGTTGGTGAACAATTATTTCCAAATGCACAGTTGTCAGTAGCTGCTAAGACCCCATTGTATGAAGCAGATTGGACACAAACTAGAACTGTGATAGGTGATCTTTTGAGAAATCCTTGTGCTGTTATTTATCTAATTGGAAACTGTCATGGGTTTAGAGTTTCATTTGGCTGCATGAACCCAAAACCCACCAGAAGATACCCAACATTGCTTACATAAATTATGAACATGCTGCTGTGGTATTCGAAAAGCCACAAATCTTGTCAATCAAATGAAGTTCAAAAGAGTTTACTGACTGTCACTTTGGCTCTTCATTGTGTCAAGACAGAAACATTCCTTGGACACATTTAGAAAGTTGCCTCACCAATCATCCAGTGTGTCATCAATTACTTTGTTCCCTTGCTCAATGACCTACTAATATTTTCTAAACCATAGCAGTTAGAAAGCATTTTATCTGGAACTACCCACTGGAACAAGCAATGTGAAAAAAGTCTGCTTTTGGAAATAGCACTGCAATAATCTGCCTGCAGCATTGAAGCCTTAAATCTAGAGGATGAAGAATTCTGTAGGAATATTAATACACCAGAGTACATAACTAATTTGTGAAAATATGCTTTAGTCACTGAACGATATAATTCTAGAAAGTTTTGTGTCTTCTAACCATATTCCAGTAATGTACCTTAAGATGTATTTCACTTCAAGATGCAATATAATGTTTTCCCCTGACAAAATGAAAATAATATACAAAAAGTTTAAAAATAATTCAGAATTTTTGCAATATGGTCATTGTTCACCTACCTGGCTGTAAAATCTGTCTACTTGCTTTCCCCTTGTTTTCAACCCTGGAGTCTGATTACATCCAGTGGCACAAATTCAACGTCAGTGACACACCACTTGCAAACAAAGCAGCACAGATTTTTCATGCCCGATTGGTTCACATATCTGTACAATCTATAAGGGCAGGTCAGAGAAGGGTAGGTTTCTGGCTGAACAAGAAAAAGTCTTGTCAGAGGGAAAGGCTGTGATCAGCTCTTCCCTCTCACACTGTGGTTCCAGCACCTTCAGTTCTTCAGCCCTCATTTTCAGAAGGGACATGCCCTCGCTTGATACCTATAACGCTTCCGGGCACAGAGAAGCCTTTCCTGTAATAAACCCTTGAGTTGATATTGTTACATTGTCTCATTTCCATTACAGCGTTCTGTGGGCTTAGATGAAGGTAGAAGAGAACACTCAACTCAAGCTTAGGTCTAGCTTGATAAAACTTGCTGATGTACATGAAGAAATAGTCACACATTTGAACTAAAATCTTCTAAACATTACTGTATTTCAGCTTAAGTCTCGTAAAAAGCTCTCCCTTTGTCATCTTCCAAAGGAAAAGAAATGTCAGTATTGCTAATGAAACATCTACACCAAGACTTTGCAATCTGCTTGTGAATCAGTTGCCTTTGCTAGCAGGTACCTCAAAAATTTAATGGTTTATGTTCCCGTGACTGCTCTGTTCTCCTGTGCCCACTGATTCCTGCACTGGCTCATTCGTAGTCTACTGCTTTCAGAATGTGGAAACTCAGAATCCACTGTGTTTTCCTTCTTCCTATTCCAAGAGGAGCAAAAGTTGTCTTCTATAGGTCAGTTCCCATCTGCAAGCACAAAAAAACCTCCTAAGAAACTTTTTCATCCATACTTTGCCTTTTTATTTATGCACACAGTCTTATACCTACAAAGGATCATGCAACGCCTTTTAATTGAGAAGATAATATTTAATTTTCTTTCCGTTGTTTCTTTTTCACATTAATGTGTATAAATTTGGGTAGTCTTACGCCTCTTACTGAACAGCAGTTCAGTAGAGGTTAGCCCTGGTTTCCTGGGATCGGTTAATTAGTGCCCAAGAGAGATCTGAATTTTTAAAAGGATGCTTAAGAGAGGGAAACATTTGAATCTGAACGTGAATAATCATCTGGCTGAAACATTGAAAGAGCTCAATACCATTTTTACCTCCTCATTAAACACTGAATACACTGTATTCAAACAAAAGTGTACACAATTACAGTATGTGGTAAAAAAACTACGTTCACTTGGTTCTTTATCTGTCGTTCCCATTATTGATACATCAAGTTTAGCAAATACGGTCGACATTGGATAAGTTATTAGCAGCTGTATTTTCAAATAAAATAATTGCTAGATATCAGGGAGAATAAGCCAAATCAAGTAAGTTATTTTATCTGCATATAAAGTGATGCCAATTTTTAATTGTAATGTTAAGTTTCTTTAATTACCATTGAAAGGCTCTATTTTTAACAAATAATGGGCACACATTTAATATTTTTATTTTTGTATCTTCACTCCCATGAAGCAAACTGCATTTTTGAGGTATCAAGTAAAGCCATCTTTGCTTGAAATTTCAGGTACAACCCATCACTACCTTTGAATAAAAATGACACTAGATTTTTTAACAGTTGTCCTTTACTTCAGGCTTTGCTGTCACATGCTAAAGGTTCCATATGAATGCCAGACATCTGTAAAAAATTACCTTGAGACTTTCATTAAAGGTTTTGCATATGTTAAAGTAAAATCTAAAAAAGAGAGCTTTTCACTATCAAATGTGTGGAGATTTTAAAATCCTGTGGAGATTTTTATGCCTGTTATGTCATTCCATGGTACGTTTTTAGTCACATTATACCTAGGAATATCCTTTAATAATAGTTTAGTCATATTTTAGCCTTCAGGTTAATATGCTCATGGTCACATGAGATACAGATCTCTTAATAAAACATATTCCCATAACCCCCTGTATGCTTCATTTAGGGGGAAGGATATTGACAGCTGACAATATAATGCTGGAAGCTATCTTTACTCTGTTTTCCAGAACTTGTTCAAGTGAATTGCTTCATTACTTCTCAGTTTACTCACTTGTCTATGGACTGAGGGAACCATGAGATCTCAGGAGCTTTTTTGGAGTTTCTTGTTCTTCCCTTCCTTTCCCCATGTAATTTTGTAACTCTTTATGAAATACAGCAGGAATAAAACCTACGCAAAAAGCATTCATGGTAAAAGCAATAATATCTTCCAAGTTCTGTGCTGAAACGTGCTGATGCAAATTGGTTTTTGTTTGTGGGTTGTTTGCTTGTTGGTTTGTTTTTTTCCGGAGAAATATCTTGCAGCAAAAAATAATCTTTCTTCATGTATATGGAAAGTACTGCTGATTTACACATTTCACTTCTTAGAAAGGCAGATTTCTGTATTTCCCACAATTTATAAAGTACTAATTTATATCTCAGCTGCTTCAAATGCCTCCATTCTACTTGGCACATTACTCAAGGATATTCACAGGTATAGGTAGAACAGAGCAGTGAGGGTCTAACACCATTTGAACAACTTTTCAGTGGCACCTTCTCATTAAAAACAAGATCCTCTATCTTTATTGGGGCTTTTGCTCCATTTCACTATATTTTTTCACAAAGAAACCTAGTAGCTGACCTGAAGTGACTATTCTTGTTTCCCACAAATATTAGAGGTATTATCTTTTCAATATTGTGCTTTCATTTTGCATTTGTAGATTACTAACACTACTGTCTCATTTAAATTTCACCTGCCTGCATTTAACAACACAAAGTTTTCTTTGCCAATCCTTCCAACAGCTTCAGAGCTCACATTATCTTGGGCACAATTCTGAGTTTAAAAGTCAAATTTCTTCACAGATTTCCAGGACTTTCTTTTTGTTGAGACCTCTTTACCCTGTAAATGAAATGTCAAATCAACGAAAGCATCCGAGGGTGGGTACATGAGGGTTAGGAGGGTGTGTGTGACAGTGACATCAACTGAGACAATAAAAGGGCTTCCAAGTTACTTAGAAGCTCTATTTTAAAGTTACATTTAAGGGGTCCACTAAACCAATTCAGTGGTCTTTAAATATACTTGACATCAAGACACAGTCATCTGCTGACATACCCAAGCCAGAAATCTCTTTAACATTCTATCTGGTAAGTACACTCAACTTTTTTCCAAGTTCTCTGGAAGACTTATGAGAATATTTTATCATTGATTCTTTACCCATTTCTGTATTAATGTGTTTTCAGACTATCTTAAAAAATAAGTGAATATTAGTAAGATCAAACTGTTATGTTATCTAAACTAAATTTGTGAAATGAAAAATCTGAGGCAGTGAATGAAAAATATCTTGAAGTGAATTCAAGTCCTGAATTTATAATGCTGGGTTAGATGGACTGCTAGGACCTCATTGATACTGCCATGTAAGAGACCACGTTATAAATGCTTCTCTGACCTAGAGCAAAGCTGCAAAAACTATTGCAAAAATGTCTTTGTGGAGTTTTATATCTCTTAAGTCTCAGTTACTCTGTAGCAAATTTCTTAAGTGGTAAAAAAAAGATGCCTTTTCTGACTGCCAATACTGAAAATCCAAACTGGAAACTGATATTGAAACTCTGTCATTTCTGCCTGTTGTAGCATCACCTGTAGTAAATATTTTCCAAAGATATTCCAAATGGCAGTTCTGATGAAGATGTAAAAATCAGAAGGGAATTCATACAGGAAATGCTGGATTATCCCTGAAAAAAATGAGGGACTTAACTCTGATTTCTCTTCTGTAACTCAATAGGGAATGGCATAACTCAGCAGAGTTATGCTTCTATGCAAAATTGTCAGGAAAAGTGTCAGCCTCTTCATTCTAAACAACATGCAAAAGAAATAGAAAAGAGAATAAAACTTTTCATTTGAATTGCTATACACAAGTATTTCACTGGACTTGAAGGCTACAAAGTCAGGATGATGATAATGATGATGATGATGATGATGCAGGGCATCTAAGGCTGACCAAAATTCATGGAGTTGCCCAGGAAGTAAGAGTAAAGTTGTTCACAAAATTAGTATTAGAAGTAAATCCACCATATGCATTCTTGCTCTAACCAATTTGAAAAAAATATTTTTCAAAAACTCTTCTCTGATGTTTTTCAACTTTTTTTCTTATTTAAATTTCTTTGGACTTTACATAAACAACTTGAATTACAGACTTTACATGTCTTCATTTCTACCTTTGTAGACAAAATGACTTCTATAAGAAACCTGGCCCGGGCTGCAATCATTTTATGTGCCATATGCTTTTTTACAACCTCTGATGGAAGACCAATGAGGTAAGTACGTTATCACACACTGGATGGCTTTTGCTGCTCTTGAGAATGTGATGGTTTTTCTCTGTGTGTGTGTGTGTGTGTTTGTGCATGTTCTGCCTCTGCTTTTGAACCCTTTGGCCAAGCTGGCCAAGCTCTGTACTCTAGAAACAGCTACAGAGATCTTAGACACTCTGAGTTCTCCCATATTTTTTGAAAATAGGCAGCCGAGTAGAGGGGGAAAAATCACGTCAGTCTTCTCTTATTATTCAGATCTGCATCTCTTGGGGGTCTATACAAGTGAACATCTTTTGTACTGTGAGGATCTAGCTGGAGCTCACACTTAGACACTAACATCAACCAGCTGAGACACAAATCCACAGGGAATAATGCTTCCTTAGCTCTAGTGATCACAGAAAACTGCCACTGAATAAATGCCACAATTTTATTGATCGCTTACCTAATACGGTATAAGCCCTAAGCTCATCTACAAGAGCTAAAATAAATTATAAATATGTAGTCAAACAATATTGCCACAAAATGGAACTACTTCACATCTTTGATACTTTCTCAATGATACATCTGTTACCAAAAACAAATCACCACCCACCCTCCTTCTCTTCTCCAGATGTCCTTCAATCCCTTATAAATCAGACAGGTAGGTTCTACAGCTCTGTATTTTGACACCTCACAGAAGTTCCCAAACCTGGGTCTTTGAGCAAAGTTCTGCAATTCAAAAAGGGCCACCTTGAGCCTTTTTATTTGCTTTTCTTTGCTGCAGGAAAAGGTCGGTGAGTGAGATGCAATTAATGCATAACCTTGGCGAGCATCGACATGCCGTGGAGAGACAGGACTGGCTGCAGATGAAGCTGCAGGATGTGCACAGTGCCCTGGAGGATGCTCGGACCCAGAGGCCTCGGAACAAGGATGATGTTGTCCTGGGCCGGAGGATGCTCCCCGAGCATTTGAGGGCAGCAATGCAGAAGAAATCCGTGGATCTGGACAAGGCTTACATGGATGTCCTCTTTAAAACAAAGCCATAATGAGAAAAGCCAGAGCATTGTGTCTGTCCACGTAAGCACATGTCTGTATAGCATTGATCAAGTAGGGCATTTCATTAATATTTATTCAAGCTGCAGTAAGGTTTAAAGGCTCCGTTCAAGGTTGTAGCCCCGCTGAGTGAGACATTTCACAACGAAATAATGAAATGTCTGGGCACCTTTTGGCTGATGTGTCTTACAAATTGCCAGCATAAAAGGAAAAAGAAACCCAAACTAGTAAGAAAGATGAAAAATAATTTAAGACCAGTTCTACAACTGTTACATGGGCAAGATTTGCATGTAATCACTAGGCCTGCTTGTACTGTTAACCAGCAAGGAATAAATCAGGGGAGCCTGTCTCCAGAACACAGCCTAGAGTTAAACTTTAAGTTTTTGCTAATGGAAATATGCAAACTTAAACCCATGTCTATTTTCAGAAGAAGGCCTAAAATCATGTGAACATTAATTACATAGCAAAAGCTGCATGATAATAATTTAGGATTAAAGAGTGCAAACATGAAAGAAATAGAATAGGAAGGTAAAGATTAAAGTAAAAAGGGATAAAATTAAAACAAATTCTGAAGAAATTTGTAAAATACAGAAATGAGGGGAAGGTTTGATTACCTTCCCCTCCTCTAAAAGATAATAACCTATAATTAAGTGCAGAAACAGTGGGAGCAGATATGGTAGCACATATGTAAGCATGGCCCTAACTATAGAATTGGGAAATTATTCTACTCCAGGCTATTACAATTGAAACAAAAATCTTGTCATTTATATTTTTTTTATCCCTCATTTTTTCTATAAACTGTCTCTGAATTTTTGTATGTTGTGTTGGGCCTCATGGGCAAGTAATTTTTTTTGTGAGCCCAGTGGCTCTCATAAATAAAATTACCTATTTCCATATGCAATTTATTGTAGAATTGGGATCTCAGTTTTAAAAATCTGAAAAATGAGAACCATTACCATGCAGAAATCAACCTGGGAGAGAAACCATCGGCTGTAATGCATTTAAACTCTAAGCAAGTCTCAGAAAGAATTGGATATAGACAAAGATAGGAAAAAAATCTATCATAATGATGATTTTAAAAGGCAGCAAAAAAAATTTATTTTTCATGGTATATGCACATATGTTCTTAGGACCCTCAACCATTTCTGATGAATAAGGTTGTCCCAGAAGGAACATTAGTGTGTGCATCCAAATTTGCCATTGGCAGAGCTCAAACCCAGATGTATTGCTGCTGTAAGCCAAAGTGGCTGCATGGATGTTCCCATTTGGACTCTTATTTGTTTGTTTGATGTCTAGCATGCCTTGGGGAGCCTCGTAAAACCCTCCTAACTCACTACAAATATAAATGCAATCTGCTGAAGGCTAGAGATGTGTTTGTAACTAGTGAACTGTAGTCCCTCATCTTGGCCATCCTTTTAGCAATGCAGAGGCCCTGATGCTGGGAGCAGATGGCACAAGGGTTCTGTGCCACTTGCCTGGTTGTAGGATCAAGGCCTTAAGGTGCACTTTCTATTTATTCTTTCATCAGACATCTGTGCTAACTTCAATAAATAAAATTGCATTTTTGTACCTATGTCTCACTTATGTACTACCAAATAAAGTGGACCAAAAGCTCTTGGACGTTATTTTAAAGCATAAGAACTGACTGACCTGTGACTGTTTGGATATAGTTTAGCATTTGGGACAAGACTGTTAGGGCATTTAATTTTATGACAGCAATATAAGTACAAAAGTAATGATGAAAGCAATTTTCACTTTTCCTTTCATTCTTCCTGCACACAAAATCATACTGATGGTTAAACAAAAGGTATTTACCTAGCACAAACCTATTTATATTCCCCTTAGAATAATGACACATGCAGAAAGTATATAATCTTCAAGTGCCAAAATCATAAACTGGTTCATTTTGATCTAAACAAAGAGTTCTATTCTCAAAACAACTTCCTAAACTGCAGCTATCCAGTAGAAGAAAGATGATTACACAAATATTTAAACTTTCTGTCCACTTATAGTATGACTTTTCAGGATTAAAGACAGCACAGCAGCAGATTAATTAGTGCTGGTAATGTCCATTAGAAATAAGACATAATTTGAATGAAATTACTTACTAATTAATCTAGAAAATAGATTTGTTAGAGCTTTTCATCTTAAACCTCTGATCAGTGTAGCAGCATTTAGAACAGCAAAAAGTTCAGAGTGGGGCAGATAATGTTATCAAAACTATTTTCATACAAAAAAATGCAAAAATTCATCTTCACCTGGATAAATGTGCAATTTTGGTCAATTCAAGGAGGACCAGAAAGAAGGTGGTGAGAAATTATAGGGCCACTGAAAATATGACAGTAAATCACCATCATAACAAATTGTAAAACCAAGAGTCAGAAAAGGAATGATAAAGGTATGTTAAATGAGCACACCAGTTGTGGCCTCACTAGGGTTGAGCTGAGGGGAAGAACCACCTTGCTTTATAATCTGACAAAAGGCTTTTTTGCCAGAACCTGTGTCCTTGAAGACCTATCCTGTGCAGATGCATATTGATTGTACAGACCTGTTTCTTATATAATTCTCAGTGAAAAGGAAATTAATCATGTCTCTCACTGGTGACTCATTGAACCAGATATTGATATCAATATCAATCCTCAGGGGAAGCTGAACAGTAGCACATGCAAAAAACACCAACAAGCTCCTGAAAAATTAGCAAGTCAAATAGAAACAAGACAAATCATGAGATCTCTAGGTAAAACCTACTGCTGGTTATTTGACTGCCAGTGATTTGGCTTTCCGAGCTGCACCTGACTTCGCCTGCTGTAAACGCTCCTGTTTGGGCTTGCTCAGTTCAGTGCTGAACGTGTGGCATCCTCGCCTTGTTAGCACATTCTGACAGCTTTTGTGCGAGCTGCCTGCCCCTCATTGTCTGCTGCTGGGTTTCTAGAACTGTGTGGTTTATCTCTCTGGCCATTGTTAAATGATGGAAAAGACAATACATTTCACAGATTCATGGTTTGCTGTCTATTGCAGCAAAGCTGCCATCCTTTACGGGGCATTTTGGCACAGCAAAGGCACAAGTCCTTGGTCTCTCGACCCCTCTTCCCGCCCTGTCCCCAATGTCCAGAAGCAGTTCTGAAGTCCTTTCACCTGATATGGAAATCAAGACCTGCTTGTATTTATTTTGATGGCATTAGAGAATATTTCAGAAAAAATACAAATGTTTTCTTTAGATCTGAATGTATCTGGGACTCAGTATTGGTATTGGTTTATTCTCCCTCCTCTGTCCCTTGAGAAGTGGAAAGGGTTTAGTGCCACCTGTGCCACTTGGGTATACTGAGGGTGCCTAACCTGTGGGACAGGATAGTTCTGCTGGGGTGTTATGGAATGAGAGCCACGTCTAATCGCATTCCTAAAAAGAGTGCAGATTACACAGACTCTATATAACCTATAGGGCTGTACAAACATAGAGCTGTAATTTAAATCAGGGATCAGTTTTAGGATGAAGGCTGAGATATCAGAGACGTCAGCTCACCTAGATAAACTATATTACATGGCCGCTGGCCCGCTATCATCCCTTCAGGGGAGATTCCGGCTCCTTAAGGAGATCCCGGCTCCTCAGGGGCGAGCCTCATCTCCACAGGGCAGAGCCCGTCTCCACGAGGGAGAACCCCGCTCCACAGAGGAGAGAGATCCCGGCTGCACAGGGATATCCCAGCTCCACAGGGGACATTCCGGCTCGTCGGAGGAGATCCCGGGTCCACAGGGGAGATCCCCGTTCCGTGAGGGATACCACGGTTCCACGAGGGAGTTTCCGGCTCCTCAGGGACATCCCAACTCCTCAGGGACATCCCAGCTCCTCAGGGATATCCCGGCTCCCCAGCCCCGCCGCTCCCCACGGCCGTCGGGCGGCGCTCGCTCTCCAGCACCGCTCCGGCCCCTCAGACAGCCGGCCCTACCCTCGGCGGAGGGCTCCGCGGGGGGTTTATCCTGTTTCTTTGTGACTTGTCGTGACTTCGGCATTGTTAATTTTTTAATGCCTCGGGATTTTTCCCGCAGGGTTTCTATTCCCAGGCTGCGGTTTCTCACCTCTCCCCTCAGGCAGCCCCCGGCTGCTCCCTGGCAACGGCGTCCCGCGCGCGCCACGCCCCGCCGCGCGAGTCTCGCGAGATCCGGGCGCTGCCACCGCCTCCTCCGCTGTGCGGCGGCGGCTCTCGCGAGAGGTGGCGGCGGTTGCCGGGCCTGGCGGAGCGGCGGCGGGAGGCGGCCGCGGCTGAGCCGGTGAGTGATTGAGTGAGTGAGGGCGGCCGGGGGCGGCCGCGGAGGCTCACGGGCCTTTCGCACCCTTCAGCCCTGGCTCCCGGGGCTCCCGCCGGCCGGGCCGGCGCCGGATTCCCTGCCACAGAGCCCTGAGGATCGGAAGGGATCTGCGGAGATCCCCTCGCCCCTCGCGGCGGCGCGGTCAGGCGGAGCAGGTGGCAGCGGAGCGCGTCCAGGTGGGTTGGGAATGTCCCCAGCGGGGGAGGCTCCGGGAGCTCCCCTCTGCTGCCAGCCACCGCGTGCTGCGGCTTTCTCCCTTCCGAAGCCCCGAAGAATTTACCTGCGCCTGCCGTGCTGCCCCGACGGCTCTGGGGCGGGAGGTGTCACGAGCAGGCTGGACGTGACTTGAATTCCCGGTTTTCGTCTTGTGTTGTTCATCGGTAGCGCTTGCAGTCGCTGTGAGGCCTGTAGAGAGACAGTGGTGTTGCTCACGACTGCCTGACAGCCGTCGTGTGGTTCCTGAGCACACTTATTTTACATAATCCCCGAATAGTCATTTAGCCACTCAAACGATTTCATAATGAGTTCTGGATCTTTATAATTTTTCTACTCTGTAACCATATTTTATTTGCAGAAAATATCAGGTGTTTGTATGATGAATCTGTCATAGTACAATTACGTGTTGCAGTTACCTGTCATTGGTTTTTTTCTTTAAGTTCACTTTTGTCTGTAGCTATTGTACCTGCATCTCTTTGCTCTTTATCTCTGGTCCCGTCCACTGTGTCACTTTAGAACCCTTTTCTTTCAGAATTTGGATCCCGCTCCATCATAGACCTCTTCCAGGTTTGTTCCTGTCACTTGTCTGGCTTCTTTGTCCAGAGCAGTGGTTGAACACTGTATTTTTTTGTTCTTCATTGTTGGCTGCCTCTTACAAATTTGAATACATACTTAAAATCTGGATTCTCAGTAGCCTTTTGACTGTTGACACTGTTCTTGCTTTTGTTTGCCTATATTCTTCATGAATCACCTTCAGTGATTCATTTAAAGAGTACGTAGCTCAGCTGTTGCTTCAGCTTTGTTGATCCTTTTCCTGGAAGACTCTCTCTTTCCCTAGGTTTGTTATTGAATTAGGTGCCCCAGAGATACAATTCAAATTGTCGACTTCACATTATTCACGGTTCATAACCTGGTAGTTCACACTTGTTCTGTTTTATCTGAGCTAAAAAAATATGTCTCTGCATCATCTTGTGTCGGTTACCTGGAATTCCTGTAGCTTGCACACAAGTACAGTCAAAAGGACCTGGATTATTTTTTTTTCCCTTTTTTATATCCATTGCCCTGTAGTTAAGGAAGACCGTTTCACTGTGTTTGGCAGGTCTGTCAGTGTGTTTTGGACTGGGTCTCTTGCAAAACATCACAGAGATTTTCTTCTCCTATTAAGACCCAGATTGCCAAAAGCTTTTGAGTATTACCTCTCGATTTCTACCATATCTGTCTCCAAAACTCATCATGCGTCCTGCCTGTGCTTGTCATTGCTCTCTGTGCAGATGGGTGTTGTTTGAGGCTGCTCTTGGAAGTGCTTTCCACTTTTGTGTGTCCACGTTTGTGTGTTAATGCCAGGGAATGTGGGGGTTAAAAAAGACAACAAGCTAAAGCAGCTTTCATACCCCACATTAAATTCCTTCTTGAAGCCCACTTTTCCTTTTAGGCACAATGGTGTTTGAAAATGGTGAACAGCTGATGTGTGGATGACATTGTGTGTTAAATTAGTAACAGATGTCATCAGTGTTGGGTTTTCTGTCACTTTGTTATAAACTGTGTGTTTTTGCAGCTTGTGTGCTTCAGGCTGAGGCTGATTCATGCACAAAAGCCAGAACCTCATTCCATGCCAATTTCTTTTAGCACAGCTTTCCTTTAGCAATGCTGCTTAAATCTTGGCCTGGTGCTATTGCTTGTCGATGGAAGTTTGTATCTCTTTAAAATATGTATAAAAGCAAAAGCTGATTTAGAATTCATTTCAGATGTGAAAAACTGTGTGTGTATTTTCTTACTCATTGAGATGTGTTGTCACTGCTGGGTACAGCCATGGTTACGTGGTTGCTTGTTACTTCAAGAAATGTTGATGCTCTGCTGCTCTCATCTCATCCCTGGCTCCAAGTGTGATGAAGCCCTGTGCCTGTCAGCTCACTGTGTTGAAGGGCCACAAGGATGGGGCCAGTAGGAAGGGCAAGGAGCTGGGTTCTGCTCCTTTTTCCTGCAGTCATAGCAACGATTCTGCTTTTGGAGGGAGAAGTTGCTCCATTCACTGAGCTTTCTACAGGTAGAGGTGGGCAGGTTTCACACTATAAGCCCTAATACAGAGGGGGAGCTGGGAGTCATATGCCTCTTGCTCTTTAGGCTTCCAATGTCAAATAGCTGTTTTATCACCATGTTCCCTTTAGGAATTACAAAGGTAAAGCTTGCCAGATAGTCACTGGATATCTGTTGTTTATGCTGCTATAGATAGGAATATCATCAGTTTCCTATGACTGCTCAATGGTTTTTTCCTTTTTTCTTTTTCCCACTTGCTCATTAAGAGGAGCTTCAATCCTGACCTGCTATGTCAATGTTGAGACTGCATTGCAAAAGATGTCTCTTAGCTGTGCTTTAATCAGTGCCAATTTGATAACATTACAGTGATGATAATTTATGAAGCTATTTTATGTGGCTGAATTGTGACTGATGTCTGCGCTAGTTTGCAACAAACTCACTTGACAGGTATGGATTTCCATGGAATGCGGTGTTTGCATTACGAGCCTGGGTCCTTTGAACTGTATTTCTTAATTAGGATGTAATGTCACCACGCTTGCATTCCCAGTAATCTGACTTGGAAGTTGCTTTTTGTTGTTGCTGCTTTTGTGCTTTTGATGACTAGGGGCAGTGAACAGCAGACTGGCACCCCTTACAGAAAGTCTAAATATTTAATCTAAGTCTTGGAGTTTCTTTGTCACAACCAATGCCAAGATTTGTCCTGGCTGGTGACTTGCTGTTGGAGCTTCTCGATTATCCTGCTTTACCTTTCCAGCGCATTTCTCTAAGGGAGCAGGTTAGAGCAAAGGAGCTTCTGAAACATGTCCTACTTTTAGAAATGCTTCTGACCAAAACTCAGAGTGGAGTAGATGCTTGGAGTACTACATGTTAGATATTTGAATGTTGTCCTCAGTACTGGCAGCTGGAGCCACCAGTTCTATGTTCCACCTGATGAGCTGGTGGCCAGGAGAAGACATCTTGGCCCTCTGCCTCAGCATTTCAGGGTATTTTAATCATCTTTTTTAGTAAGACTCCAGAGTTTTGCACCTAACAGGTATTCTCAGCAAATACAGTGTGACTGGCTGGCTGGAAATGCATTGATGTTGGTTTAGATTAGCTTTATTTCTTTTCTGAAAGATTTCCAGAGAGCATTTTGCACCACCTGCGAAACTGCAATACCTTGAAAAATGCAAGTCCTGCATCTCACAAAAGTGCATGTCCACTTCTGTCCAGCATCTATGTTCTCTAAGTCTTGCTTAATCTGCTCTGCAACTTTTGTGCATTTTGTTTTGTCATGGCACAGAACTGAATATGCTTTAAGAACTATTTAAAACAATCTATTGAACATCTTATCACATGTTGGTGTATGTTACGTCCTTTCAAGGGCTCTTCAAGTAGTGCTGTAAACACATTAATTGGTGTATTTTGCAATGTCTGGGGTGGCTCTACCACACTGACTTTTGTCTTCTTGAACCCAACCCGCTGGGTCTTTACAATTCCCTTGCATTTCAGTATCCTACAGCTTTCATAAATTAGTAATGATTCTGGCTTGAAGTTGACATTAACAAATCTGAAATGTTCTAGCTGTCTGTGTTGAAAGCTTTGAAATTAAAGTTTGCTTCCTGATTTCCTGTTATTCCCTGTAATGTTTCTCTGGAGTATTTACTTTCTGCGGAATGGTATGGAATCATTCTTTACACCTGGGGAATTGCTAATTAGAATGTCAACCACTTTGGCCAATATGCCAGGGTTGTGTGATCTACTGAGGGTATTTGGATTTGATTCTTCTTTTCATGGGCTCCCAGTGCCTTTTCACCTTCACCAACAGTTCAGATGCAGTTCCTTGATTTCATGGAAGGTATTGAATAGTGTTTGAGGCCAGGTACACTTGCAGGGGTTTTTTGGTTTTGTTTTTTTCTTGCACACAAGGTCAGAATGTTCCTCAAAACATGTTATGTTTATTGTCTGCAGTGTCAATCCATGAAAAAAAAAAAAAAAGAAAAGAAAAAAAAAGAATCACAGTTGAAGCATTCTTCTCCACTGCAGAAAAAAGTGGCTTTGCAGAAGTGTTTAAAAATTAATCAGGATGACTGGTTAGTTACTCCACTGAATTTATACAGCATTTTCTAATTGAAAAAATAAACTATTTTCAACAAGAGAAAAACAAAAGCGTTCCTTATTTATAGTCTTAAAGGGTTGTTAAAATTATAAACAAATGTACTTATCAATCTGCACAAAAGCACTATCAGCAGTGATCAAGGAGAAAAAATTGGCTGCATTACAGCAAATTGTTTTTTAAAGAAGTGTTAATTGCTGAGATGCTGGGGAGTGGAGGATGGAGGGAAGACTGTCTCTTGTTTATGGTGTGACGTGCTTGGAACTAGATAAAGAGTTTCACAAGATGCAGCTTTGGACACTTGGGATTGTTTCCCTTCTTTTCATAGCTGTGCTTTGGTTCCGAGTTGGATGCCAGCCTGGCACTTGGTCAGTGACACTGCTGGGTTTCCTCGTGTGGGGGAAGCTGGGAAAAGGGAATGCTGTTGTTCATGGGAAGCAGTTCCATTTGTTTGTTTCTGTCCTCCTGTGTCATCTATTTTTTGTAATGGTTTCAGTGTGGAGCTGCATGGCAAAGCACATTGAGGAGTTAATCCTACTTTGAAGAGGCTTTTTCTTTGCTGTGTGTGTGGACCTGCACCTTCCTGTTGAATTTTCATTGTACGATACATGGGGAGAAGGGAGAAAGTGTGAGACAGTTTAAGGAAGTGACTTTAAATTGGCCTTTCAGCTGCAGTTCTCATAAAACCAGCTGCTTTTGCACGTCGTTTCAGTACAAAAGCTAAACTCAAATATTGGCCTTTATGCAGAGGATCAGAACTGAGTGCTGGTCGCCTGTTTCTCCTCAGGTACCTGCTTTGGTGTGTGCCTGAGAGGGCAAGGTGTCTATAAACCCGGTAGATGGTTTTAAAGGGAAGGGAGGGTTTGTGGAAGGAAACAAAAGCTTGTAAAGAAACGTGTGGTGCTCCGTGAGCCCCCGAGTCGCTGCGGTGCTTTGGCAAAGCCTGGAATGGAGGCAGGGCCCAGCGGAGGCTGAGCTGGGGGTGATGGCACAGTGGGAGCTGTGGTGTCCATGGGACATTGCTGCTCCTGGCTTTCTGTTCCACAAGCTGTTGTTGCCGCGAGTAGTTGTTGTTCTCTGTGTACCTTGCTGGAGAGACTCGAGCTAATGAACACCATTTGTTTCAACTCAGGATACAAAGTGTCTTTATTCTTGTATCGCGTGTGTACATGGTATTGCACCCCAGATGGGGGTGACTGCTGCTGGGGTAACTCCAGACTGGATTTATAAACCAGCCTTCCTTCCCCTTATCGCCTAAATAATACTTTTTCTATTCTGACATAGGTTGTAGGTTTCTTCTGATAACAGTGTGTAGGTCCTATAATAACCTTCTCTGTGTAATATCCTCACACACTGACGGTGTTTTGCTAGCCTGACTTTCCAGGTAATACACAACTAAATGCCTATTGGGACTTTTTTCTTCTTCTTTTTTTTTTTAAATGAGAAAGCTGAGTATTTCCTGTATTTTTAAATAAAATGCTTTTTCCTTTTCCTGACTCTATATGGGTGCCTGACCATACTAATCTTCCAATCAAAGTGCATTTAATTATGGAAACCTTAACAGGAAAAAAGACCCAACCCTGTGGTGGAGACTGTATACTTTGTATAAAATCTGTTTTCTTGGTTAGAACTGAACATGAAGGCAAAACTTGGATGCAACCAACATTTTTGAGAAGCTTGTTCTCTACCATTCCCCTGTAGTAAAAACTTTTGGGTCTAAATTTAGCTAGGAGGATCTAAATTTGCCAGGAGAGCTATTCCATTTTCCATGACTAAAAGGATAGTTTATTTGAGAAGTAACTTTGTTTTAAAGAGGTCTCAATTGCTTTGGGCCTCACTTCCAAATAGGATAAGTTTTATTGAATGCAATACAAGTATATTGAGGTTGGGGTGAGGTAGAGATACAATGTTTCTACAATATGTAGCTTAAAATTGTGAAGAAACATAATAGACTTTCCGTTACTTGGAAGGTTTATCTTTCTGTAATTCAGTTTTTTTCCAGATGCTGCGCAGTCATCAGCTGCTCACTTGTGGCTACTTTATCATTTTTGTAACCAGGTCATTTTGAATTGTCCAACTGTTGCCACAAGTGTCACTTAAAGGTATGATTTGAACGCCACTCTTTTGAGATTGGCCGTCTTTGGTAACTGTCTCAACGTGGTTTGAACTAAGAAAGAATTTTAGAGGGAGTTGAACATAATAACAGATGCCACTTAAGAAAGGGTAGTTATTATATTTGTTTTATTAAAAGTTTTTGTGACTTCTGCAAAAGTCTGTGAAATTGGACTGCTGGACCATTGAGTGTTTCCAAGGATTGCTGTTGATTCCATTTTGGAGTCAGGACTCAGACATAACTGTTAATTCTGTTTTCCTCTTGGTCAGCCATGCAAATTGTAAAACTCTTGGTCTCTGTTCTACACTTGGGATCTTCCTTTGAATTAACTTTATACATTTCAAAGAAAATCATGATGTGTTTGCCTTGTGTTTTATAACTAATGACTTCTGTTTGGACACAGTGAAATTAGTTGCTGCAAAATTGAAGTTGCCTGCCAGCATTTGCAAAACTACATTTCTTATAACAAAATACTCTTTTCGGTGCAGGTATCAGCAAAATGTTTAAAATATTGTTGTCATGCAATTTCTGCTTCAGTGTATCCTATTTTTGTGTAATCTGCATTTAAAAAATCAAAACCTAACAACACTAAATTCTGCATGTCTGACTTTTTTTTCCTGTGTGGCATTACTTAAAGGTCAACACTGCTCTCTTAATGTAGGTGTGAGTGCTGCATGTGTGCTTTTCAGAGCAGTAGTGTGAGGAAGCTGGCAGTGGAATGGCAGGACGGCCTCATCCTTATGACAGTAACTCCAGTGATCCAGAGAATTGGGATCGGAAATTGCATAATAGACCTCGTAAACTTTGTAAACATTCAAGGTAGGTGCTGTGTACTATCTACTGCATTTCAAAAACTGCACTGAAAGTCCATCCTAAAAGCTACTGTATCTGGTTGTGGCAAGTCCTGTCATAAACTTTGTAATTCTTCTTACAAGGAATGCTTCTTAATTATTTTTAAAGATGTTTTCTGACATAACTGATTTGTCAGCTTCCCTAATCTGTGCTTAGATTTGTTTTGCCATGGGTTGCATTTTAGTCTTTAAAAAAAACCCAAAAACAAAAAAAAACAAAACAGCTACATTCCTTGTGTGCATATCAAGACTCCAGTTGAGTGACTAAATACATGAATTTTTGGAGGTGCTTGCTAGGAGTTTCATCCTTGAAATATGTGCAGCTTGTCCATGGTGAGAACTAATAGTTGCTTGCATGCAAGTATCACTCTCTGTAGCACTTTCTTTATAAAGCTATGTGTCGTATCTTGCTTTTGCTTGCATCCCTCACAGTAAAAATGGTTTTTTTAAAATGCTTCTTGGTTTGACAAAATTAGTGAAATTAATTAGTGTTTTTCCAGTGAACAGTGTTCAAAAATGAACTAAGTAAAGCAGTTAGTCACCTTGCAAATATATGTGAAGAAGCATATTGCTGGAAAGATAGTTAAGCATCCGAATAAGTGTGTATCTTTCAAGTATTTTGCCCTTTTAGAAGTGCTAAATATAACTGCAATATCTCTGTGAACAAGCTAAAATTGTTAGTTATTCGAGCTTTCCTACTGGCAGGATGATAGGAAAAGAGCTAAGGAGCCTATTCAATAACAGCAACTGATTTCACATTTGTGTTTTATAGATGCAGACAGACTGCACTCAAGTGTTGTCCAAAGTATTCTTTAGGCAATTAGTACTGTGGGTTATTTTTCTGTCATTGATTCTTGAATAATTGTGAGAAATCCAAGAGGGCAGGAAAAAAGAATGCGCTAGTAATTAAAAGGCTCACGTAATTAGAGGCCTGTGCTGTGAGTAATGGAGTGGTTAACACAGAACCAAAGAGGGTGGCTGGTGCTACTAGTCAGGGTAGGTTTGTGGGTGTAGGTTTGTACAGCTGATGTTTTTACTGAGGTGGTGGTGTCTGGGGGCAGCTGATCCCGCTTCTTTTTTAGGATCCCAGTGTGCACAGCCTCTGCAGTGACCAGTGTTGATGGAATGGGGCATTGTGTGGGAGTGAGGGCTGGGCAGTGTCCTCCCATGATTCCCTTCTGAGCTGAAATTGATCCTGGCACAGAGGACCCATGATGGGGCTGTTAGGAACCGAAAAGAGCTCATTAACAGCTGTGGTCTGAGTGGTTTGACAGGTGCCAATACCCGGGTGCTCCCCGTGTGACCAGATTCAGGCTTTAACAGCTGGAAGCCAGGGACATGGGCCGGGTTTGTCACCTGCCTCAACTCCTTCTCCCTGGTGCCGGGGGTGGCACCGAAAGGGACACTGTCACAGCGGGGAGACACGGGAACTCGAGTCCTCAGCACCGTCATGTGCTCTAAAGGGCTCTTGGATGGGCAGTGGAGTTAGTGGAAGTTTGGTGTCAGCAGCTCAGCATTGCCTCTATGAAAAGCTTCCCTGAAGATACAGAAGTTACTAAGTATCTTCTGAGACAGAGGAAACCCAGTGGTTAAACAATGACATCTTGATCAGTGGCAGAAATGAATTTATGGTGATGAGTTGTAGTCAGCAGACCAGTTTGTCATAAAGTGCAGTAGCTGGAAGCTGCAGCTGGGTAAATCCAGTCCAGAGGAACAGGACACATGTCCGACCATGTGTGGTCTGGGGTGGATTATTATTTTGGGGAAATGTTTCAATAAAAAGCAGTCCAGCTTTCTGCAAAGATTATTTGATGCAGATAGGAGTTAATTCAAGGACGTCCATGGCCTGTGCCTTTCAGAAAGGCTGCTGTTGATTATTTCATGCAATCTGAATTCAAGGGTCACACATCAGAAGGTACAAAATCTGTGCCTCAAAAATAATTGCAGCTGTTGGACATATTTCTGGCAAAACACAATTTGTTTCCAATGCTGAGCAGCAGTTTGATGGAAACTTTTCATGTGTATGCTAGACATATAGTATTCAAGCTAACATCTGATAATTTTAATTTTCTCTTTTCCCAAACAAATGATCTCAGAAATCTTTGAGAATGAGAATCTAAATAATAGTTTGACATTGTAATAGAATAAGGGATAAATTAAGGATAAATATGTGTTACCTTATCCCTTTGAGATATTTGATTACTTCAGAGAATCCAATTCTTGGAAAATGGTGTACTTTATTCAAAAGCCTGAACAAAATAATTGGATTTTGTGTGTCTGAATATAGACATATTGCTACAATTTCTGACTTAATTGACGCTTTTTCTCCAGACAAGTTAAAGTCTCTGTGAAAAATACAATGTGAGGAGAAAAATGCATTTGGAAGCATAAGTTGTAATAATGTAACTAAAACTGTTTTGTTGAAAGGTTTGAGTACTCCAGTCTTGTTTATCTTACTCAAAATATACCTTGTTATCATAAAGAAGAAAATACTTTTTATTTGGAAAACATAATGGAGAAATAAGAGCTTTGTAATAAATAATCTCAACAAGGGAGTAATACAGGAGATAGATGCTTAGCTTATCACTTTTTGGTGCTTTGAAGTGTTTAATCCTCCAGCCTTAACATTCTTAAAATAGCCTAGATAATTTTCTTGACTCATAGAAAACATAATCTAGGGCTGTGAGCAGCCCTGTGTGTAGGGCTTGTGTGGCAGCAAGGAAAGCCATGAGTCTGTCTGGGGCCAAGGACATGAGGCAAAACTGTCCAAAGGGGAATGTATTGAATCCATACACAGGTCAGCATTATATCCTGTTCCTTCTAGTCTGGGTGTCCAATTTATGAAACCTGCCAAGCTGTACTGTTGTTTTCTCTCCTCCTGCTTCTTGTTCTGAGATGGGCAATGTAATGGAAAACTCAGAAGGGAGAGATGCAGAAAATAAGGACTAAAAATATAATGCATATGATCTCTGGTATAAATCTGCAGAGCCTGTCAGGATGAATTTATATGGTGCTAAAGATGACTAAATAATTGTACAAACAGTCTTGTTTGTCTAAGCTATTACAGAAAATTCTTAAAGATGCTTTTTATTTAAGTACCTGAATAAGATGGAAGAAAACGTTCAGGAACCATATGTTGACTTAACAGTGGTGAAGGTTCAAGAAAATGATCTCTGAATTCACATTTTCATTATTAGGTCTTGCTGTTCTGTATTTTCTATTCAATTTTTCTTCAGTTACTAGCTTCCCACATGTAATTTCTCTATAGTGCTGGAGTTTTTGTTGTTGGAAGACTTAAATTCTAATTCTCTTTTACTAAGTGCTTTTTCTAGAGTTGTGGTGAAAAACCTTTGGCTTAAATTTGCCTCTTCCTTAAGATTAGTACTGGATTTAATTTTCTAAATCTGCGTCTGTTTCAGTCCCATTTGACAGCTTCTTATTTGTTCATTCTGTTTAGATATTATTAGATCCAAAATCTTGCCTGCACTGTTGCATTTATGAATAATATGTGACTCTGCCTTGATTCTGTTGCCATGACTCTTGAATCTTTGAAAATCTTCAATTGCTTTTTAAATCTTGTCCATAGATGAGAAGTTATTGTGCAGATACTAAATGTTGGGATTTTTTCCCCCTAATATTATTTCTTCATGCTGGGAGGATGCATTCATGGGCTGTGAATGGAAGTGCCACTTGTCTCAGCATTTTGTAAAGTACATGAAGCATTCCCAGAAGAGATAATTTCTCCTCTCTGGAATGATATCAGAATGTATAATCTGTTTTCCACTGTGGGACAGGTTTTATTTCTCTTCCTGTGAATTGGATTTCTGCAGTTGAATATTTTGCAGCATGGGGCAGATACGCACAAGGTATGACATGAAAATAATGAGGCCTGCTTTAGCCATGGGCTCAGGTCATACTGTGCATCAGGCTGCTTTAAGTTCACTGCAAACATGCCTGTTCTTAATTGCAGCCTGAGACTGGCAGATCAAAATCTCCTCATCCAGGCTTTATAGGCACCAGGATGTAAAACCCTCAGAAGAAACTGAGATGGGCTGGAAAGAGCTGTTCTTGGAACCTAGAAAAATGCCTGCTCTCAGTGATAAATTTCAAAAACGCCAGTCTGTTAATCTTTTTTAAGATACCCAGGGTTTAGTTAGTGGTTCTAAACTGTTGTGGGGAGTGGTGTTTTTATTTCCTTTTTGATACCCTTCATTTCTGAAAGGACAGCTTATTCACACTGCTGAGAAGGGAAACTTAGTGGCTTCCAGGGCAAAAGCACACACTAAATCCTCCTGAACTTCTTCAGCAGCCAAATTGGCTTTTCCAACTATTATCAGATATTATTTGTGGTGGACTTGGTCACATTTAATTAGGACACAAAGCATTTTAGAGGTGATTATGCTCAGAATTAGATTTTTTTATGGACATCTCTTCATTGTTTGTACCTTTAATCTCTAAGAATAGAAACTGTAATGGCTACATACAGTTTCTGTGTTTGGACCCAGTTCCTTTGAATTTGAACTTCTGAAGCTGGCTTTTAATAAATGGAGGTACTTTCCAGTTCTAAGGAGGATAATATTCTTCTGAGTTTCTAAAAGTTTGATTTTTACTTAGCATCCATGTTGAAAATGGAGCAGGAATTGGTATATAAATAAAGGCAACGAGGGTTCTTTATGAAGGTCTTGTGTTTGGGTAGCTTGGCAGAAGTCATAAGGTGTGAATGTGTTCCCTCCTAAAGGTTAAGTCCTTGCTGCATTAAGAAATCCCTTTGGCAACTGAACATTCCACTCATGAGATCTTTTCCTGAAATGGAACTGAATTACTAAGAAGTACATTACTCATGGTTGAGAGAACCCACTGAAGACCAGAATTATGTGAATATTAAAGAATTTTGAGGGTGGAAAGTGTTGACAGAGTTTCTGCTTCGAGCTGAAGGAAGATCCTGTAGCAGTGCCCAAATTAAGCAGTGAGGATTGTCTGAGGGCTTCCTTACATGGAGCCCCAAGTTAAGTGTGGCTTCTGGCCTGTGTCTCCGAAAGATTTTGATGGGTTCATGTCCTGTCCTGAGGGGTCGTTTCTTGTGAGTTGGGAGCCAATCTATGCGTGGCATGTTCTTTCTACCTGACATAGGAGTAAGGAAGGAAAAACATCCCAACTCTGCTGTGGAGAAGAGACCCCATATAGCAAACCAGCACACTTGTACTTTCTCTTGCTGCTGTGGGGCTGTTCTATTAGAGGCAAAAGAATGCCAGAGAGAGGTTTTTTCAGCATTCTTTCCATATAGCTGATTATAGCCGTGTCTTTTGTGACTTACTCTGAAGGGAAAAAAAGGCTTACAAGGCTGATGGTTATTCTTCCCCTGGGGCATGGGGAGGGTGCTTGTGTGAACCATCAAAAGACCCTAAAACCAGGAGAAAATTCACTGGTTCGGGTAATTGAAATTGTGTGAGCAAAAATCTTCCTTCCATGTGTAAAGAGCTAACTCTTCAGGCCAGAACGCTGATGTTCTCCTGCCTTTCTAATCACAAGTCTCTTGTTTTTCCTACTGACTTCTCGTTTTTATTATATCAGTCGTTTGCTGAACAATCCTCCTCATTTCTTCAGCTTGCATCATGTTTTAGTTTCCACTCTAAGACATCTTGGTTGTTATTTATTGTAGGACTTTTAAACTATTCCTCCAGTGTACTGCGACTCCTTAGAATAGCCTGCAGACATTTTAGAAAGAATCATTTAAATAAAGCTGTCTCATAGTGCTTAGTTATCCTCCCGCCAAAAAAATATTCAGAAAATTTTACCGACTTGTGTATTTAATTTGCTTTGTTGCTTTTTGTGCTCAGCGGTCTCAGCTTGTCACGCATTTGATGACCTACTGATATGAAAATGCACAATGATTTCTGATCAGTAAATGTACTGATTAGTGTAATTATATACTAATAATGTGTAAGTTGTCACAAGGAATAATATATTTTTGTTAGCTTAGATTTCCTGGAAGAGGGATGCTTGTAGTTAAAAAATGGAGGTTGTGCTGTCTCGATCTCAAAAGGCTCTTGCTGTACCTCCTTATGAACTCAGCGAAAGGTGAATTCATTTGAAATATTAATCCAGGCAGGCTTTACAGGAACAAACGCACCGTCCCCTGAAACTCGCGTGGCTTTGCCTGTCTGGGCTGATCACTTGCACAAGCAGGAACTGTGACAGGGGAAAGTTGCGGCAACCTTCTCTCGGTGCTGTTGGTGTGCCCGGCAGCCGGCAGCACTGAAATAGCTCCGCAGATGGTCCCTGGCGCGGAGCGGAGCAGCTCCCGCAGCCCGGCTCTTCCTCCCCACCCTGCCCGTCAGCCGCGGTGCCCAATGGCTGCGGAGCGATGGGGAGGCTTGCAGGAGCCTGCGAGGTCACACGTCAGCCCTGCACTACGCATGGCTGAGTCAGGGACTGCGAGAAACTGAATCCAATTAATATCCAGAGGGGCTCGCAGCTCTTGACACTTAATGGACTGGAGAGCTACGATCGCTTATCCTGGAGGGGAAGATGATGGGGGAAAAAGTGAGGGTCGCTGATGGTGTGGCGAACTACTGAAGAAATGATGGAAATATCAAATATGCTGAACTTAACAAGTAATGCCAAAGGATGCTGATCTGGCTTTCAAAGCTGCCTTATTGGAAGGAACAGAATTCCTTTGTGCTCTGATTCCGAAATTGTTTCCGTGCTTCTGTGTTTCCTCCCTGATAGACACAAGAGGAAGGTGCGTATTGTTAAGAGGAATAATGTGTGGGCATAATTCAGGAGAAGAGCAAGGAAAAGGAAAAGTGCTGTCCTTTGTGTGCACAGGTCAATTGAAATGTCTACTGACAAAGAACAGGCTTGAGGGGGAGGAAGAGGGACATAAGCACTGTCGTTGTGTAAGTCCTGGCAGGATGAGCAGAAGGGATTTCTTCTAAAGCCTTGGAGCCTGGCAGCTGTAACTTAGTGTATAGCTAAAGCTCTATAGCCTGATTCTACAAGTGTTGATTATGAGAATCATCCTAGCAAAGGATGGATCTAAGTTTATATTTTAAAGAGACTTAATATAAGTTTTAGATCATAGACAGGGGGAAAAAGGATAAAAATCTCTTGGTTAATAGTCCACTGCTGTGTCCTTTTCATTTATTTAAGGATTCAGGGTGGGTTTGGGACTAATAAGTATATTGGTTAAGCACCATAATTCTGTGTAGACAAGAGCTGGCTTTATAAAACAAGTATATTTATTGGCAGTAGTCAGTAGGATGCACATGGAGTTTTTATGTTGGAATACATGCTAATTGTTTTGGCAGTAGAATTAATTTGGTCTAATGACTTCTTTTAATAATTAGTAATATATTCAAAGCAATCTGTTGTTATGTATAAAGACAAACTGAAGTTCTCCTTCCACAGATGACTCCAGAGCATCATTAAATTGAAGAGCATTTACATTTTTTAAAAACAGCTCTTTCCTTACTACAAAAATAGGAAGCATTACCAGTATGACAAGTTGCCATTTTGATGGTACTTCTTTTTTCCTCCTTCACATCATATTAAATAGATCTGCTTAAATAAAGCCTTGAGCTTATTTGGTTTTTTTTTTCATAAGGCAGCTGCTTTTAAAGAAAATGCCTCATTCCTTTGCAAAGGCAGAGCTTTCTTGATCCCTGTCTGAGGGGGAAAATAATTTCTAGCACTGACTTAAAGTTCTTGAATGGGTGTAGTGCATATGTTTCAATGTTCCTTTGGAGCCAGGGAAAAATGTGTATTGAATTTGTAAGTCTTGCCAAAATAGATGAATATTCATGAGGTTGTTTGGTTGTTTTGGTTTGGGTTTGTCTGTTTGGGGTTTTTTTGTTTCTTTTTTTCCCTGTAGAAAAGTAATGGATGAAGGAAGATGTTCTTCCCTTTTATAAACTTTTGGGTACTAGGTGGTCTTACATATATGAGGCTTTTTCCAGCTTTAGTGACTGCAGGAATGAGGGTTTAAAATGTTGTTTTCATTGTTCTTTTTCATCTCTTATACTTTTAAATTAAATGCAGGAGTCATTAGGCATGCAGGAGAAAATTCTGCATATGGGTTGGTGCTGTGCCTTATGGCTTCCACAGCCCAGAGTGCAGCTGGTGGTCATCAGATGGGGAATCAATTGAAAGTTGACTTTGCAAGCACTTCTTTTCAAGGTGAGATAGTCTTTGTAGCTTCAGATCTGTTTCTTGGAGGCTTCAAGTAAGGCTCTGTGCAGGCTCCACTGGGTGCTGTGGGCTGAGATTACAGGTGAATACAGTGTGGCAGCCATGGCTTCCTGGCACTTGGATCTCTCATCATTTCCCTGCTGTTGGAGAAGTCCTGGTGCTGTGTCTGGTCTGCATGGTGCTCCTGTGGGCCACAACAGTCCAGTTTGCCTGTTCTTCAAATGGGGAGGCTCTGCTTTGGTCAGTCTTATGTCCCCTGTGTAGATCGGTAGGAAGCTGCAACAACACAGCTGTGGAACTGCCCAGTGAATACCAATTTGTCTTGCCTTCATCACTGGGGACAGGTTTATACTTAGTCCCTTACTTTGCTGGTGTGCGGGGTTTGTGCATTCCCTGCAGAAACAACCTCCTGGCCCCACTGGCTTGTTAGAGGGGAAAAAGAGGATATGATGACCAAGTCCTTGTGTCAAACAAATCAAAATTACTTGGTAGTTCTGATGTCTTTCTTTGAACACTTGCAATTTCTTCTAAACCCTCTTTACAGGAAAATAGAAGTGACAGGTCTTCTTTTATACATACTGGCCGCAGACGTAGTTCCTTTTTCACAGTAACGATAGAGTAGCTCAGTGACACAACTTTCCCAGTCAGGTATTGCAGGGTAAAGCCAGTGCCTGTCTCTTCCAACATGCTGAGCTCCACCTCTGTACTTTCTCTTTGTTTGGGTTTAAACTCAGTTTTCTTGTTCATTGTAGAGCAAAGTTGTATTTCAGGGGTAGCATTGATCGGAGTGCTCGTGCTGTTTAATACATGGAACTTCCAGTTTGTCAGGTACATATCCAACAGATCAAGGAAATATTCTTTGTGAACCGTGACTCAACAGTGATGAAATTTAAGATTGACATTTTAGATGTCTGTCAGTAAGATGAATGAAGATTCATTATTCAGCTGGTGCTTCCTCAAGCCAAACTGACTGAATTCTCAGAAATCTTGGCATTTTGGCTTGGATCTTGTGGCTAATAGATGATGTGTCAGTGTCACAGCATTAATCTGTGCATTAAAGGACGAAAGTACAACATTGAGTGCTGTGGCCAGCTGCAATTTGAGCAGCCATTTGAAATTATTTACTAATCTGTCTGTTTCAGAACCAGTTGATTTACTATTCCAGGATCGTGTCCTCCTCCAGCTGGCAGCCTCTGCCTCTCCTCGTGTGGTGTGCTGAGCTGAATTGATGGCCCAGGCTCCGCAGGGAGGGCCCTGGCTGGCAGCAGGAGCAGGACGGATAATCCCTGAGCACTGCCCCTCTCCTGCCAGGCTTGCTGGCTGCTGGCACCAAAGCAGAAGTAGCCCCAGTTGCCATTCTGGGAGGTACAGCCTGGCATGGTCCTTCCTTTGGGCATGGCTCAGGAGGAAGCATGATGCTAGCTGAGTCAGTGTTGCTTCCTGTAGCACCTGTTTTTATCAGCTCCTGGGAAGAGATTATTAACTAGGGTTTGCCCTGCTTCACTGGGAACTCTGAATCACTGCTTAGAGGGTAATGTGGCTTTAGATGGTTTTCTGGATTAAGAATCACATTTTAATTGTCTTCTCTGTTAAAGGGGAATTCGTGTTTGCGCTGCCAAAATGTGTGATAAGCCTGCATCCCATTACAGTGGTTCTGTTTAATTTTCTAGTGTGTTTCCCTTATTTAAAGCAAATAGAGCTCTTTAGTTACTGAGAAAGAGTGAGTCATGCATTTTGATACTATAAAATGTGACACCTGCAAAACTCTGTTTTCTCACAGCATGGTTGGAAATGTTATCAGGTCTAGGATCAAAGCTGTGCTTCAACAGAGGCCTGATCACATGAGGCTTTATTGGGATTTGCAGAGATGTTTTGTCACCAGACTCCTATGTAGGTGTTTGAGTACTCCACACATACACACCCCCTTTTGTGGGATCCTTGATTATACCATAGCATGCAAATATAAGTACACAGATGAGATACAGAGGTCCTTAAAAAAAAAAAAAATAGCAGTTTTTGGAAAGTTTAGCCTTAGTAGTGATGAGTATTGTCATGTAGAAACTGTGGTCAGACTTTGGTCTTGAGTTAGAGACTGTAATCACTATTTCTGATAATTTATGGGCATAGTTTGTACCTATGAAAATGGTTATGTATGTGTATGTCTTTCTCAAAGGAAAGGTGCAAAGGTTTTGCTAAATTGTTAATGTTTTTGAAAGGGAGGTTTGCAGATCTCATGCTTGCAAACTTTTGCACATTTCACTTTCAAAATAAAGAATTTTCCTTTCTCTAAAAGAGAGGTAAAACAAGTAAGGAGACATGTTAGCCGTGCTGAAATGTTATAAATCTTAATACCTTCAGAATTGCATTGGAAGTCCGGAGGAAATTTCCTTTTAATGGAAGTGCTTGGATCATTATTCTTGGACTGTAAATCTGAGCGTTTTCATCCAGAAGCAAGGCTTGCAGTTCTTTTCCCGCATTCAATAGACCTTTGGCTGACTCCACATCCCAAAGATGCATTTCTTACTGCAGCGTATTTTAAGCTTGGCAGGAAACAGGATTGCAGTAGATTCCTTCTGCACCAAACTTCTGCTTTATTGGACACAAGATCCTGCCCTCATTCTGACAGGGTGGGGAGAACCTTGTGTGCCTTAGTGAGAGGTACATTTCTGATCCCTTGTGTTGTGCTGAACCCTCATCTATCACAGTTTTTTTGTTCTGAGCTAAGCTCCTCTTCTTATCAATCACTGAAACCTGAAACTGCAACATCTCATGCTAGTGGAATAGCCTTGATTTTTTTTTTTTTTTCTGTAGTTACTTTTAAACAACTTAAAAGAGAACACTCTGCACAACCTGCTTATCCAGTGAATGCTTTCATATTTGTTGTGTTTTTCTTAGCTAGGTCAGCACTCTTTGTGTTTTTGAATCCTACAGCATTCCTGCAGTCATTATTTAAGGTCTCTTGGTAGGAGTGATGGGATTTGCAGGCTGCAGGCAAGTGGGGCATTGAGGTTCCACTGGGAAATTATGACTCTGCTTTGTCTGTCAGACCTTGTAGCTGTGCAGATGTCTGTCTGGGTTATCCAGTACCTGAGGCTTTGGGAATTTCTTCAGTCAAACCCATAAATAAGGAGTGTTGTCATGCTGACACTTGAAAGGTAAATAGCAAAAGAACTGCTTTAGGAATTCTGGTGGGGTGCAAGGACACAGACATGTTTGTGCTGTCCAGACATACATTTTTCTCTTTTAAAGAGTATAAATAGGAGATATAAATGAATTTTTGGTAAATTCAGCAATAACTGTTTTAACTTGATATTGAATTTCAAGATTGTTTCTGAGAGTTCTGCATCTCAAAACTGACTAGCTTTGTTGGTTGGTTTAATAATTGCAAAATGTAATAGATATCTTAAATTGAGTAATGTGAACTTAATCACAGTCTAAAACATCTTCTATATTATATTATATAAAACTATTATATTAAAATGTGCTGATTTAGAACAAATACCCAGCTTGTTACTGACAGTCTGGTAGGTCGTGGCTTTAATTATATAGTTCATGTGTTTGCTGCCTGGGTTGTAGTGGCTTACTGTTGTTCCTTCTAAGAATAAATGAAAATTTTTAAAAGAATGTGCAGAAATAAACTCTTGGCTGGTGTCTCTTGATGTATCCACTAGTTTAAGGCCGATTACCTTTGGAAAGGGCAAGTTGCAGGAAAAGTGTGAAATCAGCCTGTGGTCTGAAAAGGGTTTGCCAAGATAGGTTTCACTGGAAAAAAAATTACCCCCAATTTCTAATTTAATTGTTTGATTAGAACATTTAATTTAACAGTAAGAGTCAAAATAAAATGCTCATTTGTATTTGACTCCCCTGTTCTGGAAGGGATCTGTGTGAATACAGGTTCACAGGCAGGCTCAGCTGATCAGGTGCTGTCTCTGTAGATCACAGCAGCAAACAGGTAATTCCTTCTGTCTACTTAGTGTTCCAGATAATTGTTCCTGTTTGTAAACATGAGTACAACAAAGAAAATGGAGCTGGATAATCCTAATCTTGGAAACATGTCCATGGAATGTGAATGCCTTGAAAATATTGTATAATGTTTCTGAAATTTTGAAATGCTGAAGATTTCACTTATTTCTGTTTTCAGCACCTCATCCCGTGTTGCTAAAGGAATAGACTACACCAAAATGAGCCTCCATGGTGCAAGTGGTGGACATGAGAGATCAAGGGACAGGCGCAGATCAAGTGACAGATCTCGTGACTCATCCCATGAAAGAGCAGAATCTCAGCTCACTCCATGCATCAGGAATGTTACTTCACCAACAAGACAGTATCATTCTGGTGTGTGCAGATCTCTACCATTTCAGGAGTAAAAATTCTCTAAATTTCAGTACTATTTTGTTAAAGGAATACAATAAAAAACATTATTTGTTGATTACACAACATACAAATTTCTTACATGTGCCCTGGGCTGGGAATAAATACGCTTTCTTGATAGGCTGGAACTTTTTTTTAGTCTGCAGTGTATATTCCTACATGATGTTCTTATTTAGTTCTAATCACAAAAACAGTCTAATTTTTCTAAGAAAATGGAGTAGACACTTCCCCTTTACTTTACACAGTGTAGGTATTTGGAAATAGAGGAAATAAGGATTTTTTTAAGTGACAAAACATGGTTTGTTTCTTTGAGCTATAGCACCAACTGTGATGCAATAGCTTCTGTATTGGTTTGAGGTCCTTTTTCAGTACTAGAATGCTGAATTTTCCTTGTAAAGACACTAGGGGAAGGTGAGGTGGTTCTAAAGTCTAGGTGATACAAACTTCAGGATCTCATTTATGTGCAAATATTTTTGAAGGCATCTTAAACCAGAATAGGTTTAAGCAAAATAATTTGTACTTAACTTCTCAAACTAATGTGTTTTTTGCCTGGAAAGACACAAACTGCATGGAACTCATGTAAATCTCTGATTTAATTTCCTGTTTTTTTCTCCTTCCACCTCGTTGCCACTAAAGATCGCGAGAAGGATCACAGTTCATCTCGGCCCAGCAGCCCCCGTCCCCAGAAGACATCCCCAAATGGTTCTGTTGTCAGCATGGGCACCAGCAGCAGGAACAGCAGCCAATCAAGCTCAGATGGCAGCTGCAAGGCTGGTGGGGAAATGGTGTTTGTGTATGAAAATGGCAAAGAGGGAGCTCGGAATGTCAGAACTTCCGAACGAGTAACGCTCATTGTGGACAACACCAGATTTGTTGTAGATCCTTCTATCTTCACTGCACAGCCTAATACAATGTTGGGCAGGTTTGTATCTTTTTTGGTTTTGTTTCTTTTCCTTAGCCGCCAGCTGTTATAGAGAGACATAAATACTTTGTGGATATTTAAACTCTTCAGATAGCTGTTGGACTTGTATTGCTACAGCTGATCTTGCTGATGTTTAATACTACCAGTTTGCTAATGTCTTTAAGTAAAAATCAGATACAAGTTCTCCTCTGGTTTTGGCAGGGTGGTCAAGAGATGTCTATTACCTAGAGATGACATCTGATAAATAAATTAACATTTCATGATGTTCCAAATACTTCTGTCTTCCTTAGCATTGCTTCTGTATTCAGTCTACCTCATTCTTCCTCTTCTTTTTAAAGCTAGGTGCTTCATTAAACAAAGTGGCATAGTGAGTGTAGTCGCTTTCAAAACAGTAAGGAAGAAAACCTTGAAGGTGTTCATTTTGCTTAGTGGGCCCACCCTGACAACATGCAAGCTCAGCCCATTCATCTTCTGAAATGTCAGATAATCAGTGTAACAGCCCTGAGCCTCTCAGTAGAGAGATTGAACGCTCAAAAGGATCAACACTTGAATGCAAGTCCACAATATGTGTGTAATGATTTCTGTAGCGACTACAATGAGCAGCATATGTACCATGTGTGTTTGGTGGGAAGATTCTATACTGGACTTGCTCAAATTCTGGTTGGTTTTGCTTTGTCCAAACATAGAGGGCACTGCTTAAAATCTTGCATCAAGAATGAAAAGAAATGAAGGTTTGTCCATGTCACTTTAGATTTGGCTTTTTCATTGAAATGTGGCTGTTTCTCAGCCCGTAAGTATATAATCCTATTTTAAATGCATATATATAAATCTCTTTGCCATGGTGCAGGTAATAAATGTGATTAAACAATTTCTGCTCTGTTTAAATCATCATAGTGTGGGATAAATTGTACCTTGGATCCCTGCTTTGTGAAATGTTGGGTGAGTCACAGAGAAGGCAAAAAATGCTTCTCTGTCTAAACTTTCAAAGGAAATAAATGGAAGGAAGAATCAATAGAATTAAATAATTGATTTAAAGCACTTGTATATTATACAATACATGCATACATGTAAATATCCAGACAGCCTGGGAGTGTATCTGCTGAGGTAAAGCAATGAAATAGTTCCCTTTTCCAGGGCCTGCCTCAGAGTAAGTGGTGCTGTCTAATGCACTGGATTCTTTGTGCATGTGTGATGCTGAGTTATTCTTCCTTTGGGATTGGTTCAAGGAACAAGCTTATTTTATCTTCTGCTAATTGAAAAGTAGGTTAATAAAGATACAGAAATACTGCTCTAACATGCAGGTTATTTATAAACCCACTTTCCCTCAAAGTCAGCTTGCAGGACACTAAGCAGGAACAGCTTGGCAGGTAAAAGTAACTATAATTAGAATGTATTATTTGCCTTGAGCCTGTATCCTGTTAGACTGCCTTTTTCTAAACATTGTTTCTTGTCCGGAAGAGTGGTCAGAAAACAGATCATTAAGTGAAAAACATAGACCCTGCTGAACAGAATACCCTGTTTTTTCCCTGTATTTTCTGTACAATTTTTTGCATTTCATTTTTCTTACTTACAAACAAGAAAATTATACTAAGGAATTCTAACCCAAGTTGCTTTCCTTCTTGAGCAGGATGTTTGGATCAGGCAGAGAACACAACTTTACACGTCCCAATGAAAAAGGAGAGTATGAAGTTGCTGAAGGAATTGGTTCCACTGTGTTTCGTGCTATTTTGGTGAGTTTTTAGGGGCAAGTACTGTTAGGACAAGCACTATTAAGAAGTATCAAGTATTAAGAAGTTAAACTTCTTGATTTAACTTTACTTGCATATCTAGGTTTTGTGGATGGAATAGATACTGCTCTTTATATTGTTTAGTAGGGGGGGAAAAATGCTTGATATGAAGCCCCTGTTTCTGAGATGTGAGCATATGACAGCCAGGGAGAGAAAGTTCACATGAAAGAAACTAAAAATTACTGCCTGACAGAAATTAATTGACCTTTTCCTATGCATTTAGTTGACCAAATTCAGGTATATTCAGGCCTTCTAGTGCTGAAATGAGGTGAAACAGCACTGGAAGTTAATTTCCTGCTTTACCAGGAGTAAAGCAAACTTTGGTCTGAGATGGAAATGGCCCCTTATTTAATATCCACACAGAGAAATAGAGCTGCTGCACTGCTGTCTCAGCAGAGTTGGAATGGGAGGAGGTCAGTGAAGTATAGATAAAAGACAGCAAAATTATCAGTATTAATAGTTGTCACTTAAATAACAATTTTAAACAGAACTCAGTGCTCTGAAAACTGATAAATTTGAGGACAGTAAGATTCACAAAGTTTAACATATGTTGCTGTATCACATTTTGGGGACTTTCTTTGTGGAGAAGGCATCATAAATGAAATGATGAAATGTTTCTGTTGGTGAATGTTAAAGTACACTGTGTTTTTTCTTGGTGCATTCCTGTAGGATTACTACAAGACTGGAGTTATACGCTGTCCTGATGGGATTTCTATTCCTGAATTGAGAGAAGCATGTGACTATCTCTGTATCTCCTTTGAGTATAGTACTATAAAATGCAGAGATCTGAGTAAGTACAGAGTTTATTCAAATAATTTGAATTATACAGATTGGCTTAAGCAAGCATGTGTGTGTGTGTTAATTCTAAATCATATCCTTTATGGAGATAAAGATGGCTAACACTACATGAACAAAATCCATCCCTTTTTGTCTCTTACGTAATAAAGCCCTAAAACCAATGTATTTATGTTCTTTGAAAAATCATGTGTGATGTTTCAGTATCTGATTCTCTGCTGTGGCACACTTAACTCTATCATTGCATCTGCAGTACAGATACAATAACATGAAGTGGTATATTTTTTTGCAGAGGACAGAGAGGGTCATTCCTTCAGCGCTTTGCTTAGGAGAATGCGGCTGTCTCCCTGGTGAAAGTAGCACAGCTTTGCTGGTGGAGCAGGGTGCTCCAGGGTTCCCAGCACGAGCCATTCTCTTCAGCTCCATCATCCCTGAGCTCAGCCAACTCTTGGCCTTGCCTCTGGTTGCTGTGCTCTCACTGTGTGTGCAGTGCAGGGCCAGCCTGTGGCATTCCTGCTGGGAATGTTGTACAGGACACCTGTGCCTTCCCCAGCAGGGCTGCCTGGAGCACGCTATCCTTAGCAGAGCGATTTAGCAGCTCCTGCTGTGAGGGCTTTGAGAAGCTTTGGTTTTAAGCTACTGCTTATGAAACGCGGGTTGTGTGCTCTGCTCTTCCAGCAACTGGCTAAAATGTTTCTTTTAGAAAAACCAAGAGCAGTCTTGCACAATTACCAAATGTTTAGCAGTACTAAAACATTGAGGAGACTTCCTTCAAGTCACTCCTCTGCCTGCCTAAGACTATGGTAATAGGTGCCTGACAGGCCTGTTAGTTTCAACTTCTGGTAAATATTCAATTAAGTTCTGAGCTTATACAGACTAATAGGCTAAGTGTCTTTACACATGTCTGCAGTAATACTACAAGATAAAAAGATCTACCATTTCTTATTGCTGCCTTCACCTCTTTACCAAGCTTTCAAATGTGCCTATGCTTAAAATTTTCTTCTAGGTGCTCTCATGCATGAATTGTCAAATGATGGTGCTCGCAAGCAATTTGAGTTTTACCTGGAAGAAATGATTCTCCCATTAATGGTAGCCAGTGCCCAAAGTGGGGAGAGGGAGTGCCACATTGTTGTGCTGACAGATGATGATGTTGTTGACTGGGATGAAGAGTATCCCCCACAAATGGGAGAGGAATATTCACAAAGTAAGTTTATCTTCATTGTTCCCACCAAGCCATACCATGGCAGTGAATGTACTGATTTAAATTGTTGTACAGAAGCACCACTAGCAAAGCCTTTACAACATCCCTAATGCCTCACAAAATAAAAACCTCTTGGGTTTGGTAATTCTGCTTAATATTTTGCTTCACAGAAGCACATGTAGCTTGTTATGTTCAACTCTAATTAAAAGGAGAAACTAATTTTTATTAAGGTATTGTCAGCCAGTGAGGGGGAAGAAAATACTTCTTCAGAAAGGGCTTGATGAATCACATGGGTAGCAGTCATATTTACTGTGGGAGAACAACCAGAAGGTTTTTTGGGGAAAAAAACAAGTGCTATTATTTTTGGAGCATTACAGTTGTGTGTATGATCAGTTTAAGCACCTGTAAATGGACTTTATTTCCCTGCAAGATGTGCAACCAATCCATTTCCCAGTGTCTTCAGCTGTTTTTCTCGAGTTCTTAAGTCTCTCCCCCTCTTACGAAATAGAAATACTGGAGTAAAGCAAAACAGTGGAAAAGATAAACCTTTGTATTTTAGGGCTACAAGTTTAATATTTGAAAACAGAAGGTTTTTTTTCTCATTAAAATGTATTTTTAGTTATTTACAGCACAAAGTTGTATAGATTCTTCAAATACATTGAAAACAGAGATGTGGCCAAATCAGTTCTGAAGGAAAGGGGGCTCAAGAAGATCCGCCTGGGCATCGAAGGTAAGGGAAGCATTGCTTGTATCTCACTCTTTGGGCTTCAAGGTCTGCTGCACTTCTCTGCTTTATGGTTTTCTCTGTAGCTGGAAAAACAAGAGGTTGGTGGTGTCTTTCCAACTGAGGCTGGATGACAGGATGGCCAGAAGGGAAAATTTTACCCCACAAGCAACAGGGCCAGCTAGAAAATGGGATTATGGGCTCCAGACTAGTGTCCAAGCTGTGTCAGGCGGCTGGGCTCTGTGCAGACAACTTAAGTGGTTTCTGCTGACTTCATGACTTGCATCTCATGCCCTTTGCCCGTTGGTTTTAAACAAAATCTTCTCCATGCTTTATTTGAAGTAACAATCCATTTGTACAGCTTTGTGTATTCTGTTTGTGGCCTGTTTTTTTTCAGGTTGTGAAATGAAAAATACTGTGTTAAGAGGCAGGGAAACGTTTTCTTTGAGGAAATACAAAACTATGCAGTGGATCAGTGAAGTGCAAAGAAATACTGATGTGAAATAAATATCTTGTAAGTTAGGAGGCCAGTCTGTAAAATCTCACTGAGTAGTCTTATTTTTATCGTGAATGTAAGAACTGGGTTGCTTTGCATTACATTTTTCTTCTGATTGTTGACCCAGATATTTTAGAATCCAGTCTTTATAATTAGCACTTTCTATCATTCACTCACCAAGTTGTCATAGTTACGTTTGTAATTTGCCAAGCAAAAGCAAATGCTTTTAACTGGGTGTGAACTCTAAAATAAGAATTTCAACTGAACAAGGTGGGAGCCTTTTAGCTAAACAAGAACTGGCCCTGTCTGTAATGCTGGTTAATACTGGATGGCTTTGGACTAGGAACAACTGTGGCACCAAACTGTAATGCTGTAGTAATGGGTAAAATGAACATTATTGCTGGGGAGGAGGGCAGAGATGATTTGAACACAGCATAACCAAGGGCTGTGCTCCGTGTCCCAGCAGTGCTGATGGTGCTGTGCTTCCTGTCTTTGCCAGGTTACCCCACGTACAAGGAGAAGGTGAAGAAGCGGCCGGGTGGGAGGCCGGAGGTGATTTACAACTACGTCCAAAGACCATTCATCCGCATGTCGTGGGAGAAGGAGGAAGGGAAGAGCAGGCACGTTGACTTCCAGTGTGTGAAGAGCAAATCCATCACCAACTTAGCGGCGGCAGCAGCAGATATTCCCCAGGACCAGCTGGTGGTGATGCACCCTACTCCGCAGGTAGATGAGCTGGACATCCTGCCCATCCACCCTGCCCCCAGTAACAGCGAGCTGGAGGCCGAGGGCCAAAACCCCCCGCTCTGATCCCACCTCCCCTCCACCACAAGCATGCTCCTTACGGTGACTCTGTACTCAGCTCATACACACTGCAATGCCAGTTTTTCCATTGTGTTCCGGTGTTTAGGATATTGCAGTAGGGACCTGGCACGGCCTCAAGAGCTGCCTGGCTGTTCTGGGAGGAGTACAGCTCCAGCACTGGGTTCAGTGACGTTCGTGTCTGTGTTTACCAGTAGGTTTGTGACGTTGGTGACTTGTGAGCTGGCCTGGCCCCGCGCCGCAGCCTGGGGCCGCTGTCGTGACACGGGGGTAGGAAGCAGAGTGGGAATTGATAGTAGCACTTTACAAATGGTTGAGAAATGGAATTTGAAGCCATTTTTTATAAATGTATTGCACAATACTAACAAAGTGCTTCTATCAAAGGTATTAACTGTACATAGTTTTGCTCTGAATAGATTGACCCTTTTAAAGTTATTGTATATGGTTGAGCACAAAACTACTTACTCTTGGGTTTTTGGATTGAGGATGTGATTCAATGACCCATGTAACATCTTGTGCGAGTTCTTTAGTGAATTTTTTTCACTTGTTTGCAGCGTGAGCCATGTTCAAAAATTGTGAACAACGGATAGGGGCTTTATCTTAAATTTTGCCTTACCTTAAGCTGTTCACAAATATTTATTTAATACATTTTTCATAAGTGTCATGAAATAGGAAAATGCAAATGGTTCATTCTTCATTTATTAATGATTGTAAACAAGTTTTTCATGCAAATAAAGTTTCCATTATTTTAATGGGCTTGAGTTATCTGCAAATTATGAATTTTGCAAGTAGTCGCTTTTCTTTTTTCTGGGGAAGGAGGGTTATTATTAAGTGAAAAACAAGTATTGCTTAAAGATTATCAGCCTATTTCATTCCACCTGCCTGTTGTGCTTTTCTCGGGATAAACCTGAATCTAGGAGTAAGTAATAACAGCTTCTCTGGGAATTTATTGTCATGACAAAGTCATCTAAGTGTATGTAAGGCACTGGTTTTCTTCCCTTTTCCCCCAAGGCTAAAGAAATGATAAATACCAAGTGCTTCTAGCATGCACCTTCAGCAGGGTTTTATCAAATTTATTTATCAAAGTAAATGCTCCATCTTAGAACAAGGGAAACATTTATTTTAAAAATATTTAACTGTCTAATACATTACACTTTAACAATATTTATAGTAAAGGATTCTTACAAGAAAGAATAAACAGCTTTATGGTACAATTAGTATAAGAAATATCCACATGGGGACTGTTTTGCAGTGTAAAAACACACCATACATCTGAAATGGTCATTTGCATATAAAAGCTACCACTGATGCCAGTGAGTTGCACAGTGATTTAAAAAAAATTTCAAACAACAGAATCCAAAATATACAAGTATTGCAAGCTATACACAGCTAACCAAATCAACACAGAACACTGTAGCAGGTTATTCCACTTTGTCTGAAGTTACACATGGTAGGATGAGTTGCATTCTGACGTAGCTTTTATGAAATTCCTACATAAAAGCTTCTCAGTCCCACAAGTTTCACAGACAGCAGAACTCCACCAGTAAATGCACTTTGATATTTGGGTGTTGGGTGCATCATTTACAAGGGCCAGGGCAGGTCACTGAAGTCCACGGGGCCCCCGAGCCCCGCGTCAGCCTCCAGCAGGCTCATGATCACCGCCATGGCTGCCTCGTCGTTGCTGGGGCTGCTCGAGCCCTGGTCGGTGTCGATCATGTCGATGCCTATGTGGGAGTTCTCCCCTGCAATGGAACACAGCACCAGCCTGCAGTCAGTGGGGCTGGAATGGCTGATGGGGGGAATGTGTGAGGCCCGGGCACACCCCTGGGAGCTGGGGGGCACAGGAAGGAGGTTGGGTCACTCCTCAAGCAGTGACTACTGCGCCTTACAGGGACAACCTCAGTGCCACGTTTCAAATACAAGGCTACATCTTCAAATACAAGACTACCTCATCTTCAGCTCTTTGGAAGCACTCAGAGAAAGCCATTGAGGAGCTGAGCTAATTCACACTGATTCAGCAAGAGAAAAGAGGCTTCCAAGTACTACCTATGAAAATTTCCAATTTAAATAAGTGTGCAAAATAGGCTGCCAGGCACCCCTCTGGGCACACAGAATGGTTGGCTATGGCTTTGTGCCTCAGCTGGAGCCTGCAGATGCTAAAAGCAAGTTACTGCTAATCTTGTTACAATGTCCATGTGTTAAGTTTAGCTGGTATTGAGGATGTTAGTGTGTGACTTCACTTACCCAGGATAGAGGAGTTGTCGGAATATGGGTAACCAGAATTATCCTGGATTTGCCCAGACAGCAGCCCAGCTGAAGAAATGTCTGGAGTGCCACCATTCAAGATCTTGAAAGAAAAAACAGAAGCTATAGAGCAGCAGGAAATGGTGCATTAAGTATTAAATTGTCCTATATTGGGACTTTTAATATAGGGTAGATGGACTTCCCCAAAAAACCCTGTGCTTTATAACAAACATATTTCTAAACAAGGAGAAATATCAAGGGGGTGCTAAAAACACTCAACCCCCGACCTGTATTTCCCTTTATGCCATTCCAGCAGCTCCGACTCTCTGTACATGTTGAATACTGTAGGGCAGAAGCAGCAAGAATAACTGTTACTAGAATTGTAACTCTGTTCCAACTTGGAGTTTTGTTTCAAGAACAAAGAGAGCTGGGAATAGACAGAAATATTTACTGTCTGTTCCCGTACAAGTAATTCTTATGTGTAGTCATCATAATTTCTAAGAAAAAAAAAAGGTTAAGTAAGTCTGAAGCAGTGCATAAGGATCTGGATAAGTGCTCTTCTTGCCTTGGATAAAACTTCCATAAGCATTTAGAGATTCCTGGAAGCAGCCAGGACAAGTGTTCAGGTGGCTCAGTGCTGGTAATGACACCTGAATGCCACTCAAGCAATCTTAGAGCAAGGCAGGTGCAGGGCATTGACTTAAAAATAACCCCTCAGTGCCCAGGAAAGCACGGAATTGTCCTGTTTTGTGCTACAGCAGCCCAGGAACACTGGTGGGATTCACTGAGGCACAGCCGGTGCTGCAGTGCCAGCACTTCCAGCGTTCACCAGCACGGGGTGTTAGAGAGTTTTTGGAGGGGAGACAGATCACGAGAGCTGTTCCGTGCAGCTCTGCTGAAAAAATACAACCTAAAGGGCAGGTGGATTTCAATCACTGCTGGTGTTTGGGAACTGCTGCTCTCTGCCCTTTAGGCAGAGCTGTATAGGGGCTGTGAGCACTGCAGTGGCTCGGTCAGACTTCTCCAGCCAAGCAGCCAGGAGTTGTTCCCAGGAGCACAATCCCGCATCCCTTGTCATGACTGCCTGAGACTGTGGGTGAAGTTTCTGCTTACTTTCTTCCCTCCCGGCGAGGATGTGTCTGGTGGGGGGGTGCTGGTGATGTTCAGAGGACTTGAGCCACAGCTGGAAGGTGATGATCCTCTTATCCTAAAACAGGGATAAAACAGGGCATGGATTTACAAGCAACTCAGAGATTTAGAATTTCAAATGCTGACTTTAGCATCAGATGCCATAAGGTGCTGAAAGTGTGAGCTTCATTTTTGTAATTTCCTCCCTTTTTCACTGTTCTTCAAACCAGCAGGAGCAGCAAAGCTTTTATTTGCAGCCAGATCAACAGTCCTGTGTAAATCCAGCCTGCTTGGTCTGCAACCTTTACCTCCTCCCTGCTTTTGTTCCTGCACAGCCTTCACAGAATCAGAAGGTAAAGATCCTGGCTGCTAAGGAAAGCCTCATTTTTTTTGTATTTTACTTCAATTTCCACCAGCTAAGAATTCTAGCTGCCTCAGTCACATAACCCAGACTCCTTCAGTGAGCTCCTGCTACAGAGGTACACTGGACACTGGATTGTTTTTAACTGCTCAAAGCCATTTAGCTTGATCAAACATCTTTAATAATGAATAATGTATTGATTGTAGAACCAACAAATCTCTAGACTAAAGGCAGGAGGGGTAGTCACAGAGAAAAGCAATGGAAACGGGAATCTTCTCCTTGGCAGAGTTCCCCTGGGAAAGCTGAACAGAAGGCAGCTTTGGAAAATAGTAACAGCTGCTGAAGAAGGACTGGAACTAACCCAGGGTCTGGACTGAAATGCAAACATGGGTGGTAACTGCACTACTACACTTACTTGGGCTAATTAAGTGTTTTACAGCTACTCAAAGGGATGGTTAAGCATCGAAGGATTGGCTCAGCCTTGGTTTGTTTTTTTTTTTCCCTCTTCCCCCTTTTCCTATTCCTACATGCAGGAACAAAGCCTTAGGGATAGGTCTGCTGTTCCCTTAAGTGAGGATGTAGGGAGTCTGCTGTCTGCAACAGGAACAAAACTATGGGAAACAGACTGAATGTGTTCCTGAATTGCTGCTCAGTCTGTTTAAATTGCTACCACTAAACAGCTGCTGGGTGAGACCACTTTTATAGGAAAGGGAACACAGTTCCTAAGAAGAAACCCCTGAGGAACAGGGATTTTTAGCCAAGAGAAATTAAGTGGTACCAACTGAAAGCAGCTGCTCACACAGGTGAGAACACGAGAAGCAGCTGTGGATCCCCACAGTCCCTTAGTAAAGAGGGCGACAAGACCCCATGTTTGACCCCAGCCCCACATCCTGACTGCCATGGGAAGGCTTCTGCATTGTGTCCTTGCTCCAAGAGCTCCAGAGGAGCTGCACAGGCTCATCATGCACATCTAACAACTCCAAAAGCATCTGAGTGAATGGATCACATGAAAACAAACACTGCTTTTCTGGCACATGGTCAGTAGCTTTGTCATTTGGAGGTTGTGCCACTCACAGCCTTAAGTCACTGGGAGAAGAACAGTCTGGAATGGATTTGTTTCTAGTTAGCTGCTCTTATTAACTCCTGTTTCTGGTAAACAGGTCATCATCACCACTGCAAAAAAGTTCCAGTATCAGTCTTTTGCAACAGAAAGCTGGAAGGCTGTAACTTCGTGCTTTTGTGTTTGACTGCCTCAGGGATGCAGAACAGGAATCTGTAGCTGTCAGTCAAATACAATGGATCATTCCTTATTCAGGCTGGAGATAGACTTCCTTAATTTCCTCTTAAAGAACAGTAATTCCTCTTAAAGAACAATAACAAAACAAACAATGATTTTCCTCTCATTTCAGACCATTTGCTCTCACCTGTGAATCTCCATAATTTCTTCAGCAATCATCCTCCCTATTTTACCTGCCCCAGCTCTTGTTCCACCTGGAATTCCAGGCACAGTGGGATGGGTCCTTTTGGGGCCACCTGAAATGAGATGATACCTTAAGATCAGATAAAAGCTTGAAAACCTCCACAAAGCATTTGTGTTTAGGCTTTGATCAGCTGCAGGACATTCTGAACTGGATTTATTTACAGTTCCACCAGCTGAGTGCCTTGCCTTCAAATGTAAAGCTCTGGCTTGCAGTGAGCTGTGCTGAGTCTCAGATGTCCCACTGTGCCAGCAGGGACAGAACCGATCCAAAGTCTTTCAGAATTGAGGATCTGGTGCTACCTCTTGCCCAGAGCTGGTACAGAATGGCTTGTCAGACCTGCTCTACTCTGTGCCCCAACAAGTCTTCTCCAAACATGTTTGTTCTCTGCTCTGTGTGAAGAACTTGCCAGTGCATATTCCATTCAATACAGGATAAGCCCAAGGTACCTGATGACTGCAAATAAAGCCCCTGCAGGTAACTGCAGGAACCTGAAGTGGAGGGAAAGGTGAGGTTTGAACAGTTAGGAGGTGTTACTGAAATGTGATTTGACACTTGCACAGCGCTTGGAAAGTTGTCAGAAAGGAGGCTGATATAATCCAAGGCAGAGAAAAGATCACACTGAGAGGGCAGGAAAGGCCTCAGTATTGTTTATCTACAAGGGACAATTGCCTACTTTTGGAAATGCATATTAAACAACAGCAACCCTCAGTAGGTGTGGCTCAGACCCAAAACTAAACCTTATTTTCCTTCAGGATGTTACAAACTCTCAGTGCAGAAGTGCAGCAAATTAGTGCAAGCAGGATGAGCTGCTCCCAAGGCACAGCAGCCAACAATGCCCTGAGAGCACAAGAGTTACCTTCCCCAGCCTGGAGCACGCTGTCCATGCTGTGTGGGGACGCTGCCAGCTGTGGAAAGGCTGCATCTCCGCTGTCCAGGACGGTGGTGCTGTGGAGTTCAAGGATTAGAACAATCAGTGAGACAAAACCCTATGAGTGATCAAAAACCCGCAGTCATGCAGTCAGTTTCGGTATGGAATGCTTCAGGGTTTCAGTAAAGTGTGAGTCAGTGCCACCCCAGTGGAAGCAGGGCTACATAAACAATAGAATGAACCACCCTGTTCCACCTCAAAGTGAGCAATGCAGGACTCCAACAGCTTCTCTTGTAAGAGAATTCCTCTACAGCAATTATTCTGCTGAGAAGTCACCTCAAGAAGAAGGTAAAGAGGGGGGGAGACTAACTGCCAAAGCAAAGAAATGCATGTCCTGTAAGACCCTACAAAGACTGAATCCCAGGTTTTCCCAGAGAAAGAAAGTATTTCTGTTTTCTGCAGGCTTTAACAACCAGATATGAAATCACTGCAATTGTTAAACTAAGCCCTCTCTCCCCAAGGTGTTATCTGGAGAAGACACCTATTGTCTTATAGAAGGCATGCACATATTTAGGTCAAATCTCATATGAGAAAAGGGCAAAGCAATTGCATTTCCAGGCGTCTGCTGAGAGAAAAGCACTTACGAAACGACTGTGTTTGTGGAGACAATGTATTCTACTTCTTTGGTCCAAGGGTTCATGAAACTGAACCAGCGACTTCGCAACGTAATAAAAGAGCCATCTTTTATTTTAAACTTGTAGCAGTTAGTTGTAATTTTTTCTCTTGTCTGCAAAACTGAAGACAGGCAGAAAGCAAGGGATTTGTGTCAAACAGGCACCACAACAACATAAACAGAGCCCTCTTCAGGAAAAACCTAGAAAATTCCTCCCCTCATCCCTCAAGAAAAATGCTATTCCTGCCTCATCCCCCTCACTCGTCCTGAATCTCAAATATTCCCTACAAATCCATGCAAGTCTAAGATAATCACAGTGTCTGGCACATACAGCACAATGTTCTTGACTGAAGCATTTGCAAACAGCAATACCCCATCTTTTCAAGTTTCTTTGGTTTTATTAATATGCAACAACTATCCCCAATATTTTGAACAAGATTTCTTTCCTGAATTATTAATAATCATACCTTGTCTATGACATTCTGCAAGATGTGCTATATCGTCTTGATGAAAATATTCATAACATGAAGTACCTAGAAGTTCCTGTGGTAAGTATGCCAAGATGGCTGTTGCCCTGGGGGAGGGAGGGAGAGAAAAAAAATAAAGAGGAAGAAAAAAAAATCTTTTCAAGCATCTCTTTCTTTGAAGCATTAGTCAGAGATTCCTAAAGCTCACACTGAGGCTGGGTAAGGCTCAAGTAATGCGAAAAGGAATTTGCAGGTTAGAAGTTAAAAAAAAATTCCTTAAGAATACTATTTTTAATTCTCAGGTAATTACAAAAGTGCATAACACCCAGAGCCCTCAGGTACTGCATTTGACCTACCACCACCAGAAGGGATGTAAGACTTTCTAAATAGCTTTGAAAATGTACTGTAATTTTGGGAATTTAAACCTGAAAAAAGCTGCCTGGTAGCAGCCACAAGATAATAGGAAGCCTTCTGCATAAAATGCCACTGAAAAATAGACATCAAAGGGTTAAGGAACTCAAGACTGGGACAAAACAACACCACACCAAACTCTGCACCCACAGCCACAAACCAGGGAGGTTAACAAATAGGATTTTCCTGAATAAGCATTCCAATACCCACTGTGTGTGTTTAAAATCAAACAGGAGCACTAAGCAAATAAACCAAGTTTGTTTCATCGAACCAGCAACAAAGACAACTCATTTTCTTCCTCATAAGAAAGCTTTAGATGGAAATACACCTGGGATCCACAACATGGGAAAGCCTGGATGCTTGATCTGACTCTCAGAGCTGCTAGCAAAGCTGGAGGACATCTCAAGAAAGAAAAAGATGAGCTTGTGCATCAACCTGGTAAGCCAAGCTTGAAACTCAGTTCAAGAGCACAGGCAAAGCATCAGTGCAGGCGAGTGACAGAGCTTAAGCACAGCCTGACATAGGGAAAGTGTTGTTCCCACAAGGAAGCAGCTCTGACAGTCACACCAAGAGGGCTGTTAACAACTTCCTCAGGATAGCTCATCTCACCCACAACACCAACATGAAAAATAACAGCTGGGAAGGGCAACTGGTCAAGAACAGCAGCACAGAAAGTATCAAGGCTGAATGAACCCAGGGTGAGACCCTCACTGGAAAAACGGCGAGCAAACAAAACTACTGAATTACACTGAACTTGGATTTTGTACATTTCTTAGAATTAAATTATTGAGGGAGAAATGACAGTACTTTGAAGAAACTGAGGTAAGAGTCACAATTCCAAACTATTTCAATGCAAATTAAATATGAAGGGCAGTAAGGAACAAACCTAGGTAAATCAATACCTCTGCAATCTCAGAAAAGCCCAAATTAGATATTACAAAATGTAGAAATTAGTACATGTCAATAATTATTCATAAGAATGGAAAGAAAAAAACTGAAGCACAAAATTAATAGTATTTAAATGCAGGGCATTTTTGTATGTTTCCAAACACAGCAAGAGAATTCAGCACCAATCAGATGTAAAGCAGTCCAGTTCTCCTTGACAGGGAGATCGAAGAGCTCAGCCTTGGAGAAGAAAGCAAAAATTCCAACTGACTTTTGTCTGGTGAGCCTTATCCCAGGACACTTAAACTCCAGGACCACTTTGATGAATTATCTCTGAGAGAGCCACAAAGCAGCAAAACAAAGTCTATCTTCAAAATGGAAGAGTTGGGAACCAAGTCTTACTGGAATAGACTTATTCCAGTATTTTTCCAAGAGGTTTAATAAACAAGCTATGTCAGGGACACCTGACATGAATGGGGGACAACCAATATAAGCATCAAAAAGTAACTTGTCAACCTCTTTCTTTTCATAGCAGGATAAAGAGGTGCTATGGAAAGGAGAATCTGCAGCAAATTACAGATGTCAAGAGACTTGGTGAATTCGGTATCTGACCATGTTCTATTGTGCAAGGAAGGAAATTGTTTGTGTCCTTCTGGAATTTTATCCCGTATTTAGTTTCTTCCTTAGTTTGCTTCACTGACTTAACAAGGCAGCTGTAGCTGATGTCATCTGCATAGATAATAAACTTAATTTTGCTCTAAAATTCACCATCCAGACCAACTAAAAATATGAATAAATAAAAGGAGAGATAATTCTCTTCAAAACTCTGTTCAATTTAGCTGCCATTTCAACACTGAATTGTTAAGCAATTCCCTGGCTGTGGCAGCCCAGCTAATTGGTAGCTAATCCACAGCAGTGCTTCTCCAGGGACCATGCAATCCATGAGGACAAAAAGAGTCACAGGGAGTTTAAGAAGTGTTTATTTCCTGAATTCTCCTGGACAAATGATAAAGGAACAGTGCAAGTCTGTATGAAACAAAAAAAAACCTGACTTGGAAATAAATTGTTTTCAACTTTTACAGGTGCCCAAATATTCCCCAGCAGAAGCATAGACCATTGGATGCCAACTTTAAGCCTACAGATGAGGCTTTCTTCTAAATAAATTCCCTTTCAAAGAGCCCTTTGAAGTAGCATACACATTCCAAGGACTGTAAACAACAGCTGGAAAACAATTAAATAAAAGCATATGTGTTTAAATCCAATGGGTCAACATTTTCTGTGTCTCATTATTTTAGAAATACTTCAGAACTACACATCAGGGGAATATGTCTGATCTTTTGAAAATAAAACTTGTCTATAAACAAGACAGAATGGCACTTTTTGAGCAATAGAAAGCTATGAATGCTCCCACAGCTCCCAGAGCAAGCACCAGCTCTGAGCACTCAAGAGTTGGTATTTTCAAAAGCTTTCTATCAAATGAAACCTAAAACCACCCAAACAACCTAACCAAAACCCACAAACCCAACCACCCCAAACCAAATACGTAACAAAGAAACCCCCCATGTTTTCCTTACTGCACTTCCTCTCATGACTATGCTCTACTTCCTCTCAAAGGGCACTAAAGATCAGCTGACTCCCCTGAAACCAATTTCAGCACGCAGATTCTGTCAGAGTTGGGCTTTTCCACGTTGCAAGCAACTGAACCAAAGGCACAGGGAAACTGAAACAGCCTCATCTGGGAAGGCTCAATCCCTCTTGACAAGGAAGGCAACTAAGCAACCCCTCTCCAACCAACCCAGTGGAGCCTCTCCATTAACATCCTTCAACTTCTTATTTTTCCCTCGCCAATTACAGTAATTTTCAAGGATGATCCAGGTCATATGTGCCTCCCACTTCAGAAAATTCAGGCCATTTCTTTTGGAAAAGGAAAGAATTAGCTTTTTAGATAATAAATTGATGTTTGAAAGCAGATACCACACTGGCACAAGTTCTCAAACTGTTTCCAAGAGATAACCTTATGAAAAGCTTTCCTTCTTCTAAACAAAAAAGATAACATAGAGAAGCACTAATCCAGCAGAATGTGTCCAAGTAAGCACTTATATAAGTGTACATGCTAGGAAAGCCTAACCCAGCCTCTGCAAGCACTTAACTGTGTAACAGTGTTTGCAAAAGGTTTCAAATAACATAGGTAGTAATTAGAGTCCAGTCTCAAAACATTTTCTTCTGAGGATTACACATATCCATAACCCCCTTAATGAGCTGGCAGAAATTAACCTGGGTTTAATTCTGCCATATTTTTAGAAGTTTTGGGGATTTTTTAAAATTTAATCAGTCGTACTGAGTAAACGCATAGTAACAGCTTTGAGTTCCATCTCAAAACCCAACCCAGCTTGCGGTAAAATGCTAACCAGGACAGTAACTTATTTTCCCAATGGCATTTACACTACTGCAAGAAAAGCTGTCAGCGAGGCAGTGTCAGACAGTGACTTATCGTGGAAGTTGTTAGAGGAATTCTCACCTCTGATCTACAAAGACAAATTTCCCATCTATGGCATGGCGGGACACGTATTCCGTGGGTTTCACCCGGATCTCGCCGTTCACTGGCTGCGGGACCACGTGGGGATGGAGCCTTCCAATGGCAACAAGGCAGCTTAAATTACAACCCTCGTTATCTGGTTCATTATCTTCATCCAGTCCCATCTTTGTTGGAGGCCAGCTTTTTAAATAGCCTGTGCTATGAATAGTGCAAAAGCTTTTGCGGTCTGCTGTAAAAAGAAAACAAAAAAAACCCAAAAAACAAACCAACAAAACCCAAGAAAGCAGTTAGGTCATGGATACAGCTTTGGAGAACTTCAGTTCTGCTAATAATGCATCTCCTCTCTTATGCAGGAAATTTGGGATACTCTTCACTAAGGAAGGGTTGGGAGAGCTGGGAGTGTTTAGCCTGGAGAAAAGGAGACTCAGGAGAGACCTTATCACTCTCTAGAGCTCCCAGAAAGGAGGCTGTAGCCAAGTGGAATCAGCAACAGGACAAGAGGATACAGCCACAAGCTGTGCCAGGAGAGGTTCAGCTGGACATCAGGAAGAATTTCCTCACTGAAAAGATGGTCAAGCATAGTGAAAGCTGCCCAAGGAAGTGGTGAAGTCACCACCCCTGGAAGTGCTCAAGAAATGACACAGCACTCAATGCCATGGTCTGGCTGAAAAGGTGATGTTTGGTCAAACATTGGACTGCATGACCTTGGAGATCTTTTCCAACCTTAATGACTCTGCGATTCTAAGGGATTTCTCAGCACTCCTGCTGGAATGCAGCTAATCTGAGATAATCCAATAAACAATTTATCTTGGCAAAACCACTGTTTATGATGAAACATCACATAGCTCAGACCAAGGTTTCTTTTGGTAATTTTGAGCAGAAATTGCATCACATTTTATTCTTTCAGCCAAGGAGGAAAAAATTCTAAAGGAATGTATGAAGAAATTATTAGATCAATAAATAAAATGTCTCTTTCAACGTAATCTGACGCTCCTACAAAACCAAGGAATATTTTTGGCAGAAAACATCACAGTTTGGGATGTACAGGGGACAGCTGTACACAGGGTGAAAATGATTTCCAATGGCCAGTAACAGCCAGTATCCAAAAGGAGAATTCCTATTCCTCAGCACTGAGCATGCCTGAAAACTCCAAGGAAGATTATTTGATAGGGAGATGGAATAAAAGACTTATGCCAAGCTACACAAACTGGCTTCCTCAGGAATGAGCACAAAAACAGGATCCAAGGCTGAAGCTTGTTTGAGCCTCACAGAAAGCTGGGGCAGCTGCCACAGCCAGAGAATACACCAAAATTGCCTTCTGTTTTCTTCTTTGTCTTTCCACTTTAACACCAAATGTATTATTCACAGTACTCAAAGAATAAAACCTTCACATTTAGGCTAAATATATATTCCAACATGTCTAGAATAATACCCTGCAGAGCAAAAGAATATTGCCAACACTACTAATGTTATGACCAAATATTCCTGGTGTAGAAATGCCATGTTTACAGTACTCAGAATGTACCAAACCCACAGATGAATTCAGAATGCATTCATTTTTTTGAAGTGGATATGCATCCAAACATCATTGGTCAAATATGGAGCAGAGAACAAGAAACAGCTCCCCTTTATTTGAGACACTGGCCAGGTGATCAAGACTGAATGTGATCTCACTAATATCTGAAGATGCAATGACCACCCCAAAACTGTTGGCACAAACTGCCTGAAAAAGTTCCAAGAAAGCAGAGTGGAGAACTTGGTTTTAAAGATAACACAGGTGTGTAAGAGATACTGGAGGAGGGTGGAGGGGAGTTTGAAGAAGGAACAGACCTAGACAGAGTTCAGAATCTTAATAAGAAATAAGAAATAAATGTAAAAAATACGAACACTGCAAATGAGCGATCACATAAAAAACAGCCTGACAGCTCTGGTAATAAATGCATGATGGTTACCTTTCTTCTTTGAGCAGGTTGAAGGGAAATCCTTGTCTTCTACTTTCACAGAGGGTCTGTTGCACTTCATCCTGCAGAAGAAGGAGCGCCGTGCCCCGGAGCAGAGCCGCGACGGCCCGGGGGTTATGTCTGTCTTGACCGGGAGTCCGGCTGCCAAACAGGAGTGAGGGAGAGTCCGTCAGGTGCAGAGTTAACCACACACATGGCTACACCATAAAAACCACCCCATAATGCTTCGACCTCACTGGGCCTTGCACACAAGTCCTGGTTTTGAGGTTCTCATGAACATGACTGTGCAGGAGCCAGCTGATTATACCAATACTGCAACTTCTGACTCCACCTTTGGCTGTGAAAACACTGAGGCAAGCTCAAGAACACAGGGTTCTGAGTCCACAGATCAGCAAGAGATTGGACAAATCCACACAAGTGATGCAATGAACACTGTAATTTCTCTAAACTGATTAAAAATAGAGAGATTGCTTCTCCACAACCAGAGCAGAATTCCACACAGTCACTCAGGAGGCTCCTGACCCTTCACACTGGCACTTTTCTATCACAACTCCCACTCAGAGAACACACATGCATGTATAGAGCAGAAGAGCCCCAATGATATTCCAGGGATGGAAGGAAGAAAACAGGTAGCAGGGACCTACACAGGGACTGCAAATCCTCAAGTCCTCCAGTTAAGTCTAAGGAGTCTCGCCTTGCAGAAGTAAATGCACGTGGACATGCCCTAACAATAAATCCTGACCTTTATCATATTCTCACACAAGACTCTTTTCTGCGGGAAAAACAACCAAAACACATCACTGAGCCAACAGCAGAGTGCTGGTACTAACAGGGCTCTGGGAAGACATGGAATGCTTCCATGGCATTCAGCAGGAGCACAGGTATCAGCAAAGCCAGTGCTCCAAGGGCTGATGGAGGATTTAAAACATACAGGAACTTCTCCCCAACCTGCCATCCAGTCCAACCATTTCTGCACAGGGATATGTAAAATCAAACAGCTGTCAACATGAACAAAAACTTCTCTGGCCTTGTGGGTTTTTAACATAAGGAGGAAGACAGCAATTCCAGTATTTTAATGCAAAGTGTGCCTCCTTCAAAATTACACTGGAGGGAGGTGATCTCCAGGAGGTCAGCCTGCCCTCCAAACTGCTGCACCGTGGTGAGAGTACAAGCTGTGCTGAGTTACTCATGCCAACACAAAAATAAATACGTGCATACATCCTCGTACTCCTCATCAGTATGAGTTCTTGAAATTCTACCAATCCGTCTATCATAGCAGATGGGAAGACTGTAATTCATAGTATTTATTTTTGCCCTAACTTTGTCAGAGGCATACAAAAAAAAAAAAAAGGAGGCAGCACTGGGTATTCATGCTTGACAACCGATGAAACCAAGAGCCAGAAAAAACTTCAGCTGATTCTGCTGAAGCCTCCAGGCTCCCTGCCCTTGAATGATCTCTCCCAGCTTCAGTTTCTGAAGTTGAGCTGGTGGCTTCTGTGAGATGAGATCCAGAAGATTTCTGCTCCTGACAAACATGAGACTTAATGACCTGGAAATCTGCAGTTGTAGGATACCACCTTCCATTTAAGCAATGCAGACTCCTGTTATGAGAGGGAATTAAACACCCACTCACCTCAAAAGCAGCAGAGATACAGAACTACTTTAAAGTACCAGAGTGGAACAGAGCTAAGAGACAGCAGGAAATGATTCCAAGGTTAAAAACCTTCTAAGAGAAAGGCTGGGTCATTGATGGAAGTGGCAGTAAGCAATAAATAAATGGATAAATAAAATCAATCTTCTACCTAGGCTGACAGCTAAGGACTACCAAAATAATATTGAGTGTATTCTGACCATTTAGAATGATGGATTAGAACAAATGCTTTGTGTGTTCTAATGGAAGAAGTTAAAACTTTGGTGCCTGGAAAAAGAGAGGATACCTCACAGGTGAAGCCAGTTCCAGTAATGCATCTGTGCCACAGGGCATGCCAAACCCAACAGCTCCCAGGTACCTGTTTCACACTTCTTTTTTTTGTTTGTTTCTGTCTTTAAGCTAAAGCTTACTTGGCTTGGGACAATCCCGAAGTCACTACTTCCCACATCCCCACTACTGACATGAGGCAAAGCCCCAGAAGCAGTGACTCTGGCTAGGTGACACTTTTCCCAAAGGTGGTAGCACTCACTTTTTGCATCTATGAGTCTTTCTCGTGGCGCGGTGTCAGAAGAAGAGAGCTGCTCCTTCACTTTGGCAATGTCTTTAGGATGGAGATAATCAAATAAACTTTGACCAATCAAATCATTCTGTAGGGATTGAACATTCAGTCAAAAAGTAAAATAATGGCTCAGTATTATTTTCTTAATTTTAGCATCCAGTATGAACAATCCTTTTACATATAGGTCTAATCAAGGAATATCAAACATCCAGATCCACCCTCACTGCAGTGGGTTTGGACTGGATGACCTTTAAAAAGTCCCTTCCATATCAAACTATTCTATGATTCTGATTTGATGGAACGTTTTCTCTGTATATTTAAATTATGAATACATTACATAGTATTTTCTGTCATCATTTTCAGTAAGTTTCGCAGAATTGGCATGCTCAATTCCCCCCCATCAAATATTCTGGTTTCTCCTCAGTCTCACTTCTTCTACCACACATTTGAATGAAAACATCATAATCACAAATGTCGTCTTTCATTATTTACATATGAATAGGTATTTGGTATATACCTCACCAAAAGCTAGCTGAGGAAAACCTTTGAAGCCAATACAGGTTTTAAAATTGATAAGGAGTACAGATGACAGAAGGAATGAAGATTATTTACACAATATATGGTCCAAGTTAAGCCTTATGTTAAGCATATATTAAAAACCTGGCTTTGGTATAATTGCTTTCCAGTTTCCATCAGTAGGCATGCAAGCAAAAGCAGAACAGACAGAGAGAAAACTAACTTGAAAAATCCATGTGAAGCTACTGGAAGAACCCCAGACTGACTTTTTAATATTTGCTTACACTCCCAATTAGGTAATGCCTTTGCAAGCCTGAGGGTAAATCCCTGAGCAGAATGCATCCATCAGTGAATTAAATTTAGTTCCTTTTCACCTCCTTGCTTTGAATGGAAACCAGAAACAATCTTCTCTAATGACATGGCAGAGAAAAGCTCTCTTTGCAACCCCTCTCAGCTTTCAAGACAGACCATTCTCATACCTACTCCCCAGATAAAGGCATAGCCATCAGAAAGCTCTAAAATTTTTTAAAACTTAACATATTTAAAATGGAAAATAATACCTGACTGTAGTTGAGGATCTTGAAGACAGATTCTGAAACAAACAGTATCTTTCCTCTGTCACAGCCCACAACAAAAAGAAATCCATCTGCTGCCTAATTAGAGGGGGAAAAAACAAACTCAAATCCTAAGTTATCCATCCTCATTGCATCGTTATAACCTTTAAAAACACTTTGTGTATGGCAGAATTTCTACACTAGGAGAGCTGTCTTAACATCTAGAGATAACTGAGTCAACAGGCAAAATGTGAAATTACAATGAAGGTTTTTTTGCATCTGCAAACATTTTCGGCATCATTCTGGGCATCATGCCCAGAATGTAAAATAACTTTTATGAGAAGAAAGAATCCATGTCTTGTCCAATAATATTATGATTATGTTTAATAATGCCTTCAAATTAAAATGTTATTTTAACTGTATTTAAAAAAGCTCCTCTTTTAGAAACCAAACATAACCTGGATATTTATTTCTGTGCCTGGAGGCAACTAACTCCTATTTCTAAAGTACTCTGTTTCAGTCACACACAGGCATGTAGAAACAGGCCTCAATTACGTATCTCCAGAATCACAATGTTGCAGAAATTAAGTTCTGCATATGCTGCATCTGGACACTGCACTGCTTCAACAATTACACAAGCCACTGGAGAACTTGACTGCTAATTAATGAGATAAGCTCACCATACTATAAAAGCAGTGTAACAGCAGGCAGCCAAACATACTAAGTCATGTTACATCAGTGACCTCAAAAAAAAGATGCTCATTGTACCACTGTACACTGAAAAATCACAGCAAGGTAACCCATGGCAGCAAATCTGCAAGAAAACAATTTATGTAATTTTGGTTCATTTATGTAATAACTGAAGATTCTAATGGTTACCATCAAAATATCAGTTTCCTCAGATCTCCCCCTTCAATCTTTCTGCTTAAATTAAGAAATGCTAGTCATCATTAAACTCACTGACTTTATGAAGCAGTATGCAGATTTCTTAATTATCCTCCACAATCAAAACATTTTTAAGCTGAGATACAAGGCAGAAAAAAACTGCTGGTATGCTTTGGGAGAGTTAGAGTCACAGATACTAACATCTCTTAATTAAAAGTTGGAACATACCCTGAGAATAAGATGTTTTAATTCATCATCTGATAAAAAAGCAGGCTTGTAGTTTGCTTCTGTATATGGGTTTGTAGCACCTAAAGAAAACAAACAAACAATTCCCATATCATCAATTTGTTACACACTTAAATGGGCAATTTTCCTTTGGCTCCTTCTTAGACTGTTGTTCATTGCTGGTGTTCTTTAAAATGAAAGTTACTTTTTTGGTTTTGTTTTACTATCAACATGAGCTCTGTTGGTATTAACTCAAAAAAGGATAAAGCTTTTTTGCTAAGACACAAGTACTGCATTAGGTAGAAATGCAAATTAAATGCCTCAGAGATACAAAAGTATTCCTTGACACATTTTTGAACCCAAAGGCTGTCCTTGATTTATGGTCTAGTCTCAGAATTAGAAATTATAAAAGTAAGTGATTAAAGAATAAAAAGATTCCAACTATTTCTTCTCCATATTACTCAGTAAAACATGACAAGCTCATGTAAACAAATCACCACTTAGGAACTTAGAGATCAGTTCTCTCGTTCCAAGGCAAAGATAAAACCCAGCATTACAATGACATCATCTTACAATGCCAAAACCCCAAAACTGGCAACAAATTAGGCAGCTATTTATTAAGGAGTAATTCTTCTCATTCTATTCCCTTCATAAAGGCAAGAGAGTCAAATTAGTAACCACTGAAGAGTTATGAAGCATTAACCTCATCAAATGACAGTGGCAGGAAAGTTAAGCCTTTCAAAACCACAAGGTTCAATATGACTGAAGTCACCAGCGCTCCCAGAAATGGGAACGAACACCAGGATCTTTTTTACAATTAGCTGCATCCCTTTCTTTTCTCAATGGTCTATTTCTTTTGAAGGCTTCAGCTTTTAACATCATCACCAATTGCACGCAAGCACTGACTCACTCTTTTATGAAGCTTTAGGAACACACAGAAATTTTTAACAGCATCAACTCTTCCAAACCTGTGTTTTTCCCTTCAAGTGCTTGCAACAGAAACTGGTCAAAAAGACCAAAACTGAGTTTTCAAAGTACTCTCCACTCTTTCACACAGAGCTAAAGGTACAAACATAAAAGCTTGTAAGTCCTGTAGGAATATCCCATGTAAAATCTAACCTCTCTATCCAACATCTTGGTACATAGCCTGCTTAGAGCAGTGCTCAGTACTGCACCAGAATCAACCTGCCCTCATGCTGTGGAATCTGGCAGCAGTGATCAATAGGTCAGATGATGGAAAATTATTCTTTTCTCATCCTCAAGTCCCCCAGCCAGATCAAGATATTTATTGGACCACAAACTAGTAAGCTCTGAGGCACTGAGCACAGATGCTCAAAAGGGGAGGAATCCTCCCAAAGTGAATTAACTTACTCCTTTTTGGCAAAGAGCAAGAAAGGGTGAGAGAAAGTGTGGTTTTGAGGAAATGCCATTTGGAATGCCCCTGCAGCCCCAGGCAACTCACCACGTAGTGTTTTCATGTGCTGGACAGCCATCCTGAGCACAGTGAGCTTGTCCAGCTTGCGGGACATGGCGTTGCACGTTGGCACCAGCGAGGCCAGTTCATCTATGAAACTGTTCATTTTATCCCTCCGCCTCTTCTCGATCTGACTGTGAGCCTCCCTGCACACAGAAGGACAAACACAACAGCAGGAGAACATGAAGCACATGAAAAATGTCCAAAGCAACCTCCTCATGATAATTAAGTTACCCTCTCACCCTTGTGAAAAGGATAGCAGATGTTCTTCACACATTCGATGTTAATTATTTGGGTAAAGAACAATTATAAGCAAACAGGAAAGGCTGCAGCGCAAGGTTCTGGTTTACCAGAAAACACACCCCATGTTGGCCATACAGCACAGATTTATATTTTCCCATGTTAAGATTCACTGCTAACACTTTCACAACGCACAATTGGGTCTGAAAGAAGAAAGATGAAAAATATAGTATAACCAGAAACATATCTGGCTTCAATTTCAACATCAATGAAATTACTAAAGCCAAGTTATCCACCAAATAAGTATTTTCACAAAATTCTATGCAAACTTAACGAAAAATGCAAGCAGTGCAAAGATATGAAAAAATAAGGCAAGGTCAAAGTTAGAAAAAAGTATCTTCAGAAGAAACATACACAAATAATTAATACATGGCAAAAAGGGAGAGCTAATTATTTTTAATATATTTGTTTAGAGCGTTACCTTGCATTTTTTATCCTGCCTTGTTGGTCTGCATACTCCAATCTGTTGAGAAATGACATCACAAAGTTACAGCATGGAAAGCACTCAACCCAAACCCTTTAATACATCTCACATACCTACTGATCCTCATTAAGATCAGATTTTTAGAATTTCAATGTTTATTTAACCTTTCTACAGAAAAGATCATTATTTATAATATTGTGCCTTAGACTTTGGGGTGTTTTTTGTCTGCTTCATTTTGTTCAAGCAATCTTACAAAAGCAATCTTTATCCCAGCAGAGAAATAATCTAGGACACCTGACCACAGTGACACTGAACAGGCACCCACAGACAGGATCTTGTGTCAGAATTCCTGTGGAACTGAGATTTCAGTGACTGTATCAACAGTACCTTCCATGTTGGTCATCTTTATCTGTATCCATACCTTCCCTGCAGAAACAGAACAAAGCAACGCATTATAAATTCAGCAGGATTGGCTGAACTATCCAACTACCATAAAATCAGAATGAAGTATTCCTGCCATCTCTATATCATAAATACAAAAATAGGAGTATAATAACAACAACCTGGAAGGACTAAGGGAGCTGTGCGGTTTTTTTTCTTAAATTAGTTGTGTCTCCTTCAGAACTCACTAAATGGCACAGTTTGATGTGTTTGACAGTAAAACATGTTGCAGTTCAAAGATATCATCTGTTACAAAAATGTTTTTCAGTTAACTAGATGGGGGGAAGAAAACCCAACTTTGTGCAGATGCCTGTATGTTCTATACCTCAGCTTGCCTTATGGTGGTTGATTTTGGGGTAGAAGATGCTAATAACCTAAACTAATACATCACTGGAGATGGCCAAATACATGGAGAGAATAAAAGCCTGTATGAAACTAACCAGGCACATTTGAAATTAGTACAACTTCAGTGTAGATAAGTGTTTGCTTTTGTTAAAACATGAAGAAAAAAGAGGAAGGAGGGAGGCATGAATAACAGAAATAATCCCCCTTACTACATTTTAATGTTGTAGCCATATGTGCAAAACTAAGCAGGAGAAGAGGGCAAAAGTTTTCATAGCTGTACTAGGTAAAAAAAAGCTGAGTACTTATGACTACACATCTTTTTTTAGACAAAATAATTACGAAGATAATGTCTGGATTTATGTAAATCTGCACAACTGTGCTTAAATGGACATTCCTAGGCCTGCGTATTCTGGTTGAATTTCTACCTGTAAATTTTAAGTCTATGGAAGCAAAACTCAAGGAAAAAACGTTAGGCATCTTTTTCAAGTGAAACCAATTACTGAAATATTTATACTTACTCAAAAGGAAAGCCATCGAGTCTGAAAAGAAAGAAAAATAAAGTACACCATATATAGGAAATAAGAATGTCTTACATTTTCTGCTGAAATGCTCAATCTAATTCATATTCTATTTAAAATGAAAAGCACAATGAAAACAGGACAATAGCAGTGAGTGTTTTCTAAAGAAACAAGCTTGTTCAAATTAATCTACTTTCTGAAAGAATAATTCTGCTTTTTAAGAAAAGAGAGCATAGTTCATTACACTTAATGTGAAAGACTTATAAAATAACTAACCTAAATTATGTTATGCAAATCATTGAGATATTGTTTCATCTTCAGAAAGGAAAGATCTGTGCTTTATGCGTGCTGTCCTTGTGGTTAGATAAATGGGATTTCAGAGGACTCTAAGGCCAGAAATAACAAATAAAAATAAAAACAAAAATAAAGTATCCCAAGTTTCTTAGTTTTTGATTCTTGCCCAGCAGGACAGATGAACATTTTGCTTTAGTCTAAAGTCCCACGCTGTACTTTATACAGACTTTATCATAAAGAAATTAAACAATTTCTACATGCAAACTAACTGCTGGCTTCACTTCAAGACTATGAAATGACCTGAAATACCACTGAGCTTTACCATGATAAGAGGCTATGTTTTACAAAAGCCTTATGAAAAGTCTTCTTATCTCAGCCATTAACACACTAGTTATTCCTGTTCAACACTGGACACAAGCCTTCTTAAAAATAAACATGGTAACCTTTCATGTATTATTCACTGCACTCTCAGATCAATTATCTTTGTGATCAGTTTTATAATAATAATAATGCTAAATGTTTTCTTCATCTCCCAGTCTGTACACCCAAGTTACTGATTTAGCCACTGACTCCTGATGCTCGCAATTAAATAGCATTTGTGACCCCACTTTTAGTGCTCGGATGTTTGTTGTTAAAAAAAACCCAGAAAGCAAAATCTAAGAGGTACAAGCTAAGTCACTAATGCATCAGGGCAGTTTTTTTAATCGTGTAATGTTTCAATTAAAAACATTACTCCCAAGAAAATAAATTAATTGTTCATAGTCCTGTGCATGGAGCCTTGGATTACAGAATTTGACCAGCCCTTGCTGAAGTGACAGCAATATGTTGGGCAGGAATTTTCCTGGAGGAGTTGCAGAACAGAAAACTAAAAAGCTGCTGTGGAGAGCTGAAAGTACAGCTGATGACTCCTCTTGCTTGGTTCTGCCTCCCTTATTTCCTGGCTTCACTGGTATGTGAAACATCAAACTGTACACTTGGATAGTTTATGTAAAAAAAATCATTAACAGGCAGCAAAAGTTGGAACAGTAGCATTTCCGAACATTTTCCCATACATACATATATAAAGAGGGATCAAGGTAGTCTACCTTAAGTTCGGCTTTCAAAGAGGAATATTTCCCAGTCACCATTTACTTTGCAAAACAACATGAACTGTAGCATGACTACAGCTGTTGCAAACTTATTTTATTAAGGATTCAAGGAAACTGTTTCCACACATTTTTAAAAAATGCATACAGAACCTAAAGGGCAGAATTATAACTTACAAGAACAAGCTGTCTTTTGGAAAAGAGGGCTTGAGTAATGCTTCCTACCCAGAGGAATAAAGATTGAGAAATCTTTCGTAGAGAAGAGGAAGTTGGTAAGATTGAGGCTGTTCACTGAATTTTGTAGTAGTCAATTCGACTAGAGAGACACATCTGCTTTTCAGGCAGACTAAAGGCAGTTCAGAGAAGTATTTCAACTTTTGTGCACAAGTTCTCCTAAAAAGAAGCCCTACGCACAGGGAATGTAATTCTTAATTGTCGTGCTCAGCATGGATTAAAAATTCTGCCCCTCCTCGTAAAAAGAGCTGCCAACAATCTAAAGGCCCCCAGCAATAAAATCTGTGCTACGTTAAATAAAAATGGACTCTGTGGCTGGATGAATAATGGATGTGGCCACTCACACATTCCCCTGCAGCCACACTTTGTAAAGTTACAACGCAGAGGAAGTTTCCACAGGGACTTGCAATAAGTAGGTTGCTCTTGGTGCTCCTAGCACAGGAGACATTACAGGTTCAGGTTCAGCAGTTTGGCAAACTCTGCTATGACGTTCCCTGTTCTAAAGCAGAGTTGGTGGGATTTCTTTCTACAGTTGAGAACCAATACAAGATTAAAGCAGCTGATTAAAAGAAAGGCAGCTCTAATACCTCAAACCAGAGACTATTCAGATTCATATTCAAATGAGAGACCAAAATAGCTCCATCAGGCAAAGGTTGGCAGCACATTGATGGGAAGTGACTAAATAGGCAAAAAATAGGTGAAGAAAAGGAACTATTCCTAGTTTTGCTTCCACTTTACAATAAATTTATCTTATCCCTCTGTTAGTCAGACATTGTATTTCCTATGTAAATGGCCAATATAATCAACCTTCACAGTGTACATTTCATCAGTATTAAATGCACTCCCCCACCACCCAAAAGTTTCTCTCTTCAGCCTTACCCCATGTGATAGTCCTCAATTTTAGCTGCACTGAGATGATAGCTTAATTTTTATTGTTAAATAATGAACTTGCCTCTTAGTGCTAGTAGCTTTCTTCTTTATTAAAACCTTCAAAGCAGGTTGCAAAGAAAAGGTTATTTAAAAATTGATATAAATATTTCTATAGTCTTCCCCACTGTATTGTTGTGATACCACCACCTTTTAGCAATGCTAAATCAAGAGAAATCCAACTTACTGATAATCAGTTGAGCTTCCCTTTCTTTTCCTATTACAGTCCATTCCTGAAGTGCTAAGGGAACTGGAGATCAAGTCAGCAGGGTCTGGTGACATAAAGTCACTTATTGTAGAAGATATGTCCATCCTTTGGTCTGCCATTGGACTGTCTAAAATTAGGAAAGAAACAAAAAACTACCCATCAAACAAAAAAACACTGCATTAATATAAGCAGACACTTGATGTTTTAGGTTAAAAATATCTATCTCAAACTTAGCATTCTTTAAAAACTGCAACAGTCACAGTTTCTATGATTTCCTCTTGCTGTAAAAATAACAGGTAATTTCTCCTTTTCCAGTTATTGCTGTATTAAATATTGCGTACAAACCACGACCATTCTTAAAACACATTATGTAACACAATTGTTTTTAAAGAATTGTCAGCATGACTTTTAACTAAACCAGGTTTATTTTTATGCTACCTGGCCAGCCAATTGCTTCTACCTAAAAGAAGTATTTATGACAGGAAAACACTTATTTTAGTGTGTCTCTGCATTTGAAGATCATGTTATAACAATTCAAAAACTTTTAAAGTTCTATTTCCACTAAATTCAGACTATTTTCGTAGAAATAAACACTTCCACACAGTAGAGGCCACAAACAAAAAAATTAGAACCCAATGACAGTCTAAGAAGACTAGTTAAAGGTACAACTGAATCTAACTGGCTTTTTAATTCCCTAGACTGCAAATAATTTAAATCTTCACTATTTAATCCTCTAGATTGCAAATAATTACATTGTAGGAAGAAACCCTGTGAAATGTTCACTGCTAAATAGCATTGACTGTGAAATAGAAGAGGTTTTACCTGAAGGCCTGTCTTGGAAGCCTAAATCCACTTGGGCAAAGATGATTATACTCGGCCCAAAGCAGCTGATAACCTTAGAACTCTTCCATGCCTCATGTTCTGTTGGTCAAATACTTTCAAATACCTGAATGGGAGGAAAACCAGCAAGTTTAAAAAACACCTTCAAAACAATTGTTTTAGACACAGTTTACAAAAGGCATAGATGTTTCCAACCCAAGGATAAAGTATTTCCTTACAAAGTGCAGAAGCTTTATCCATCCATCAAAAGGGTTAGATGTTGGGATATGGATCTCCAATGGACCAAGCTTTGGGCAGAAAGAATCTCTTTGCCATCACTTCCTTTTGGGCCTTTTTTACCATTCTTTGGTCTTTGCATAAACTCCCTCTGCTCATAATCAATGATCACACAATTACAGCCATGAACACATTTGTTGTCAGATGCTGCCAGAATGAGTTAAACTGCTGGCACAGTGCAAAAGACAGACCTATCCTTCACTCCTGACTGCCTTACTTTTAAGGGGGTCATAAGTTTTGGCTTGGCTTACTATTTTGTTTTCCACTGTAACATAAACTGGCATCTTCAAAGGACGGGGGGGGGGCTAAACATTATTTTGTTCTGCAGGCTTCAAGTTTTCTGTAAGATGCCATCCCATACTACAACTCACCCTCGAGTGTGTCTCCCAACTACACTATAAACACGTGGATGTACTTCCATTCCACAATGCTGTCACCAGACCAGTTTTCCAGTAAAACTTACTATGGAAGACTTAGAAACTGTTCTACATTTTCCTCTTGCAAGAAAACTTCCGAAGTCTATTGGATACACAGTTTTCTGGTTGATGCACCTGTGAGCATCCTGACTGCCTTTCCAACCTGTGACAACAGTAGAACTTCCCAAGAGCACAGAACAAGCAACTCTCAAGACACTCAGAAGTTTACAAATCAAACAACCAATATTCTGTCAACATAACTGCATTACAACCAATGCTACCATCATATATGTAGACAAGTTACGAGTTATTGGCCCAAAAAATCCAAAGTTATTTGGTATCATTTTCTTCAGCTCTGCCAGAATAGCAAATTCAGAATTTCACAAGCTCAAATGATCTAATTTTCTGGTCCTGGCAGTGTAAGGTCAAGCAAGTCATTGTCTTAGTACCACTAACTTCTGAAGAGAGGATCACTGCTGTTCCAGGAGCAGAGCATCCAAAATGTTGCTGAAGACTCATCATCCATCTCACCCAACAACTTCCCTGTGGTCACAGCTATTTGTAGGTCAGGCCCTGCTGTCTCCCTGTGCCAGCCTTTTCCCAGTTGTCTGCTCTGTCTCTCTTACCGTAAACAGTCCAGCAGCTACAGACTTGATTGTGTTACCGCAGTATATGAGATTACTGCATTTCAATTTACCAGTAAAACCAGTCTCAGTAAAACTGGCCATTTCTCTGCGCTTGCTTCAGACCCAAACCCACGATCTTCAGTCTCAGTTGATGTGCAGAGCTTAGTTATAGCTAAACTTAGTGTGTTTCTGAACACCTCTCTGAAGTGTGAGGGTGCTTGTTGAATTCACATTTTCTTGCTTTAGATAATTTCATGGACCACCTATGATGACCTCAGACAGAAGGCCGAAATGAGCTGGAATGAACAAGAAAAAAAGGGGATGGAGGAAAAAGGAGTTGTAAGTTTACCACAGTCCTTTCTCTTTAAGAATGCCTGCAACAGTCAGCATTTTTGCTTCAGAGTGAGAACACTGCACAAATCACTGTGCACTAATGCAAAAAACAAATTGGTGTTCATCTCAAACAAAAATTTCATATCAGTTCTATAGAAAAAAAATCTTGAAATCAGGTATCCATTCAGCTGTGCTATTTTATACCTGTTTATCTTTGATAGTTTTAAGGCAGCTATTTGAAGTGTCTTGACCATTTAAGCAGAAAAGAATACATGAAGAGCAGGATTCTCAATTTCTTTTCTGTCAGCCCTTTCTCTACCATGCCCCAAATGCTCATCCAGTTCTAACAATCACAGTCCTACATTTTAGCATTACAGGAGTTAAGAACCATGCATGTCTCTTGAAATGAGTTTTAAAGTTAAGAAAATGTCAACTCAATAATCAGAGCAAAAATCAGCATGCCCCACTAAATAGTGAACAGCTCAGAGAAATGTTTTTTTCACAAGGCTTTCTTAAAATTCTGGGAAATTAAATATTTTTCAGCCTCCAGCTGCTGGATGTTCAATGCCTTCAAAAAATTCTCCCTGAGAAGGAATACAAAAGTTACTCACATATATATAAGCGAAGTTCAAATCTTCCATTTATGATGCCAAACCTGTTGCCAAAGTACTCTAAGGACCTACTTGAAAAAATGCCAGGGAGTCTACTTCCTGATTAAATTCTCTTGTAGAGGAGAATCAAATGATATTTTGTCATTGTACCTCATGACAGTTTGTCCTTAGAGCCTGTTTGGGACTACTTTCTTCAGGATTCCCCTTCCTTACATTCCATATTTCTCTAATCCCCCATAACAAGGCTAATGAGACAGTAAAAAGAAATCTTACTGGTCATCCCTTAAAAAAAAGTGAGATGACACGTGACCAGCTTAATCATGCAGCAAAGCTGATCACGAGTGCACAAACACCTCTGAGCAAATCAAGGTCACAACTAAAGTAGGTCAACTACATGAGCCAAGCACCCACCCAGGAGTCAGGACCTCTTTACACAAGCCCCATCAGTTCTGGTTACTCCCAGGCAAGAGGCAGCTGTGTCCAATGCACACACAGATTTATTCTAAAAAAAAAAAAAAAAACCAATTCATAACTTTATGAATCACAAGTGTGTCGTATCTCAAAAGCCCAATTTCGCAATGACAGAGGAAAACTGTGGTGTGGTTTCCTGAAGAAGTCATTGAAAAGATACTCATTGTCCCTCTGTGTAACGACTGAACCAAAAACAGCTCCAAAAAGGAAATCATCTATTTCCCTTTGCAGCAGTATTCCATTGCTGGAGTGTACAGTACAAACTGGTACAAAGCAGAAAAAGAGGTTATTTATCTTCCCTAACAGCAGTTTGCTGCTGCTGGAGGCTCCCAATGCACATGAACTTGGTAATGGGGGAGATTTCAGCTCAGCAGCACAAAGCTTCCAAGTGTCCCTGGGACGATTTCAAGATGCAGACCAGCATCCATGGGCATGATGCTGCAAGTAACACGCAGTTCCTACATCAGAGTCTTTATTATGGAATACTCCATAGGAATCACAGGAAGATCTTTGCACTAAAGCAGTGGTACTTTCCTTTGCCCTCAGTACCTAAGGAGCAGCTGTCAGAATACTTTGTATCTTCCCAATGTATTGACACTGTTTGATTTTAACGGCACATTTGTGTTCCTCCCTGTACTCCCAGAAGACAAAAAGCCCTGTGGTTTCCTCTCACGTGCAGATGCATCTCACCACACTCTGGTGCAAAGAAGGGATTTTACCCTGGTTTGCTGGTTAGGGCCACCCTTTTACCACTCACTCCTCAGCATGTCCACCAGCCCCTGGCACCGGGAATCCACATCTGAGTTTTGGAACTCCTCCTGACATCAGCAGCTCATGTTTAAACCCTGACCACACACAGAGAGGTGTTCCAGCCTCCCGCAGCTCCTCCAGCCCTTCACAACAGGGCACAGGGATGCCCTGCTCTGTGGAAGGCAGAGGTACAGCCCTCAGCTGCCCAAGAGATTCCCCTCTTCCAGCACCTTCCCTAAGGAAAAAGTAGCAGGCTGGAGGGAACCAGCCCATTAATTTTATCCAGCCACAAAGCTACAAGATAAGCAATTTTAACATGGGGGGAAAGGCCTCCAAAAAAACAGAAGAAAAACGCCATGTACAGTTTCTCAACAGATCAATACACTCGCACATCAAAACCATCTGTTCATTAGTAGAGTCTCTGAGAAAAGGCAGAACAGGTCATAGCATCATCTCACAGCTTTCCAGACTCTCACAGTGGTGATGGAGACACAGAACAATATGCTGCATTTTATCTTCTTCACAGAACACTGAGACTTCCAGATCAAGAGGAGTTCTATCTCTCCTTGTTTATAAGGGAAAATACATAAAAGCTTTACTTCCAGCTACTTTAACAAAGGACTTCTCTGTTGCCTCAAAGACAAGAGTCAGTGGTAACTAAAATAACTTTCTCTTGCACTGGGGAGCTCAGAACCAGACCCAAAACACAGAAGTGTCTCAGCAGTGCTCAGTGAATGGGAAGTGAAGGATCACTTCCCTTAGCCTGCTGGCAGCACAACTCTTAACACAATCCAGGAGGCTCTTGGACTTCTTTGCTGCAACGGCACCACTGCTGGCTCATGAACCATCAATATCTTTTCTGCCAAGCTGTTTCCCAGCTTGGCAGTCCCTAATCTGCTCTGAGACATGGCGTTTTTCCTCTCCCGGTGTAGGACTTGGCACTACCCTTTGCTAACCTACTCAGGTTCTTGGTGATCCTTTTCTTTGACCTGTAGACATCCCCCTGCCTAGCAGCGCATTCATGTGGTATCTCAGACAATCCTCCCAGGTTTGGATTTGTCTGCAGCTCTAAGTATAACGTTTCAGACAGTATGAAATGAAAGAAAAACAGGTTGGTCCTGGAATGAGAATCCAACAGAATTAAACAACCTCCAAAAATCGTAGCTCGTGCTCTTCTATCAGCGAAGCAGATAAATATGTGTTTCAAGGGTGTGTAGTCACATGGACAGAAATATGGATCACCTTCATAGCAGAAAAGGAAAAATGGATCAAAGCCAACCCATGTCACTTGGAGGAATCAAACCTGTGTAGACCAGCTGTGCTATGGATGAAGTACTTCCCTCCTTAGTAGGGGACTGGTATATACCTGTAGTGATACAGCTCAAGGTCTAGCTTACAATTCTACAGAACAGCCACTGGAGACATCATCAGAACCAGCATCCTGATTATCCAGGTGACCCTCAGCCACATGAAATTCCATTCCCCCTCACATCTCAAGACTGTGTGCCTCTCTACTTATCTAGTGAATCCTGCCACAAGAGTGCTTCAACAAAGCTTGCTAGTTTGCAACCATTACTGAAGGCTTGATCTAGTATAAGCCTCTCGTCAGCCAAGATTAGACTCTGTGAGCTTTTATTCTTTAAAGTGAGCTTATGTTGGCCTGTTTGCATATTTCATTCTGGGCAGCCATCAAAAGGAAACATCACAAGGGAACTAATCAAGCCCTTGTGAAAAGGTGGTGATGCACACTCTTGGGTATCAGTACTAACATGCTGCTGTTACCAAAGGAATTTGGCCTGCTTCAATAATCAATCTGCCAGAACATGCACTGCTCAGGTTTCAAGGAACTGCTTCCACAGGCAAAACAGAAAGGGACCTGCCTTTCTTGGAAGGCCAGGTTTGAAGGGTTTTATAAAACCCCTACACATGAAACAAACTGGAGCCCCTCTACAGGCCACTGGAACCAACAAGCTCTCACATCACCACATACTGGGTATAACTCTCAGTGCTGCACTAATTCCTAAGCTCAGTACACAGAATGAGACTGAACAGCATTCAGTCTCATTCTGAAGAGACTGGTGCATCCACCCAGAGCAGGAACCACTGAATTCTGCCTCAGAGCTCTGCAAACATTTTACTGGGAGCCTTATGACGTTCTACAGACATACTGAGATCACCGCAGACATCCTAGAAACACGTCTTCATATTTCATCTCAAATGTCAATGTGGATACATTAAGGAGGGTTTTACAACAAAGTGTAGTTGCCACACAACATCTGTAAGTTAAGAGCTGATCTCCTACAAAGAGTGAGAAAAATTACAGTAAGAATGACACCCAGGTCCAACTATCAATGAGAGATCCACTCTCAATCAGCACACTCCTTCACACCTTTAGTTGTCTTATTTCAACAGGTCCTGCTGATGAAAAGCATCCAGATTGATTTCACTGGAAATGAATACAGCCAAAATGGAATAAAAATCAGTAATTATGGGAAAAGCTGCTTGTAGAAAAAGGACTGAGCCCAATATCAGAAGTGGTTTAATTACCTACAAACTAACATACTTTGAGACAATGCTTCAGAAACATTTGGTACTGCACTCCAGAATTCCTGTAATATAATATATAGAACAAAATAATTATATTTTACATTTAAAATAGGGTCCACTGATGCCAAATGCTGGTAAAGCAAGTTCACAAAATCTATGTTAGGATGTGATATTTAATATCTCTTTATTCCAGCCCTTCAGAAGACTTCATGTGCGTGTGAGAAGAAACAAGGTATTATATTTTCAAGACTGGGGAGGATGAGAAGACTTAAAATTAATAGACAACAGAAACTTTAAGTTCTTTGGGCCAGTTACTTCAATCTACTCATTTGACATCAAAATCAATTATTCTTTTAGTAATGACAGACCCACAGTTAGAGTTGAAAAAAACCAAACCCAGACAAAACAAATTAAATCTACTCCCTCGATTACTGCAATATAAACTTCACCGAAGTCCTGAGTTTCCAAGCCAGGTCCAGCTTCTGAAGTGTCAAGGACTGTTTCACAACCACTGAATGCAATCCTTGCTCGCCAACCCTACACCATCCAAGGCAGTTGGAGGGGGTGGGGACAGGACAGGGGGTATGAAAGACAGGAAAATTCATTCTACCATGTGAGTAAAACAATTATCCAACATTAATGGGCTTCAAGGAAAGACCTAATTAAAGCTGATTTCTGTAATAGCCTATATACTTCCAGCACACTTTGATCAGACACACACACCCAAACCCACAAAACAACAAAAACCTTCTCAATTGAGGAGGCAGTGCTTCTCTGAAGTCTCGCAAGTTGCACACATTACTTCTGATCTGTCAACAACATAAGATGCACTGTAGAGTCGACTTCAAAGCCAAAATTTTTAAAAGATTAGAAATTTCTCTGTAAGAGGACTGTACACAACCTGCACTGACATTTCTGGAGCAGGAGCAGCACACAAGATAACAAGTAGGTAAGCTACTTAGCTCACTTCCCATGCTATACAAACAGCAGGAATTTAAAATCGGTGCCTCTGTAACTCACAGCTGGGAATGCCTCCTTTTTGCACTTGCAGTCCAAAAGATGCAGCTTTTTGTTTAAAGACTTCATCCAACTCCGAAATATGAGCACCAGTTTACAGCAGACAAATGTTTTAGATACAGGTTTTAAAGACTTCAATTAGCCAAACAGAACAACTAAGTTTCATATAGTTAAATGCACATCTTCTAATTTAGAGATGACCAATAAAGCCCAGCTGTACACTGAACTATTAATGTGACTGTGATATGATCTAGGCAAATTTCATTTCCTTAATGCAGCTCAGTGAAGCTCCTGGATCCTCACGACGCAACAAATATTCTTCCTATAGTTCTTAATCTCAAAAGTTGTCTTTTAGTGGCAGGATTGCAAAATCCTCTTGGAAGTTCTAAGAAATGTGTCTTTTAAATGAAACAGCAGCCTAGCAAAACACTTCCTTATTTATGTCAAAAGTAGAAGCTGTGTCAGCTCCCACTCTAATACTCAGCCTGTCTCATCAGTGACTTGGCACATCATGGAACCCCTTCTAGGGCTTCTTCAAGCTCAGACAACTGCTTGTACTTTAATACCTCTTGTAATAGGATCTCCTGACTTAAACATTTTAAGGGAGCACAAGCTTTAACTCAATTCACTCTTCTCACTGGCACAGCACTATTTTAGTACTCCACTAGTTATTCCAGCTTCCAGCCACCAAGTCCTTCTGGGCTTTGGTTTGTTCAAACCAAACCTTCAGGTTTGTTTTTTCTTCTCCCCTCCTCCTACTGCAGCATTGTAGGCATCCAAAACAGACAAGACATTCAAGCCATGGCATGACTAATGCTACCCAAGTAATAATTTCTCACTTGACTTTTAAAGTTTATGCATTATGGGAAGTTAGCCATTTTCCAGTGGAACAGATTGAACCACTACACACTTACTTTAGCCTCTGAAGTGCATTTATTAAGGTGAAAATTCTAGTTTCCTGTATTTTCTTTTGAGCTGAATCACCTGGTCCAAATATTCTTAGACATACTGCACAGAGCTGATCCTGTTTTCCAGTCACATTATTACTACAGCAAACCCAAACACATTTGGCATGTGCGAGACCTTTCATTCAGATACCCACTGCCAAACTACAGCTAAATACTTTATATCTTCAGGGAACAAAAGGACAAAAATAACACAAGAAGGAGCAGAGACAGGTGGTTCTATTTATAGCTGATACTTTCATTTCCAGTTTTTGCATATTCCCTCCGGTCCTGCTGAATTGCATCTCTGGCTGGAAGAAGCCATCCCTGCACTCAGCACTCTGCCAGCCTGACAAAGCAAGGCCAACAGGCTGTCACTTTCCCTTCCACCCTAAAGCAAACCCTGGGAAAAGGAAGAAACTCTCCCCCTGCCTGGAACCAAGCTGGGGTAATCCTCACTCTGGCAGCCTCTCTACCATTTCCCCTACAGGTCCCCAACAGGTTCATTTTTGCCCACTGGTTTCTTAAAAGTTCTTTTTGACTTCACACAAAATCAGCTGTCAAACACAGACACGTCACATCCATATGAACATCAGTATTTCTTCTTTCAGACTATCTCAGTACTAAAGGAGAGGCTCAAGTTAATTTTTTGTTCTCCTGCTATACCAGTGATATTTGGATAGGAGGGCATCACAGCTTTTCTTCAATACTAGAAGTTGGAGTCTGCTAAAAAAAAAAATTCCAAAGAACATACAATAATGGAATAGCTACTGTATATGTTAACAAGCTTGTGAGGAAACAGAAATTTACAACTTGAAATTATTGTCAAATTTCCAGTTTTAAGAAAACATCTCCCTACACATACCCTTGCAAATAGCTACAGCAACCTCCCTCCTCTGTTGGTGGAGCAACAATAAACACTGACATTAAGTTCAGCAGCTTCCTTTCCTGAAGTCCCACTATTCGCCAGTTGAATCCAAGTCAAGCCAGTGAAACCCTGACACTGCAACAATTTAGCACTTGCATGTTTTATGGAAAACACGTAAAGAAACATATATGAAAAAAAGATACGCTTTTCATTTTCAGTCTTGTTCAATGCTTCAGAGGTAACAATGCTGCCCGTTCCTGAAATCCAGGTTTTTAAAGGAGCCATTTGCTGCTAAGGCTGAGAAAGGTGGCCTTTCCTAGCTATGACAGCTCACACTGGGGCATTATCCCACACTCTGCCCTTGGGTGAGAACCACATAAAGCAGTTGGAAGCACAGCCACAGAGAACACTGAGAAGTAGGGCAAGCTCCCAAGGCCCCCCAGGCCAGCACTAATATTGACACAGCACATTAGGAGCAGAATTGCTGTAGCTAATGGCTCCCTGTCCAGCCAAAAGCAGTGCTTGCTGCTGTGGAACAAGGCACGGGATGGCAGGACAGGCTCCTCAGTTTCCAGTGACAATGAAGGCACAATGACAACCAAAGTCCTTTAGCAGGACATTAAAAGTAAAGTTAGATGTCTCATTGTACCATATACTGAATGTTTAAGCGAACATTCTTGGCTTCTACTTACAGCACTTAGCTACATTTTATGTTTCCTTCTCCCTTACGGATAAACTGGAATTTCTGTGCAATGTGATACATGTTCAAGGCGAGCCCCAAATACCCTACAAATGTGCACTTCACCAAAGCCAGCATCGTGGGCAGTTTGGGGTTTGAGGCTTCGTAATTACAGCACTCAATGGAAGACTTGATGGAGCAAATCCAGTGCAAACCAAGGGAAAACCACCAGAATATGGCTTGAAGAAGGTTGTATTGTCTAGCTCAGGACAAGCATGAGATACTGCTGAAAACCTCATAGCAGAGTTTCACAGAACAGTTGCTACAACATCTTAGTGCCAAAGGGATGGCTTTACTTCCTTTTTTATTCTCTTGTCACTCTTCCCCAAGATTCGCCTTCCAGTACTCCAGCAGAGACTTTCATAAAGTCCCCAGAGCCTGCCAGTACAGTGTTGAATTCATCAGGCTGAATAATAATTTGAGAGAAAGCACAGTCTTCTGGGGGGTTAGAAATCTCAACTGTCTTGCTGAAAGGTCAGATGATACCCAGAAGCAGCTCAAAGCAAAGGGAGGAGACATGCCAGAGAATGGGAAAGGGAAGAATTCTCCCATTCAACAACATTAAGTGGTTAAAATATCCCTGTTACAGCCTTTCTGCACTTTCAAGATATTTACAGCACTCCCACAGGATTTGTTTTCAACATGCAAATCCCTCCACGGTTTGAGCAAGACAAGGTGTGCTGAAACCTTTCTACTGATCCACATATGCACTGTGACATTTTCTGTGCTCTTTTGTGAATGACAAATTAAGAATACACAGACACAGTAGAGGAATATTTCTATGCACTCTGCAGTCACTGCTGCAGTGGGAGTATAAGCTTTATTTTCTGGAGAAAGGCCTACAGCAATAGGAAAATCCTTTACAGAAATGGTTGATAAAACATATTCCTTTTTCATGCCCCTTTACATTCATGCTAATGTTAAGAACCACCAAATTTCCAAACGTGGGACATTCAGCAGCCAGAGATACAGCTGCATACAAGCATCAGACTTGCCTTTTCCAGGCAGGCTTTTAAATCTGTGATTTATAATTTAAATCAACAGTCAAGTTTGAATGTACTTTTACATTTCAACTGAAACTGAAGAAGTTTTAAAATTGCTGCTGTATTTGGAACAAAGACTCATGTTCCCAAATCATGGCAACCCTTTATAAAGGCAGAGCAATGACCAGGGAACAACAGCAGTTCACTTAATGGGATCTTTATGCTATGCAGACATCTCAACCGTCACAAAAATTAAAAATAATGGTAACGGAAGTGGGGAGGAACAGTGTGTGATACACACACATATTTTAAAAAAACCCCAAGTGATAAAAAATCCTTCCAAGACCAAACATGGGCAACTGAGGAAGAAAGCTTGTTCAGAAAAAAAAACCAACACAACAAACCTCCGCCACCCACCCTAAAAATGGACTCTTCATAAAACTGAAGGCTGCATGCTTGATTTTTTTTTTAATGATTTCTTGTTCTTGACTCAAAGATCCATCCATGCAACAACCTCCTTCCCCTCCTAGTCAAGAAGGGATGCAACACAGAGCAAAGGGACATCTGACTAGCAGTTGCAACCAGAAGTTTTTCCAACCCATTGTTTTATTCCAAAAGAGAACATTCCACAACCTACGCAGTCTGATCCCAGTGGACCTAGTAAGGATCACTAGACAGTTCACATTCCTCCTCAAAAAAGCTTAAGTAGGTTTAGATGATTTTATTTCTGCAAGTTGCAAACTTGTGCCAAATATTAATAATGCAGTCACTCAGTTACCACTTACAAATGCTCATAATTATTTACAGCTCCTGAACAGTATGGAGGATGGCTTGGATATCATCCAACAAATCCACAGCAATTAAATTTATTAAAAAATGGAAAACTTTCTAGTTTCACTCAGCGGAAAAAGGCAATGAGTGCTGCTTAAGGAATAGTGAAATAAACTGGTCCTTTTCAGCTTAGAAAACTGGAAGGACCAAGGTCTACAAAATCATCAAATGTCACAGGGACATCAAACAAAGGTTTGGTTGAAAGGCTCGAAACAACACAGCTCTTCACATGAGGTGGAAGGCTGCAGAAACTCTCTGCCAGGTAAAAGGAGGACTAGAAGCTCATGTGATTTCCACAGAGAGGCAGGACCAGTCCATGAAAAGGAATTCTGCTGAGAGTTACCACCACATGTGGCCTGTGAAGTCCCTGAGCTGAAAATTATTGTGAGCCCTAATCCAACTCTACAGCAGGAGCAACTCAGAGCCCAGCTGGAGACAGGACTCCACATGAACTGCGTCTTCATTATGGCACACAATGGTCTCTCTTGCCTTTCTTTCTTCAATACTAGCAAAAAAACATTATCTCCATTTCTAAGTATTCAGAGAAACTTCTATTTACAAGTATGACATACATGCAATACTAATGGGGAAAGTGTGAAATATACATCTTCAAAAAACCCTTCCAGGTCAACTCTGGGTTAACTCACCTGCAATTATCACCCTACCACCACTCAGCACCAAGTGGAACGTTTGAACTGAATCAGTACACGTAATGACTTTAGCAAAGCAGTTTGTAAAAGCTTAGCTTATCAGAAAAAAAACAGTCTTACAGAGGAATCCAGGTTTATATGCTCAGTGTCTGCTTTCGTAAGTGGAATTTTAAATCCAGTTTGAACAGCTGAACTCCTCTGCAGCACCCAGAAACAAGAGCACTGAGCAGGGAACCACATAAAAGTCAGCAGGCACAAACCACCCAAAACAAACACTCAGAATAGCAGTCCCAAGCCTGACCTTGCCAAGCACTTCAGTCCGTACACACTTCCCCACTCACCTCAACTCTTTCCTACAGGATCAGATCCTTCTTATCATCAAGGAAAGCTCACAATTCTCTTTTAAAAGAGGCCAAAGGATCACTAAAGCAAGCAAACTATTACTGATCATAGAACCATTAAGGTTGGAAAATACCTCCAAGTCTCATCAAGTCCAACCTTTGACCTTTGATTACACTTAGGGAAAAGCCCAACCAGACAAACATGCCTGCAACAGAAAAAAATCACGTATTTCAGAGGATCATGTACTAAACAATAGATATAAAGTGTTCTGGCTTTTTTCAGTCCTACTTTTCTGCAATGCTCACTTCAGTCTCATGCACTATTTTGCCCTGACTTTAACAGAAAAATACATACCCTTTTTGTATGTTTGTTTTCTTCAGTCACTCATCTGGGTCTCAACAGAAATGTTTTTAAGGAGATCTACTAAAGACCCTTCAGCTGCCTTCAAGGGTTCTGTCTCCTCTTCCACATACACTGAATTCATTTGCTGTCCCTAAAGGTACAAGCTCAAATTTATAATCAATAAATTGTGGAGCAACTGACTAAATACAAAATATTTACCCTGAGAAACTTAGCTGACTAATGTGAAGGTAGTTTCATTACCTTCATTTTAAATCACTTCATCTTTGCTTTCCTGAGTATTAGCTCCTCAGGTTTCTCTTCCTTTTGTCTCCCTCAGGTATCAGTGCTCAAACTTTTTTCCTTATACAAATCAAAATAAAAAAATATACAAATTAAAACTTTACATTCTGATTTCAAAATAAAGAATTGCTATATTTTGCTCCCTTTAATTATTAAGATTACAAACCAAAAGTGAGATTTGCTTTGCTTTTTAGTGTTGCTGAGCAAAACTTGTGGGTATTACATTCTGTCTACGCTTTACAGAATAACAACATGAGAACCCCCTATAGCATTTTTAACCTTTTAACTTGTTTTGCTGCAAGAGTCTCTGTAGTCCCCTCCTCTCTGCTCCAAGTCTCTCTGGCCTTCCCTCTCCTTCTCAGCCTGGTAAAAGCTGTATGTCCTTCCACTTCCTTCTATTCAAACACTGAATATTACACAGATAAGCAGGCAAGTTTTATCTTAACACCAATATCAGATTCTTTCATATCTGTTCGCTCATACAATCATGTGTTCTGCTCCCCTCTGCTGCAACAAGAGGCAACCTCATCTACTATTTTATAGGACACACTGATATGCTGTAATTCAGGCCAAAGGTGCCTTACAAAGGTATCCTGGAAGAACCGATGTGTTGTAAGAATCCATAATCCGCCTCCCACCTTTTCTGCTCCAAAGCTTAGTTCCTCTTGTTCCTAACTTCCAACTTTTCTAGCCTGAATTTCACTAAGTCACCTATCTGCTATTAAACCTCATTTCATTTTCTCCTACCAGATAATGTTATCAGCTCATTGACTGAAGAATTAACCCAGTGAATTGCTTTTTCCTCTTTTAAGTAAGTTTAGTTGTGTTCCTTTCATCTGACACCGTAAGTTTATGTTTGCAAAACAGTTCACTCCTTAAACTCTTTTCAGTTTTCTATTCACACTTTATCAAATCTGTGAAAGTATTAAAGTTATGACATAAATAACATCCTACACAGATCAACCTACCTTGAGTCCAGCTTGATATCCTTGTTTACCAAGGCACAGATTCTTTTGTGCACCTCTCTAATGCTGCCCTGGGAACTGCCAGTCAATAAAGTCCTTCCACCCTCAGTCACTTCCTCTTGGAAGTGTGACATACAGAAACAGGACTATTGGCTGCTAGTTAAAAAGGGCACATGTATTTCTCAAGCAAGCCAAGTGGAAATTGCCAGAACCAATGTTACTGACTAATCCTTGCTTAGATCACACACAGTAACTATGAATCAGTAAATTTAATACAGGGCTATGTGGATTTTTACAGTGTAGATTCCTCTTTGGGAGATTCATGTGTATGACAGAATTCATACTTTTTTATTAGTTCAGAAGTTGCAAATCTAACCTTCTAACCCTTAGTAACTTCGAGTTTTTGACCTCCCAAATTCAGCATTCAGCTGGGTGCCCCCGAACAGCACTGGTGCTTACCTAACCCCACAGTGAACCATTCAGAGATCCAAAACAGATTAAAACTAATCCTGTAAGAAAGAAATTTTTATAAAAAAGCCACAAGTCTGAGTAGATCACAGTAAGGTAATTCAAAGTCAAACAGGTACCAGCACTGTAAAATGGAGAGGAGAGACAATGAGCTCACCAGTTAGTGGCCATACAACTTCCCTTGCAAACACACACCTGAATGTGGGAACACACAAGTAAATTCCTAATGGGAGATTACAGCAAAAGTAACCCTACAAAGCCTGCAGTGTAACAGAAACATTCAAGAAACACTCTGAAATGTATTTCTTTAGTTTGTGAGCTGCTGCTTTGGATAAATTCGCCCCTTTTGCAGAAGCCTGTTTCATCAACACCCAAGTGAAATTCATCTCTAATCCACAGGAGCACAATCAAGAAACAACCTGGATGAACGTTATTCCAGTTAGGTTTAAGAAACATTGATCTATGTTGGGATGGCACACGAAACCATCAAATCTAACTGAGATGTCTGATGACTACAGCCTGAACAGCAGGAATGTGAAAACTACGAAGATAAAGGCAGAACACAACACAAGGAGTCACTAGGAACTAGGCGACCAGCCCTTTGGAGGGTGGAAAACAAGACAAAGCTCACATGTGGAAATGATTGTGATGAGTACACTTCTGGAAGGATGTGTGGAAAATACAGAGCTACACCGTAAGGAATGACTGAAGAGAAACTCACCCTCACCCGCTGCTGCCAAACAAAGGCTCGGCTAAATTCTGTCATAGGGAGGAGTTAAAGGGGATAGACTGGGTTGTATTTGGAGGTGAAAAACTGTAATCCTTCACTACAGCCTGTAATTAGGTTTGCTAGAAAGGGAAATCAAAGGTAGCTGTATTTAGCCTTACTGTTTCTCCCCTAAGCTAGTGCATCAAGACTATTCCAGGTGTTGGAATGGTAGGAAAGTTTCTTTTTCTGCTTCCTGAAAGTCTTTGAAATGCACTTGCCAGCCACTCCTCCAGGCAAACCTGAGAGCTTGCACCAATATTATTCTGTGACCTGGTTGCCAACACAGCATCGCTCCAAAACATCGTCATCGGCACAAAACACACACGCACAAAAAAGCAAACAAAGCACTCACAGAAGTGAGACAAAAGGACAGAAAGCCACACACACGCAATTCTAAGGGTAAATTCTTGTCTGTGTGTCTCTAAATAAAGTCAGAGGCCAGCTAGGACACCAGTTACCAGGTTTTCCTAAGTCACCAAACAAAATTCAGCAGAAAAATGGAAAAATAACGTTAATTGACAAATAACAGAAACCAGTACTGTTCCAGGTTTGCCAAGGGACATCATCATTCCGGTATGTTTGGAGCTACAGGAAACTAGCAAACCACTGAAATATCCTAAAACTAGAGGATGAGTCGGATGAGTGACCAAACATTTGTTTAAAAACATAAGAAGTATGCATATGAAACCTGTGCCAAAGAAAGTAGATTACACAAGTGCTACACCACACCATGAATGAATCCATGGAGGCTTAACTACTTGCCTGAACAGCAAATACTGTTCTAAAAGGCACGTTCATTTTGCCTAAAAAGCACCCAGAATTCTCCAAAACTAATTTAAGCACTTAAAAGAACTTAAAAAATCTTAAAAGGTTCAATAATGATCAATATGCTACCACACTACCTGGGTCTCTAATAAGGTTCCAATAGGCACTTTTCACTCACTTTTCTGTTACACGGAAGACTTTTTTTGGTTCTGCTTCTATCCAACATGTGCAACTATTTGGCCCTTACTACTGTTCATATGCTCTAGGAAAAAATAAGCCAATTCATTTTAAGTTGAAAGCATGGATTCTCCTGTTATCTGCTGAGGTAAACTTTGTCTTCCTTTCCATTTATATTCCAAATAAAGTTTAAAATTTTTAATAAATCTTTTTAATGAGGGTACATTACAGTCACAGAAAGTTTTTCATGTCACTGAACACAACCACAATTCTCCCAAACAGCTCTTTGATAAGAATATCAAGAACAAACTATGGTGCCAATATTTCTCTAAATGAAACCCTGGGTAGATTTTAGAGAGTTCTGCTTCCAGAAAACAGACTATTTAAACAAACTGGCAGCAAGATGAGATCTATGCCAAGTTTGAGAATCATTCTTAAACAGCAATTCAAGAATTTTTTTTAACAGACAGCTTAAAAAGGCAGCAGAGGTGTGCACAATTAGTGAAGTTCAAACCATATATTGTATTGGGAAAAAAAAATCTTCCATACAGTATCTTCTCTATATTCCATTTCCTCCAGACTTCCTGGCAAGTTTAACTGGAGGCATTGCTGGATCTCTGCCGATTTTACATAAATTATCAGTTTGACAACAACTTGGACGCAGAAGTGTTCAGCTCTGGCAGTCAGGTGATGGTGGTGAATGAGCTCCTGAGAGATTTGCGTATTTGAAACACTTCTATATTTGTTCATCTGGAAACCCAGAGGTACATGGGCCAGTCAGGGGAAAGGGAAAAGAGTCAGAGGTCTGGCTGAGTTACTCTTCCTTGTCATATAAGAGAATTTTTTAAAAATGGCACAATAAATACTGAAAAGATCCACTATATAGCTCCAGAGATGAAAGTAAGAAGTTGCTTATTTTTATGGCTTCTGGGTTTCAGTATCAAAGCCAGATTTTTTAATCAAATTTTTATGTAGATTTATGAAAGAAATGACCCAACACAGCTTAATCCAAAAATATTCTGTCACAAAGCCTCTTCTTTTACATCAAGGCAGCAGTGTAACACATTTAAAACAGCATTCTTCACACTTCCTGCCTCTCCCACCTCTCCTTCAGGACTACCCAGTTCCTGAGCTGTTTCTTAACCTACAAAAGAAGAAATGTTTATGAAGCCACAAGTAGTATGGGATCAGTAATCTCAAATCAATCATCCAGGGAAAATACTTAGCTTTGAGGCACAGAAGATTCCCCAGGCCTGGATCTTTGCCCTAACACAACTGCCACCACAGAGCAGACGGACAGGATACAGGGATGGAAATCCTTAGCCAGGAAGGAGTTGGAGCACTGATGGAAGCGACATTGTCCATGGCAACCCAGTTTAAACGATGATCAAAAGTGCTGTCCACTGTGGACATCCAGCTGTCCACGGATGATGCAAGGGATTCATGTGTCATCATAAGAGAAATTGCTGGACACTAAAATCAGGTAATTCTTTTTGGCCATGGGATTTTGTCCTGTCAAAGTATCTGATAATCCTGCCCTGAATAGTGGCATTTCCCACATAGGTCCTTGAAAATCTGCAAAAATCCATCAGTTAGACCAGAATTCTTGGGAGGAACACACATAGAAAGGGGACAGTCAGCAAATCTGCACAATGGCATCAGCTGTATGCAACTGTTAACATTTGCTCTAAGATGGTCACTTGATAATCTCCACCAGGAATGGGAACGTAGAAATAGTTCCTACAACAGCTGACTGAAGTAATCTTTTCTTCTGTCCTGTTTATTTTCCCCTCATCACCTTATTCTTGATAATGACAAAAGCATTAGAGTAAGACAAAGAGCCACTCCAGCTAAGAAAATAAAGCAGGCCTTTGCTATGGAAGAGTCTCATGGTCAAGTTAGATAAATTAGGACAGGAATTACCTCATTCAACAAATAATGCCAAGTACAGTAATTGAGATCTCATTATTGCCCGCTGGGATATCTTAAACAGACTGAACTAGATTTTTAAAATGCTGTAATAGGGAAATACCCATCTTTCTTCAGATGGTTTCCTGGCCAGACAAGTTGACCAAGTTGCACATGTCTCAGATAGAAAAAAATAGATTTCTATAAAAACCCTAAAATTTCTAACAGAAGTGAAACAGAAAATCCCAACACAAACCCAAACTAACATAAACTCTTGTATCTGTCTATTTAAAATAGAAATATGCTATTGCTGGCCTTGTATTTCTAAGATAGAAATAGTTTCTAGAAATAGCTTCTAGAACTTCTAGAATTCAGACCTAAACTGCATAGCAAGCATTTGATAACATTTTTAACAGATCCTACTTTAATTACAGCACACTTACAGCAATTCTAATGTTTTTATGTGACAATCCCTTCTAAGAAGTCACTGACTTGACAGGTTTCTAAAACAAACTACAACATTCAGAGGCTGGTTCTGTAATTGCAGTGAAAAAATATTTTAAAATAAGAAAAACAGGAGAAACTGTCGAAATATAGAAAGAAAGCAACACTGTAATAGAAACTTCCAAGCCATAGTAAATTGAGTATAGATTAAAACCACTGTAAAATATTACTCTAGAACAGCAAATTTGCTTACCATTCTGGGGCTTTATCAGATTGTCAGGAAAAAAAAAAAAAACCAAACAGTTCCAGGTATCAGAGCCTTCTAAGATCAAGAACATAAAAAAATTTCTGGATTTATGAATTTGGGCCATATCCTGACTATAACACAAAAATACTCTTAAGTGTGTTGAGGACACAGTGTTAACACTGACTTTTTTCCATTAACTCAATGAATTAACTTCATCTATAACAAACCAATTTGCAAATGCCAAGATTACATGAAATGCCTTGGCAACAAAGCACATTGGGAAAGGGAGCAGAGGAATAAATAGGCCTTCTGTTTCTTAGTTAACAATTCTAGAACTTCAAGCTGGAAACCCCAACACAATCAAGACAAGGTCAAAAAACATAAACATCCAAAACAAACATCTGATTTTTTTGCAATGTATTCTGGACCACAGCTTCTGTCCCTGAAAAATGACCAAACCATTCAAGTCTGTGAGTACAATAAATATTATTTTACAATGTTATATAAAAACTAATAAGCCAGTAGCCAAACAGCAGCAGAAAGCCCAAAACTCAAAGAGATTTAAAATACAATTATCCGAGGTCCTCGAGTGAAAGATAAAAATATCAGTAAAACTCAAACCAAAGCCAACTTGCTGCCACTCTCAACAACTGTAATACACACACACAACATAAAGGATAAAAGTTTTGGTATTTTAATAGATCATTTTGCTTCAAATTAGAACAGAAGTCCTAAATTTCATAATGGTCCAAGAAAAATCCACAGACAACAAAGAAATCTATTCATAACAAGTTAAGGAATGAAAAACCCAACCAAACCAGTTCAAGGAAACTGCAAAACTAACAGCTTTAGAGACAGAAAAAATGTTCTTACAAAAAAAAAAAAAAANAAAAAAAAAAAAAAAATTTTTAGTTTTATTTTCTACTGTTTTTTCTAGGAAGTAACTTTTCCTTCTCACTCCACCCAATAAATATTCTGCAAAACCAACACATTAGTACAGCATTATTTAGCAATTTCTATCTGTATTTCTGATGTTGTCCTTTTTGGTTAGGCACATTATAATAGGCAAGGAGACTTTAAGGAAGTTTGCATGATAAAAAGAACTTGAGATCAAGAGTAATACTCAAATGGGTTCCCTGGGAGTCTTGTTTCAGTCACCCTTCAAAACCTACATCAATCCCAAATGGATAATACAAACCTTGAAGTTTTCTGAGAAGTCCTGTATCAAGAATATATCCAATCTTTGAAATATATGGATTCCATTCACTTATTTTTAGCTGACACAGAAAGGAATTAAGTCAAAAGGCTGCAATTGAATGAGCACCTATGAATTACTATAAAATGCCTTCTGATGAAAGTGATTTCAGAGGCATGGTGCCAAAAGATGCTGCCTAGGAATCACCAAACACATCCTTCCAGCGTTATAGCAACTGCCCATGGGAAGGTGGATTTCCATCCCAGCCACACAGGGAAGAACTGTTAAGGATTTTGCAATGTGTTTGCTACCCTTCCCGGGTGCCACTGAACTGCCTTATACCTGTGGAAAACAGAGCCCACCAACATTTGCAAGGAAAACCCTGCCAAAACAACCACAAGAACTACAACCATCTGCCTCAGCTGCTTGGAATCATGAATGGGGCTCTTTAAAGTCAGCAGAGAACGTCAACACCTTGGGCCCCAAGAAACGTGACTTGTTAGTTCTCCACTCTAAAATCCTGCCAAGGAGATCTCCTGCTCCCTAAGTAGCCTACTGGCACCATTCCCATACAATTCCAACCTACTAAACTCCAGCACGGCTTTCAGCACAGGGTCACAAGCAGTTCTGACATCAGCAGCTGACCCAGAAGTGCATCTGACATAGCAGACATTGAAAAACAGCTTCTCAAATGGCAGCAGACTGAAAAGGTTACAAATTCTGAATGTGCTGGCTAAGAAATATCTTTTTGCAGCTGCAAAGGAGAAAGCATGACCTGAACAGAGAAGAAAGATGAATCCTTGCAGGCATGGAAGGAGCTGGGTCCTCAAACAATCCTGTACTTTACACAGGAAGAACCTATTATCAACCAGTTCTTGAATTGAACTATCAGGAATCTGAGCATCAGCTAAAATAAATTTGAAATAATACCAAACACAACAAGAAACTATCAGTCTTTGGGGCAAAGACTGAAAAGCCAGACTATTTTTTAGTTAATGAATATTCCAGACTAAGAAAGCCTGAAGATGCTGTTTTGATATGTGTTCCTCTGCAGAATGGATTAAAAAAGAAATTACATTTCTCAACATCTGGTGAAAGATCAGGTTTCCAAGGAGATGAAGTCTGGGCCTTGGATAAGTAGCCTTACTGCATTTTTTCCAACAAACTGAGGTAAAAAAAGGCAGGTGCAATATGCAGTTCATGCTAGTGAATTACCTCAATATCCACCCCATCCAATGTGAAGCTCAATTAAATAGACATCACAGGCTATCTGGAAAAGTTCAAAGTGATTAAATACAAATAAAACCAACTGGATAATCACAAGTGAGATCTCTTCCTCACATGCAAAAAAAATTCCTCAGAATTTAAACAGGCTTTATAAAAGCCCTCCCTTAAAAGGGCTTTCTAAATAACTGAAAACTCCAACTGTTAGAAAGAAAAGCCTTCTGATTTTGAGTGCCTAATTTTTCAGCTTCAATGTCTCAAGTTTCCACCATGTAACACCTGAGCAGCAGTTTGGATTTGGTCTAAGCCTAGAAGACATTTCCTACCGCAGTTCAAGACCACCACATACATAAAGATGTACACACACACCCCACAGGGAGAGCACACCTTTGTTTTGCTTTCATCCATCATCAATCTGCTACCCAAAATCTATCTACAGCAATTCTTAGAGACACTGAAAGACCCAGACTGAAAGCTCTTTCACCAAGTTTGCAAATGCCATAAACCACCTTATTTGCATCTTGAAGCACCTCCAAAACAGAGACTGTAATTTCTATGGGTTGATCAAGCAGAACTTTCAATAACCAAATTTCAAAAGTTGGTAACTGAGTTCCAGTCAGCATCACGCAGTCAGCTACTACATTTATCAAAACCAATTATTTCAGGCTGAAGTTCTCAAAATATGATGACAGCTAAAAATTAAAGTTTCAAAACATGTTTAATGTATCAAAGTAAATAGAGAAAGCTTAAATATTGCATTCTGTAAATTCAGTGAGAACCAAGGAGCTACACAAGATTAAAAACATGTATTTATTTTGGGCCTCAATTTGCAGTCATTTGCTATGATATGCCTTTATACAGCTTTTTTTGAAGACAACTTACTTCAGAGAACTTCCTAACACTTAGGGATATAGGCAGCTGCTTTTTACTACTTTTCTGCTGTTTTTTAAAAACATAACCATGGACACAACTGATGATAAAGGTGAAAAATTAAAAGCATGTAGGTTACAGAACTGAAACAGAAAGTCACTACAGGATGCATGAAACTCATTTTGTTTAAGCTAACAATAATGTACTTGTTCAGGTTTTCCTGTTCCTCCTGTTAAGGTGTACCAACACAAGCAATTGGCTAAAAACAGCTTCAAATACTGAATTTGAGCGTGAAAACAGCACTTCTGTAGTCCTGTTAACAAATTAACCTGCATGTCTCCCGGTATTTCTAGCAGGGTTGATATGCACTCCCTTGGAAAAACTGCCTTCCTCACCTTCAGCTCACACACTGCAGCTCTCACAGTTCTCAGCTTTGTCACCAGTCTTGCACAGCATCGAAGAACGGTGTGCAACTTTAGGCTCCACCAAATAAATCCAATGAATGCTCTCTGTTCTTATTCCTGGTTTTCCAAAAGAATCTTTGAGACCAAGTATTTGAATGAAAAAAAAAAAAATCTCCTATTAAGTCCCCCTGGAAACATCACCTTCCTTATACATCCCTAGCAAGGGTCCCCAGACACATCCAGTCTCTTGGGAGCACATGGTGACAGTGACATGGCAGCAGGCCCTAATTCCAACTCTGGCTTTGTGGAATTCCAGCTCCAGACACCTGAGCTTCCTGACATCCAGGGCAAACAGCTTTCCTCATTTCTGTGGTATCTCCCTCTTGTCTATTCTCCCAAGGAAATTCTTTTACTGACCTCGAGCCTACACAGCCCCACACACCACAGCTAGCACTCAAAAAAACAATGGAAATGCACAGCATGGAGGAGAATATGGGATAAAACAACATAAAACCCCAAGAAAATGCTGTGGTTGTAGATTATTTTACACACTGAATTTCTACAAGCAGGCATAAAAAACCATGAATGGTCACGAGAAGCACAAACCCACAGAAGTCAGAAGTAGTAAAGCCTTCCCCCTTAATAAGCAGCTGTGGTTTAGAGTAACCAAAGAGAGGTCTGTAGTTCCTGATGCTTCAAAGAGCTATTTACATTTGCATATTCCTGGAGGATACAAAACATACATTCTGAAGAGGGCAGAGTTTAACCTCAGCCTTCTGCAAGACCATTTACAGAGACAGCCAGAATTAATACTTAATTGGAACCAACATCCTTTCTTTTCTCTCTTACAGACTTCGCTGCAGCCAGTGTATTATCAATCACTCACGTTTAAAAAGTCCTTTTGATAAAAGAAAAGACAAACAGGCAGGAGAGGTACTTTTAATACTAGCATATTAAAAAAAGAAACACAGTATTTTGAATGTTGAAGTTCCAACATTTTTTAAAAAATCCTACTTAAAGACTGAATTTTGAAAAGCTATTAGATTCAAAATTATCCAAGCAGACGATCGTGCTCTGCAGTTGACCCTTTCTACCTCACATACTAAGGAAATACTTTAAAATTCCTATAGGCAAATTTGCTTGCAAGGCAAGAAAACACACCCACTTGTTCCTTCACCGTTATTTTTCAAGTACTAAAATCTTCCCAAAACTGCTATGATCGAGGCACTGGAGTAACAGAAACCTCAGCAATTAAAAATGCAAAGTGATTCCCTTGCCTCCCCAAGCGCAAAATCCTGATCTTGGGAAGGCACCTTCGTGTCCCCGGTGTGCTACGTTCACCGCTGAAGGAAAACGCTCCTTCTCTTTGCGACAGGAAAGGCGCACACAGGTGTCCGGCAGGGCACCGGGAAAGCTGCTCGGGACCAGGGGGTTCCCCATGGAAAACCCGGGGGATGCAGGTGCCCGGGATGCTGGGCGAGGAGGCGAGGAGCCCCCGGCCGCGGGGCTGGCCCCTGTGGGCAGGTGGGACCGGACAGCGTGCGACAAAACAGGGAATCCCCAATACCGCCACCGCTCCGGGCTTTCACCCGGGGCCTCCCCGACCCCGGAGTGACTCCGCGGACCGGCTCGGACGGGGCCGCTCCCGTGGCGGGGAAATGGGCACCGTCCTTCCGTGAGACGCACACGAGCCTCCGGCTCCCCGGGGGCGACTCGCACCGGTGAGGGGCCCGGCCCGGCACGCCCCCCCGGGACCGCCCCTGCCCTCAGCGGGACCCCGGCTCGGCTCTGCTCGCGGGGTCCGGGACCGGGCCCGCCTGCCAGCCCCGTCCGCCCCGGGG